>JAQISU010000047.1:19917500-20382500 GCA_029339505.1 Unio delphinus
GGCCAGTAATATATTGATTTAGTTTTCTTTTCATCAGATTCATGGTGATATAGACTAATAATTTTCACACCAATGGTCAAATTCACAGGGTTATGAAGGTTTATATCTTTGGCTATTAAGGAATGGTAGAGGCAGTGAGTTGAGGACTTTACTTGTTCGTTAAGAGGACAATACGAAAGGGATGGAATACCGAGTTAAATTTTTATTTCTAACTTATTTAAATTCTATTGTTGTTTCCCCTTCTTTACGTCATACCCTACGTGGAAAGTAGATAAGTGAGTATTAGTCACACGTAATGGTGCTTTTATTAGTAAGTGTAGATTTACCATTACTGTTATCGTTATAACCTGTACGTTTATATGTTTTTTTTACATTATAAGGTCATTCTGGCATTCCATAAACCGACAAGTGGCATTTTGTCTGTTGGTGAGGAAATAACTTCAGTGACGTTATATTTACAGGTTAATCCGACAACAATGACAAAACGAATTCAGCCTTTTCAGGAATAATAGATATCGTATCGTATCACGTTCACTTGTCAAATAATACAAAGATTATTAAAAGTTATTTAGTGTCCCAAACGGCCATGCATATTTCACATAGAAAGAAGTTGCTATGAACATTAAGAATCGTTTATTAGTGAATGTGTACCAACTAGATTTAAAATATGACCGATGTATTGTTAGGTAAACAGATATATATATATATATATATATATATATATATATATATATATATATATATATATATATATATATATATATATATATATATATATATATATATAGTTGGTGGTTATAATGACTACACGTTTACATATCTTTTAGTGTCTTGTATTTCCTCAAAATGTCTTTTCTATTTATTCCTACTAATTAAAATTACAAAGGTTTCATAACGACATTGACCACATTTTATGCTAAAATCATATTACAAAGGAGAATTTACACTACTCCAAATTGAAACAAATGTTACCTTTTCTAACCAAAAGTATATCATCCATCACCTTCCTGAGAACCTGAGTTTAAAGAATTTCATATTTGTTTCCAGATTATGATTCCAAAACTTTTACAGCAGAACAGAATCTCGTATTAAAATCAAAGTAAAGCCAGACCATCAAGACACACAGTTAATCCGTCACAATCGGAATTTAGCTGGATTGACAGAAATGCATAGCCCCGTCATCCAATACCAATTAGGAAGGTTGTTTTCACATTGTGATCATGTATTAAAAGTTACAAAGACATTAGAAAAATGTAATTGTTCTAAAAAAAATAACTGGATACCCAGTAATCTACCAAAAGATCGCTGTGCAATCTACCCATGAATTGGTATTGTCTAAATGTTTAACTACTGTTGTTGATTTACTTTGAAATTTAGCTGAAATTGAAGTAACTTATTTCTTGTTGTGTCTTCTAATTGCTCAGCTTGTTTTGTTTCCCATGCTATTCTGTGCTCGTAACTTCGTGCATCATAGATCAGAAAAACTCGTTTTAATATCTCCCTACAAATACAGTAACCTATAAATCCTAAAATAGCTAAGTGCCAGATAGTTTTCAAAAGACATCAATTAAACATCATACCCTGGTAGATAGATGCTATGATCACTTCATTACTTCTATACTATTGAATCAGCACTTGTTAACGTTTATATACAAGGCATATTAAAGTTACTTAAAACATGAAATCTGCCATGTTAAAAAACTATTTTATTAATTTTGACTAAAATATTGGTCAGTGTACATTATTATAATTTCTGGAACTTATTCATATAGTAACTTGATAAAAGAAAGTGTAAACCTCTTGTAATCGGCGAGTTTGCTGTAGATTAAATAATTGCGTTATTTTTTAATATTGGTCTCTATTTTCTCTGATTTATTTAGTTTCTACGTCGTAACAACATTTAAAAAAATTATTTAATGATATTTGGCATGTTAAAATTTTCAAATGACAAAGTCACTTACTTTATTAATAACGTCCGGTACAGTGAAGGGCTCACTCGAATAATTACCGACAAATTCACGGCAATGAACTGGGTCCTGGTAGTCAAAGACAATGTTATAGCTACTCTGTTTCGTAACACCCATCAAGCTGTATTTTTCCTCTTGCATCGACTTGTCATAATTCACGAATAAAACGTGACCACCATTTCTAGCTTCAACCGTAAACTGAATGCTGAAAATAAAAGCGAATACTTGTTCAAATAAGCGATCTTGAAAATTATGTTATTCCTTCTTTAATTGAATGCTGTAATATACACTGGATGATTCAGAACAATATCATACAAAACATTTGTTTCTCTGAAGAAAAAAATTACGATGAGAAATCGTCTCGGGTTTTTATTTCAAACTATGTACATCATTATTTTATTTCATTTCTTAATAACCATTCTTAAAGAAATAAACTCAGCAAAATCAAATTCATTCCCGCTTCAAAGTTCGCAAAAATTCAAAAGTACTTATATCATAAATTTATACATTTTCACGATTGTCTTTTATATTCGATAACGTATTACACTTCATTGATATATTCAGAGTTTCTGAAGCTTTTTTGACTCTCTTGGTATGTGTCGAAATTTACCTTTATTTTGAAGTTGTAAATTTAACACATTCTAAACTTAAATTAGGTTTTCTTTATTTACAAGGTCATTGAGAGTTGTAATTACCAATAAAAAGTGCAGTGTTGTAACGCTTTTTTTAAATTGTTAACCAATTTGAATGCGAGTTTCTGAATTTTTGAAAGATGCATTATCGTTGCATCATTGAAAGCAACTGATTTGTTTTTAAAACGGTGGAAAGATTATCTAAGCTATGAAAGATTGAGACTTTTATTCTCTTTATGGAATTTCCAATAGCACCCGTTCCTTTCATGCTATTTCAGTCTTCATAGTAATTACATTTTGATTGATAAAACAAAGATTTTGTCCTTGAAATAAGTTAGTAACAACGATGTTCTGAAATTCTGAATCCCACCAGATGATTCTTTTGTAAAAGCATGCTATATTTAATGCAATTTCCTTTGAGGACTTAAAATTGACAATTACCACAAAAGAGTAGTTTTAATTTAGCGGTAATTAGTGGCGTTAATGGTTCAAAATGGATAGCAACTTGATTTCATTACGCCTAATGCTAAGATATGGAATAACTAAAATTCTGAAGTAAACACCATTTATATAGAAAACTGTCATACTTTCAGAATGAGAAGGAGGATCAACTTCATGAAAATTTCCAGAAACCTGTAAAGAAAACTTGTCTCGAGACACGTCAAGGGTCAGAATCAATTCTGTAACTAGATCTCAAACTATGTTGTTATGATATTATCAACAAACAAAATATCTGAGTAGTCAGGTAGCTATCTGTCCTCAATTTATGATGGAGTTCGATAACACAATATAGATACACATAGAGATATGGTTGTGGCTGAACTCAAATCCTTTTTAAACAAATAAAATTAAACAATTTGTCAGAGGTTAAACTTTCTTACCGGTCTTGATGTTTCATCTGTTGCCAATCATTCAAAATAAAGGTGCCCTCACACGTAAAATTGTCTGGTGTGGGGTCATCGATTCCAGGGTTGCATTCTTGTATGTAGCTCGTGTTAACTCTGTTACCATCTGCTGAAATTTGGTATGAAATGTAAATCATGTGTATTTTAACATAACATATAAATCCTATGCCAATCAACAAACTTTACAATTTTAAAGTTAGAAAATCGTTTAGTGACGTTGATCTGAAAGTATGAGGAAATATATTCGCCATTTGGAATCATTTAAATTATAGTACAAATACACACATTCGAAGATACATGTCATAAAGGGTATTTTCTCAAGAAGATGGCCCAATACATGTAGTCATGTAATTTTATTTTATTCTTTTAATTACGTTTCAAACATCAACATTTTCAACTAACAATCACGAATTATTTTCTTCTCTCCCACTAGCTATGTTACCTTTTCAAATTTTATACAGAATGAAAAGACTCAAGCAATCGTATACCACACACAGTACGTTTAATTTTTATGTTAGTATGCAAACGTTATTTCTGTGAATTCAGTAATCAAATGTCTACATTTGGTTATGAATACAGAGAAACGTAAACTTTAGATTTTTTTTAGTCTCATTTAGCATTCAAATATATTAATTAAACATATTAGTGAAGCTTGTGCAGTTTCATATCATACATCCTTTAAATTCAACACTATGAGTATATTGTGTAAAATAGTTTGTCATATCATACATTCTTTAAGTTATATTAAATAATGTACAAAATTGAATTTATTTCAGTCGATAATTAGTATGTGAACACGCATGAATATTACAAATAATTCTTATGAAAAGTTATTTTTATAGGGTAAACTATACTTATAATTTACGTTCAAAGAAAGTAACATTCAGGATAATTAATAATCTCATGGAATTCATTCGTTCCGTGTTATGCAAAGTTTAAAAATATATGACTAGGTATGTCTGTACTTGTACAACAGATCCTAAAAAACAATCTTGTGACCCTGAATTCGGTCCAGTTTTAATTAAGTTCATACGCTGAGTCTGCCAATTAGTTTTGAGAGAGAGAGAGAGAGAGAGAGAGAGAGAGAGAGAGAGAGAGAGAGAGAGAGAGAGAGAGAGAGAGAACCTCTATATGGATCCAACTGTACTTTCCCGTACGAAATTCCCACAATTAAGTTAATGATGTACTTTGGTGAAATGTAGTTCTCGAATTTCGTCATGAAATGTCCTTTTAGAGTAACGTTGGCTCGCATATTACTGAAATTCAGATTTGTCCACGTTGTAGGCTGAACATCGCTATTTGAAATATTTGGTGGAGATTCCACTATTTCAGATCCAGCAAATAGCCTCAGCTGATTAACTTGGATTGAAGCAGCATGGATTACTTCAGTAGAAAATATATTTAAGAAATGAAACAAATTACAACCAACTGAATCGCATTTGTCTTACAAAAGCGTTGTTTTCAATTTCAAATGTCTAGTAATCAGGCTAAATGTTCTGTATGATTATACATGAGATTGCCGATTAATTATTTATATGTTATTACTTTCAGTTTAATATGAACAATACATTCAAAGTATGCTGCATGCAGGCCACTTTACAATCAATAACCAATGGTTATATGGTATTTTTGAGCTCATATTTGTACATTATCGGTACTATGCACTGTCAAGCAAGGATTTGATTCTAGTCATTCATGTGAACATGCGTCATAAAATCCAACACCGCTTGCTCTCTCTGTCTGTCTCTCAGTCTCTCTGCCTCTGCCTCTGTCTCTGTCTCTGTCTCTGTCTCTCTCACTCTTTGAACTTTCCCTTAATATGCCAATGACAAATATGAATTCGTACTTACAAACAATCCATTTCATATTAGAGCTCAAACAATATTTAAATGCTTTTGAAATATTGTCCATGGCAGTTGGAGAGAGAGAGAGAGAGAGAGAGAGAGAGAGAGAGAGAGAGAGAGAGAGAGAGAGAGAGAGAGAGAGAGAGAGAGAGTTACTTTGATCACAGTCTGGTCCGGAGTATCCATTTACGCATTTGCAGCTTGCACTCGTTGTATCTGAACAATTTCCAGGAAAGCATCGGCTTCCTTTTCTCCATGAGCATGCCTCTGAACAAGTTCATAAACAAACATAATCAAAACGGTATTAGGTAAGCTTCGTAAATGTTGCGTAGAGATAATTGTATCATACACACATTAGTACGTTCTCCTCACTTTGTAATTAAATTTAAACCTTAAAGTATTTAGTCAGTGTAGGAGCTAAACGTATGAATGTGATTTAATAATTAAAAAAAGAAAAATTAATGACATAAAAATGTCTATTAAAAGTCCCTGGAGGCATATAAATCCAAAGTTTTCAGGAAGTTTAAATATCTAAAAATATTAATGAAAACCAATAAAGTATATTTTTTCAGCACGAAATTTATATTTGCAATCTGAAAGAAAAACTGTCAGTGACAGAGTTTGTACCAGGAGTATGATCTAAATCCAAAATAAACACAAATCGTTCTACACAAGTATACAAATAAACTGGTGTTAATTAATTCCATGACATCGTTTATTCTAATGTGACATCAAAATTCTGTATCCCAGCGGCATTTTCAAAACGTCCTTTGAATACAAATCCAATAATTGAAGAGTAATATTTTAGATATATATATAACGTGGCGAAAGGAGCCATTTGACCGACGTGTTCAGTAGAAAATTGCTCCAAACTCGTTAAGATATTTATTCTACTATTAATATTGAGAATCGTAAACACCTTGTTACTGATTCTGTGCAATCTACAAACACGTACCAAAAATGAACAGCACAATACAGATTTACAAGGCACTAGCAACGTATGAACGCGAGTAATTTAATCACGTAAACAATGTTGAATATACAGCATGTGCAATCTGCAAAAACACAGAAGTACAAATGTATTAACCATTGTGTATGGATTTGTCCATTTCTATTCGGTAAGCGACGTTTATGTGTCGGGACTGGTGGAGAATTCGTGGTATTCATCCTTTTCGTTCAAATTGAATGCAGTACCACGTGATGTAGTAGATATTTCTTATCGATTTATATTCTGTAAATATTTCTTTGAGAAGGAATAAACACTTAATATACCTAGCCAATACTAATTCCCCTTGTATATATATATATATATATATATATATATATATATATATATATATATATATAGATATATA
Organism: Unio delphinus; assembly: GCA_029339505.1. Taxonomy (NCBI): domain Eukaryota; kingdom Metazoa; phylum Mollusca; class Bivalvia; order Unionida; family Unionidae; genus Unio; species Unio delphinus. The sequence continues at coordinate 19,924,204 of JAQISU010000047.1, forward strand.
TATATATTAAAATCAGAACAATTAATCTAGCCGCTTGGACTGACCTTATAATTGTGCAACATAGACAAAGTTTCCTTGACGTTTAAGAACTATTTTATAACATCAGACGGGTCGGTAAAATAATTAAGTGAAAGGTGGATCGTAAGACGACATTAAGCTGGAACTGTGTTCTACCTTGACAATAAACGAGAGTACAAAATGTTAGAAACCAACATAAATCTGGTTAACACTAGTATTGTTTGTCGTTGCTTAGTTAGACATGTCATTTTGCTGAAAGAATCTGTTTGCTATAGTTGCATCAGTAAAGGTTAGACAGTGAGCTTTACGTTCTGTAATGTGAATCACGATATGTACATTTTAAATGTTTCACGGGGAGGGGGATAAATTAAATGTATATAACAATACATTTTACTCTTGTCAAGTAACCGATTTTTTATCATTTATAGATAGGTGCACAAGTTTCACGCCATTACCCCACGATTGTATTTGTAAGTTGTATTACTGCGTCTAGTGCATCAAGAGTTATTGTCCTCCTGAAACACAATGCATGATATACTTGCTTTCAGAGTGTGGACGAATAAGTTCTTGAGTGAGAAAAACAATATACATATTTTAACATATAATATCATGTCATGTCTGCTGTTATTTGCTGTAAACATTTCTGCAACTGAAAAACTAAGATAAAAAAGACATATGCGCCGGAGAAGCGAATGTTTTACCACCTTATTTAACGATGAAACTATCACAGACAGCCATTTTGTGTGTGTACTTACGTCTGCATGTCTTACCACCGACGAGAAACCTTGTATATGCGTAAGTGCCATATTCGGGCTGATATTCGCCCTCACATTACACACAGAAGGCATCATTTGCATTGTTACAGCGTGAATATTGCAGTGATAAATTCTGCAAACTGAAATGAATATACTACTCATTATCTTTTGATATCGGACAATAATTTATCCTCACTTCTAGGAAATAAAATTGAAGAGAAAATATGTTTAGGTGAATAGAAAATCTAACATTCCGATCAAAAGGAAAGATAAATCTTCCAGAGGAAATGTTTACATAAACTCATCTATAAGTGTCGTTAACCGTTTCAAGTTTTAAGTGTTTGGATGCAAAATATATGTCATTAGAAAGCTTGGATTCAGACAGTCGTCATTTATGATTGTGAGATAACACAATAATTCGGTTAGGTGAAATTCGCGAAAGTTAGTTTGTTCCATTCTCTACTTACATCTACAGTAGCCGGAATCCGGATAGTAGCCTTCATTGCAATTTGCACAGTTGTTGACATCCACACATGTACCGCCACTATTTTGAACGATGCGCCCATCCCTGTATTTCACATATCCTTCATTTAAGCTGCAGGCATTTGGATTACTCTTTCCATCACACAATTCTAAGGCAGAATAAATCATGCAATTACAGAACAAACTTGCATGTTGATAAACGGAACCTTAATTACCAGACGGACAAAGCCTACACAATGTTGCCCCAGCAGACAGACCTTAATTTTATTATCGGTGCTTGGTAACAATACTGCTTACGTCCGCAAAATTTATAGAGGCAATGTCTTTGAGAAACTTTTAAATTAATGCCATTGGAATAGCTTTGGGAAAGGTTTCAAACTCTTTTCCCAAATTTTTCCAATCTACTCAAGGGTAGAATAGTATGTCTGGACGTTTCCAACAAATTATGAATGAAATGAACATCCAACAGTTTAAATCTCGTGCTTATCTCAGCGGATTGGATTTAGAAAGATTTCACCAAACTTTGAAGAACATGATTAGGTCATATTTCATTGCTACAGGATAACATTTGGATGGTTGTGTTTATTTGCTTTTTTTTTCTTCTGTAGTATTTTCTTGGTTTTTGTGTTGCTATTTTGTAACTAAATTAGTAATCGTTACACATTGGATATATGATGCGTCTACCGTTTTCGTTATTAAAAGAGACATTTTTTAACTATATGACTTCAAATGGAAATGGTGATAGGCTTATGAAATAGTAAGAACAAACCATCATTATACGCAGTCAAAACGGAATTAAAGATTTGACATAAATATACAGGAACAGAAGTTTAGCCTGATAATAATTGTCTGACTCTTTTGACTATTCTTCAAACTCATCCTGTAGCTAACGACATCATTTTTACACAAATAAAAAAGTAGGTGACTTCAATTATATCATTAATAAACCAAGAAGTCGCAGCATTAAACAACTTTTAAATGATGGTTTCATGGAGAGTATCCAGTTTATTGTTAAGACATTTACCTTTCATGGGAGGAGGAAATAGTAACAACGTTTCCAGAGAAATATGATAATGGAAAATGTTGATAGAAACAGTTCCGTTAATCATTCAATCAATTTATTCGTACCTGTTCCACACAATGAGTATGTCAACGATGCTTTACATTCCTACTCTGGTGACATTGATTTTACCATAATTCCGAAAATTTTCAGAAAGTGTTTTTCCCCCCAATTGTTCGACAATTCCTGTACTTCACAGAAATATATTGAGTAACGAATCCAAGTTAGGGTTAGTGTCAAGTGTCAGTATTTAATTGACAAACTAAACACCATTCTTAAAGGTGTACCAGTTCTTCCACATCCAAATACCAGCCAGTTATGTACAATTATGTACAATTTATGGTGATGCAAGTGACGTAGGAAGTATGGCTGTACAAAAATAAAAAATAGTTTGTATCATTTTGCATGCTATTTTACTAAACATCTAAAGAAGACATTTTTCGATCAGAAGCTAAGTAATATAAAGAAGCACACGTGACCATTTAAACATGATCAAAACATATACCAGCTAAATTAATAATTTTCTGATGATCTTCACTCTCAAGAGCTTTATTGCATACACATATATAATATACACAAGAAGAGTATAAATCAGAAATTTCATTCACTGTTATTGGAATTACGATTTACGCTAAAATAACATTTTTTTGTAGTGAAATTAATTTAAACTTCATTCTACTCTGTGAACAAGAATACATTGAACAAACAGAAAACCCCACACACAAGGACAAAGTACCTGATAACGAAAGACTGAAACGTTCTTGTGTCCAATAAAAGTGTTATAAGGATATGATTGGCGAATCACCAATAAGTGATATAGAACATTTGGACAAGAATAATTCTTCATAATAAAATCAGAGTATTGTTTGATTGTCCCAACAAATATATTGTTTCCAGTACATGACAATACCATTGATCTCGGATGAATAAGAACATGTCTGATTATATTATGTGACTTAAGAAATAAGTGGACTTAAAAAGAGATAATGATTTTTTTCATCAGTCTTAATAGGCGTTTAATTGTTAAAAACTGGGCCGGATTAAAATTGAAAGTTTTCATTTGAGCCTGACTCTTGTTCTGAAAACTACCCGGTCCTATCGATTTATATAAAACGAAATGTTTAAATTACGCATATTATCACTTCTGCTAAGTGACAAATAATCCATGTCCATCAATGTTAAAAATTCGCATAATATTTACCCATCGAAAATGAATTAACTTAATTCTTCTAAGATATCAGCTGACCAAAATATCCAATATGCAACGTAAACAGATTTACTACTATTTATATTATTAGTCAGCACGAACTTAAGTATATATTTATTGATCCAATGTAGCTGACGTTTTCAATATTTGAAAATAGAACATATGCACGAAAGACATTTTTGTCTACAAAATAACTAAGACAATTTATGGCCATGGATATAAATTATAATTACAAATTACAATTATTATATATATATATATATATATATATATATATATATATATATATATATATATATATATATATATATATATATATATATAGATATATATATATGTATATATATATATATAGATATATATAAATATATATATATATGTATATATATATATATATATATATATATATATATATATATATATATATATATATAAGCATTATATGGGCTTTGCAACACTTTGACGTGCATATTATTATAGTCGTTTTTCCGATTTATCTTCAACGAATTTAACTATATTAAGAGATGGTTTTGATTGATGTTGCAACAATACAATATTGACATTAGACTCGTGCAAGGAAAGGACAATGTGATTGCAGAGTCAATCTCATGAATATAGAAGTTTTATATTGTAATAACTTGTCCTAGGCCGATTGTAGGATAAACTACTGCTATAAATATAATTTAGAATAAAGTTCTAAAAATGGAATTAGTATGTCCATATACATTGATAATAACAAATTGCTTTATAACGTTAAGTAAGTGTTTCGAATTTAATTATCCGGACTATCTCTTTAAAATGATCTGCAAATACAATTCGTTCGCACAAATATTTTGAAGTTGAATACAGTAACCTTGATAATCATCTTACATCCCTTTGAACAATACTAATACATGTCTAAACCTACAAACTAGTATAAGTGAGGGAGGTATTCGTCAAAATTAAATAAAATTAATAGATAATCAAATCTACATACGGATGTTGCAATTTGTACCATCTGCAGATTCCCAACCAGGACAACATCTATACAGTGTATAGGAAACCATTCTATTGGACAAAAGAAAGTTTTATTTTAGTAATGATGCTCACGTTCATTGATTTCTTTACACTATTTGAGAAATATCGGAGGAACATATAGTCTAATACTATTCATTTTTAAACTTTCTTTTAATCTAAGCAGAGAAGCTGATATGGCACGACGAGCAATGGAATGTTGAAGCCTTTAGACGTATCTCTAAATATAGTGGTAGTAGAAATGAAAAAGTAAAATGTAACATCATGTATCAATTAGAGAAGTAAAGCTCTGTAAGACAGGTCTTAACAGCTGATCAGAAAGTTAGTCAAAATGTGTACAATTTGTACATTACTGTAGATATATCTATGAAAATCTGTTACAATTTAAACAATTCATCCATGTGATTTTAGGCTATGTCAGTATTAATTTAATGATTTTGCTTTAAGATTCAAAATATTCACTTGTCATTGCTTAGGAACATTTTCTTGTTGAAGAAAATTAAATATTGCATGCATTCATAAGGCTTATAATACTGCATCAACTACTCCGAAATTCAAGAATAAAAATCTTGTATTATTAATTGGTGGTCGTCGATATTTGTTTTCTATTGGCATTTCTTATTTTTGTGCCAATTTTATACATCCGCATCGATATCAGTTAACATAATGTTTTTGAGATTTATAAATATTTGAAAGGGGGTAACCTGTCTATGAGTAAAATTGGTCACTATGGATCTCCGTGTTATCATGAAATCTCCATTTGGATCTTCAAAATATGACAACATTTATGTTAAGATTATACAAATATTTCACAGATGTCAATACATGTTAATTTATCTACTCATGTACTGTGTGGCCAATTATCGAAACATATCCCAATGTTGTTGCATATATTGAATCTATAACGTTATATAAAACACAAATTCTGCGTGTATCCAGCAATACAATATTTTGAGTTTATATACAATTATATTTTGATATAATTGCTATTGATATAGTTTACAAATCTAGCTACTCTCCAAGTTACTTCTGAGTCAATTTGATATCTGACTCGACATAATAATTGAAGTTCCATGCATGTAATGATTGTCAGGGTTTAGATCTTGGCTTTTTGAAGCTTCGTATTTTTCTTCAACGTCATGTATAGTTTGATAAGTGTTCGAACGTATCACATTATCATACGTGAAACTGATCCTATATTTGAACTTTAATGTGCATCAATCATGCACAAAGGGGCAACAAATTCGACTTTAGATCAATTATTTTCCATGTTGATTCTAACTTTGTCATGTTTGTAAAAACGTACCTGTGAGGGGCACAAACTGGTTCCACTCATGGTATAACGGTACCAATTGAACAAGCCCGTGTAGGCGGAGCATAATGTGTAGGGGGAAAAATAAAGAAATAAACTCCAACACTAGCTGTGATCGGTGCATTATGTACGAGTTGTACTTTCTGTTAGGCTTAAAAAAGTTTAGAATCTTGGCAACATGTGAGATTAAGTTAATTCATATCTAGATCATATTTTGTAATTTTGTGACTTTCTTTTAAAATGTGGGACACATGGGTGAAATTGGGTCAGTTGTGATTAGACAACTATTACCCCTATCTTGTTCCAGCAGAGTTATCTCTCTACAATGAAACTGAGTACCTTTTTTGTTGTTGTCAAATTGACAATCGAAGTTTGTTCTCTGTGACACTTTGTTACATGCATGCTGAAGCAGGATATAAAGTATTGAACAAAGCATTGACATTGAGGGATATGGAAAAACAATTGTTACCATGATATCTCACAATATATCTTCTTCCATCTAGTCGCAAAGAAGAGAACGTATTTTTATTATATACAAGGAACACAAAACTGCTGAAATACTGTGGATTGTTCTTCGATACAAATACTATTACTGACTGTCTTACTCTACAAGTACATAAACGTTTATTATTATTTTTACTTTAATGTATAGTATGATCATGGTGAGCATTTTTCTAAAATGTTTCATGGAGATCATTACATTGTGTTTGATTGTTTGGGGGGTGTTGGGGGAAGAGAATGTTTTTGTTCGCTAGTTCTGTTGAAAGATGTCGTTACTAAATTATATTCATCGTTTGTAGGATAGATTGCTGTTTTTGGAATATGAAATCAACATTATGTACAACTTCGGGGCGAAAATTCGTTTTAGATTTTGTACTTAATACCCGTATTAATTGTAACAGAAACTACTCAAACATGAAGTAACGTTAACACCTATGTTCGTCTTTTCACGACTGACAGCGGGTCAATTCTAAAATACGTACTAAATTAATCACGACTGAAAGCGAATCAACTCTAAAATACGTACTAAATTAATCACTACTGAACGCGAGTAAACTCTAAAATACTTACTAAATTAATCACTACTGAAAGCGAGTCAACTCTAAAATACGTACTAAATTAATCACGACTGAAAGCGAATCAACTCTAAAATTCGTACTAAATTAATCACGACTGAAAGCGAATCAACTCTAAAATACGAACTAAATTAATTTGACCATGTGTCGGAGTGTACATCATATACTTTTGAATGTTCTGGTAACATATGTATCATCACTATTACAAATTTTAGGTACGCACTTATTTTGTACCGTTTTAAATCGATTACTACAGGACGATGTTTATTCGGCAGAACAGACTACTAGTTATTGTTGTGCGTTTGGACAAGCGTTATATCACCTGATGGCACCAACAATAATGCATAAAGTTAGGAATCAAATGCTAGATGTAATTAAAAATGCATTATTTCACAGTGACAATTCATTCAAGGCTAATATTGAATTCGATGTAGCTCATGTAACTAGTATTTATTGTTGAACTAGTCGATAACCCATTTAGCTTATATTTATAACGTTCAACTAGTTGATAACCCATTTAGCTGGTATTATTAAGGTTCAAATAGTTGGTAACCCATTTAGCTGATATTTATAAAATTCAACTAGTTGATAACCCATTTAACTGATATTTATAAAGTTTATCTAGTTGATAACCTATTTAGCTGATATTTAAAAAGTGCAATTGGTTGATAACATACTGAGCTTAATAACCCATTTAGCTGATATTATTTAAGCTCAACTAGTTGATAACCCATTTAGTTGGTATTAATGACGTTCAGCAACACTTGATAATCCATTAAGCTACGTTCGACTCGTTTATAAAAACTGTATTAGCAGCAGAGGAGGTGAACAGACCAACTTTTACAGGCGTCGATTTAGCAAACTGAGGCTTTCTCGAAAATGCTTAATATAAGCCTCCATTCATCAAAATAAAATTAAAAAAAAAAGACGCCATTTAGTTGACGTTCACCTCCTCGGCTGCTAATGCGCTAACTAAATATTTGATCAAGTCCTTAAGATTTCACAAACAAACTAATTTGTAAAACCTCACCTCGTAAATCAATCAGATTATTAGATTGGTCAGTGAGTTTGAAATTAATTCTCGTTAACAAATTATTATGACATCGCATATAGACTAGATTAGTTGGGTCTTCAATAATTAGAAATCCTGGAGGAGCCGTTGGTGCAAATGAGTATAAAATATATCCTTGCTGAGCTTAATTTGATTGTTCGAGATTTATTTGATAATTTCCTTCGATAACGTCACATACTAAATTGAGCGCAATCACCGTTGAAATATTCACATTGTTCGGAGCAATATGTCTACCGCCGCCTTCTGGATCATTATTAAATTTCAGAATATTTGCTGGGGGATTCTTCGATTTTTTCCAATTATCGTGGATTCTTTTAAACCCAATATTAATAGCATCGTCAAGTTGTTTCTTTAGTTTATCCGGATTATATCCAGGGATTTTAAAATCTTTAATCTCCGTTTTATTAATCTTATATAGATCCGCAAACTTATCATGTAAGATTTTTTCATTTAATACTTCTTGAATAATTATCGAGTGAAATATTTTCATATCGTCGATGATTTTATTACCCGTTTCTACGACGTTGATAAATTCATCCTTGGTGAGAGAGCCGGATTTAATAGATATTAGCAGTCGTGAAAAATCATTATTCATTACTGTGAAATTTCCGTTAATGAGAGGAACATAAATTGATTCAAAAATTTCTTTATTCAAGAATTTATTAGGAGCATAATCTTGATAATTTTTGACTTCATTGACGGGTTTTATTTTGTTGGTGATATAATCGGATTTTTTAGGTTCGGGTGGAAAATCCTTCGAATTTTCTCGCGAGTTATCCGGTGGTAATTCAGGCCATCCTAACACGGATCTTATAGAACTCTGATAAATATCTACAACGTATCCTTCTGTATTTATCTCGATAGCAGATGATAGTGTTGGTTCGTGAACTGTTATAGCGATTTTTGATTCTTTTCCGGTGAGAGATTTTATTCTGCGTTGAAATTCAGCATTGATCTGTTCGATTTGATATGACCCAGTTGGTATAGAAACAACCTGCCAATCTGGTGTTCCGTCTTCATGATTCTTGTTTGCAAATACCAAGGAATTATTCGGTTGTTGACCACCAAATGCTACCGATCTAATATTAGGCCAGCTATGATACACTCGTAGTTTTGCTAGTGCGATCTCGCTCACGGGAACAGGAATTGGAAAATTAACACTAAATTCGGGACGTGTTGAGGTTATTGATATCGTGCTTGTTTTCACTGGTGTTGTATTTGTTACTATTTGTTGAAGTAGTTCTTGCGACGACATTATTATTATTATTCTGCTCTAATTTCAGCATTGTTGATTTATACAATTGAGCCATAGTTGAAAATTCGCTATCTGATATTGTTGTGTCATCCAACGACGATGATATCAACGAGGATAATTGCGAGTAACCGGCAGATGCAATATGATATTTAAATAAATAATCATGTAGTTTACTCTGGCTACACGATGATAGTTTTTTTGTGATCCCAGTTAATATACCAGCAATTGTAGCCACTGCGGAAATAGCGATTGGAACTACGACCGGAGCAATCATTGTAACCGAAGATAGTATTATTAAAGCAGCAGTGATTACTCCTCACACCGAGTACACGGTGATATCAACTGTGGTTATTCTTCGTTTGTATTTTTTGATTTTTATTTGATATTCTTCACAGAGAGAACTGAGTTTAGTTTGAAATTCTCTGACTTGATCATAGCGATACTGATTCGATGATGGAATCATTTGGATCGTCATTTTATTTTAAAAGCGCTAGCATTTTCAATTGCGAATTAATTTAATTATTTGCTTAAATCCACTACTAATTCTACGTACCACGTTACTGAACCCCCGGCTAGATTTCTATCTATATTCGTTATCGTGAATAGTTCAGTTGTTCCTTTGTCGATGATCGTTGATATCGTATTATTGACTCCAGATGAACTCGCTGATGAAATATTAAACTGAGTCGGTGATACTATTGTTAATCGATAAATACCCTTGACGTCCGCGGTGATATCTAGTTTGTTGTTTGTGGTAGTCCACGTATATGATCCATGTTTAATCGTGTATACAACGTTGTTGACTATAGATTTATCATGAGGAATTTTTACTTTTTCAATGACGCTTATCATCCTCGTTGCATCATCCCTCATTGCATTGTTGAATGTTTTAAGCTCATCGATGGATTTTTTAATATCAGGAAGGGTTATTTCAATTTTATCAAATGAAGTTCCAATAAACTTGTCAATGATGTTTTTACGAAACGATGAAAACTGTTTCACGTGTTTTTCATATTCGGATTGAAGGGTTTCTAGTTCCAATATAGAATCTTTTATTGTGGTGAGTTTTGGTGTGGTTACTGGTGGATTTCCAAAAAATTCTAGTATGGGTTTGTTAATTTGGTTAATTGTATTTCTTTGTGTTTCACTAAACTGGTCAAATACAATTATATGATCATCATACTTATCATTAAGCGATTTTAATGAATTCACTGTGTTATCATATGTTGCTAATTTATCCGTAACCGTTGAAACAAGTACACCTGGTTTGAGTTTACCCCCATCAGAAAATAACGCGATAGTATCCTCTGCTGCGTCTCGTCGTTTAACCAAAATATCATTGAGAGAGATATTACTACTTTTCAATTTACCCTGACGATCTTGAAATACAACTATTTCACCAGGATCAATATTTGCTAGGTTTAATATTTCGGATATTTCATCTTCGATTAGTTTTTTAATATCCTTGTTATCAACGGTTTCAACTCCACTATCAGGTTTTTTCAGCGATGATAAAGGTCGTCCCCAAATATCAATCATTATTATAGAAATATTTTCATCGTTTAAATCCGATGGATTTTCAATCTAAAGATTTTTAAAGAGATTTGCCGCTAGTATACTCATTTACTACTATATGAGGTGGTTTCGAAAATCTTTTGGATATAGCATCAAGTACGTTTAATACTTCATTACCACATATTGGTGGATCAAGCATTGTTTGTGTTGGTAACGTAGAATACCAAGTCTTCATTGGAAGGGTTTTAATATAACGCATAAATTCTTTCGGCGGCGCTAATCCATATGAGTCAAAATAAATAATCCCACGTGGATCAATTGCGTAACAAACCCAGTGAGTTCCAGGTCCGGAGCTGTTATTTAAATTAATAATACCGGTTTCAACATCATTTGGTTGTGCCGGTAACTGATCTCTCATAAAAACCCCTCTGAAATTTTTTATTTTTAATTTTTTAGCGGTATCAATTAAATCAAAATTGGACATGGGAACCATCGGTTCCTGAACTATATCGTTCCTGGAATTCGAAGACCCTTTCCGCTGTACCATGAACTCGGGGTTCCTGGTAGTCTTAGACCCTTTCCTTTTTTTTTATACCCCTTTCCAGTTGCCTTTTTCAACGCCATTCCTGCTGCGGTACCAATAGCTCCTAATGCTGCTGCCTTCGCTACCGCTGGGGCTGCTGCGGCAATCAACCCTGGAATCAACCCTAACAACGGGAATATACCACCAGTCTTTTCCATGTTACGGATCGCGCTCGTAGAAAGAGTAACCTGAACTCCTTTTTTTTCTTTCAGTGCTTTATTAAAATGATTAGTCTGAGTTTTCGTCAGCGATAGTTTATTCCCTCCGCCATTCATTTGATTAAATTTCAGCGTTATTGTGGTTCCACATTGCTTAGCTGATTTGGATTGTAATTTTTTTAGTTGACCAGGTGTCAACGTAACATTGATATTACTATACGACATTATACAAAATAGATTGATTCTAAATCGCGAGTCATTTTTAAAGAATTTTGGATTAAGAAAATCTTACAGATTTTCCACTGGTGCATCTACTAGTCTCATTCGTCCACCAACACCTTCAAGTATCATTGATTTATCACTGAGAATGACAGCAACCGCTCTATAATTAACAATACCACCGGGACGGGTTACATGAGCTCGGAAGTGTATATCAACTACGGACTGTTTCATCAAGTCAAGATGTTCCAACGAAAAGTAATAAATCGGATACAGACTTTTAAAATCCAATTGTGATATTTGTAGACCAGTATCTACATTTTGATCACGTCCCATAAATGATAGCAATCGATGATAAACTCGTGCAATATGGTTTTGACCGTAATTAAGTTGTATATCCTCTGATGGTTCTTGTTGTCCGTTTATTTTAAGTGAAACTTCATTACATTCGATTTGATCAAATATCATATGGGAACGTTCTTGATTATCCAATCGCGTTATATTCTGTAGAGCAACAAATATATGCCGTGGAGCTGAAACACCCTGTCGTGCTGCCAAATGCCATGTAAATGTACCATCAATATTAGAATCCATGGTATCTGTGGACGTTGTCAACCAGCTTAATAATCTCTTCCCCCCTTGATCCATAAATGATAGCAACCGCGGTTCTACTGACAATGATGGAGTCAACACTGGCATCCACAGTGTTAGTTTTGATAAAACGACTTTACCAGCGGCAACGCCAGCACCGCGCCAGATTGCATAATTATCAGTACCTCTTCGTACTAGCGCTATAGTATGCTTTACTCCATAAATAACTTTTCTGACGTTTCTACAAAATCCAAATATGTGATGGAGCGGAATCGCACATGAAAACTGTCGACTCCCTCCTTGTAACGTTGCTACTCGTGTTGCAAACCCTAGGTTGTAACCGGGAATATTATTTATGACATCAAAATCAGCACCTGGTCTTACATATCCGGCTGGTGCTGGATCAAGTGCTGTAGCTCGTGTTGCCTTTACTCTAGAATACTGGACGTGCTCAGCGTTATCAGTAATATCCTTCGCGAACATCATAGATGGACCAGCCGATCTAGTATAATCATCAGAATATCTTGCTAGTCCAATTATTGTGGTTGCAACATCAACCTCGCGTTCAATAGATTCGATTTCTCTTCCATCAATGAGATATCTTGCGCTTTCAAATAAAGCCATGATGCCATTGTTAACAAAACCAACTCGGATAGTTGGGTTATTTTCATATGGTGTATCATCATGCTGTAAAAGTTCACCTTCGACTTCAATAAAGGCTTCTGCAGGTAAAAAGTATTTACTGGTATCATGGACCTGAAGTTCAATTCTTCCACGAAGATCAGGTTGTACTGCGTGATAAGCAAAAAATTGATAATCACGTACAGAAGTATCTTTAAGTACTGGGGCTTCCATGTCAAATGCAACATCAGGGTTCTGTTTGAACATTTTTTATTATATATCCGATGGTCTAAATCAAAAATTCTGAAAGAATTCTGAAGGAATTTTGAATTGAAAACCCCAGGAATTCATTTAGAGAAAATCGATTTTCATGAAATTATGTGGACGGATTAGCCAAAAAACAATACAAAATCAATAAAAAAAACATCGAAAATTCGATGAAACAACATATTTTTAGCCTCACAGGATAAAAAATCTGATCAAAATCGATTTTCTCTAAATGAATTCCTTGGGTTTTCATCCTCGATTTTCATGAAATTTTGTCGATGAATTGCATAAAAACACTAGAAAAATGAGTAAAAACACTAGAAAAATGAGTAAAAAAAGTAAAAAATCTAACAAAATTAGCAAAAAATAAATATTTTATAATATAAAAATAAATATTTAGTTGGGTGTATTTTAATAATGATGATGAAAATATCTGATAATGAAGATAGCGTTAGAAACATTAATGTTTCTGATACAAGTGATTCTGACACAAATATTTCTAATGCTAGTATTTCTACAATAACCATAACAACTGAGCATCCTATTCAAATAAATAGAATCACAAGTGATTCTGACATAAATATTTCTAATGCTAGCATTAGAAACACTAGTGTTTCTACAATAACTATCATAATTGGAAATCCTGTTCAAATAAATATTTCTAACGTTTCCGGCGAATCTTCTTAAAACCACTTCCCGAAAGCCCACTTCCGGCTATCATATTTGCTGTTATATTATCCTGGGCGTTAGTCATTAACGACTGTAGTTTTTTATCCACGGCGTTATTTATTATTTTACTAACCTGTGTAGGCATTACTGCAGTAGATGGCAGTGAAGTCATTCCAGAAACACTAGTGTTTCTAATGCTAGCATTTCCAGGTTTTGAAGAATTTCGTCGTCGAACTAGCGCTGTTAGTTTATCCCGAGCGGCTGAAAACGCCTTACTAGCAAGATCACCAACAGTGTTAATACCCTTATCTCGGATAACATCAATTGCTTTCATTGCTGCCTGTTTTGCAAATGGAGCCACTTTTGGAGCCATTCTTGAAAATAATCCCATTATAGTATTACCGAGACCATCTCCATAGTATACTCGGTATTTTGGTAATCGTGAGTTTACCACGTAGACGTTAGTTGGTTTATCATGGTTGTAGTGTATGATCATTCTCTATATAGAAACACTAATGTTTCCAAATGCTTTAGCATTTCCAATTATCTAATCGCTATGATAACCGTAGAAATTCGAAGAATTTTCGGCTAACTCCTCAATGAAATCTCTATATGTTGCAATATCCATGATACCACCTTGAAATAATCGCCTACAGATATCAGCTGCTTCATTGATTATTTCTGGTGAGTTATTCCCGGCTCGTTTTCCTCCTAGAAGTACTTCTAATCGTGCTATATCACCGAGAATATTACCAGGACATGTTACACTAGCGTGAAAATCTATAGGATTTTTACCAACTAAACCACTACCCTTTTTTTTAGTTGTACCAGTTGCACCCTTCTTAGAATCAGCCTCTGCCATTATTTGTATTTCATCAGGGATTGGGTCTGCTGTGTATACTGGTGGTGGTACTGTGATCCCCTTTACCATAGCTATAAATTGGTCATAATCAGATCTTATTTCTTTTGTGATTTTGTTTTTCCTCTTGTTTGCTAAAAACACCTTATTTGCCCAAACTTCTGAACCCTTTACAAAATCCTTAGCTGTGTCGTCTTTTAAATAATTAACTCTCTTCGCTTTTTTAACGTTGTCTTTGGTAAATTTAGCTAATTCAGTAAGTGTTGAGATATTTCTGATTGTATTTAACGCATCAACTGTAAATATATTTTCAGGATTATAGTCTCCCCTTGGAACAGCTCCCTCTTCTTCTTGTTGTTGTTCTTGAAATTCTTCAGGTGGAAATGCTTGCGTTTCTAGTGAGGAAATATCAACATCACCTAATTGTTCAATTTCTTCCTGAAGTTCTCGTTGTTCTTCTTCTTGTCGTCTTGCAGCAGTTATTATATCACCAGGAAGTGTTTTTAATGATTTTTTCGTTTGTTTAGTTCGTTTTGATATTTTCTCTAACACAGGGAGAAAGGACTCTTTTTGCGCGCTTTCTTGTTTAGAAATTGCTGTTTTCACACCCTCAGTTGCACTAACAATAGGTTTGAAGAGTTGTTCTGTATCCTCTGTGAAGTCAGTCTGAAATAATTGCCGCTGTTGAAGTTTTTCACGTATGCGATCACGAAGGGGTAATATTTTCTTAAGAGCTTCAAGTCTTTCTTTAGTGTTCCGTGTAGTTAATGATTGTCCTATCATTATTAAAAGAGTATCACTAATTGTCAAATAAAAATCCTTTGGATTTTCAAATCCAAATCATTTCGAAAGAAATCACTAACTAAAAAATGCAAATCATTTTAATACTTCCTTGTTGTTACACACATAATTTTACTTCCTCATACCGTACTGGTTATACAAACAAAGGAGGCTCTCTACGCGTGGGCTCATCACCTTCAGAGTTTTCCATTAATGTTTTTAATTGTCTCACTTTACAATTAATAAGTCTCTTTTGTTCATATTCTAATCCTAATTGCTTTCGTACACGTTCAACGATGCTACATAATGGTACGAAGACATTAACATCTTCAGTATTTACTAAGCTCTCACGTATAAGCTTTTGGATATTCTTAATTAAAAAATATTTTTTAGATAGGACATATTTTCCGGTCTGTTCTGCAAATTGTATATCCTCGAAATTGGTCATAATTTGATCACAATCCAAACCTGAACATAATTTTATATTTTCATCCTTCAACTTGTTGATTTCAATAATAATCAATTTGAGATTTTCAATATTCATATATATATAAAAATATATTTGTTTAAATGCAAAGTATTTCAAATACAAAGTATGAAAATTCTTTAGAATTAAAAATGCAAAGTATTTCAAAATGAATTCTGGATACACTAAGGTGTTGATCATCTTAGTATACCCAGAAGTTTAATGCGATTATAGGTGATTATGATTATATATAATGAATGACGACGGCACATTTACCGTTTTAAACCCCCTTGGTGTTTTATACATCAAGCAGCGTGACGACGGTACAACAATAGATTATAGGTGAACAATGACAATGGTATATACAATGAATTGATTTCAATGACAATGACGACGGTACAACAATAGATTATAGGTGACACAATGAATGAATTGATTTCAATGACAATGGATGACGCGGGCTATTCTACATTCAAGTGTAAACAAAACCACAAAATCGAAACTTTGGTTTTGAATGTCAATAATAACGTTCATACCACGTGTGACGGTGTGGTTTTGTTTACACTTGAATTTCGGCTAAATGCCCAATTATAATAAAGACGAATTTGTATATATACACTCATTACGACGAGGTGATATAAAATAGGTGTAGTGATTGTAATTATTTGTTTGTTTATTAGCGATCACTGACAACGTTGAAAACACATATAATACTTGAAACAGACATTAAAAAAAATGTTTAAATACGACGTGTTTATAAAACAGTTCTGTTAATACTTGAAAAAAGACAAAATTGATTGTGTTTTGTTCGGATTTATTTAATTATAACAACCAATGAAAAATCGAAGATTTTCCAACACTAGCGTTTCCGTGTTTAAGATCCGTAACTCTGTCATTGGTGGAAATCCTACGGATTTCACACGTGTTATACCTAACGGAGTTATCTCCCTACGTAAGAAAACTGAATTTTGTTTTTAAAACGCTTTGAAAAAGCGGTCTTATAAATTCCTTCTGCTACTTTTTGTACCGAGGAGGTGTGAATATCGAAATACCTACCAGCTTCTGACATTGATTGAAATACTATCTCCTTGTTGTCAGTGTCCATTGACTTTACGGATCTAGCATTTTTCGGGTATTTCCCAGTTCTTCCTCGTTTTGTGTTTTCACATTGAGAAATAACTTGAAGGTTGTTCAATTTGTTATTCTTAGTATCGGAATCAATATGATCAATAACAAAACCATCTTTGATTGATTCGTTATACACTTCGAAGACGCAACGGTGATTGAGATACATTTTCCCTCCAGCTTTAAATATCAAATAACCCATACCATTATCCCGCCCAACAGATTTCTTATTTTTACTGTGTCTAACAACACCATCACGAGAAGCTTCGTAATTTTTAATAACAGGATGTCTTTGAAATTCTTGGCTCATTTATATATAATATATCTATTTGTCTAATTCGTTAATTGGCTGAATTATAACATTGGAAAATCTGCCTAAGTAATCTTGAGCAGTTTTTATGATTTTGCTATTGACGTCGTCAGGATTTTTGATTCTTCGCTTGTCATAATAACGTTTTAACTCTCTATAACGCTTACCCCCGCAATTAATGCATAACTGCGACTTGCCTCTTACACCTACCCCACAATGCAAGCATGGTAGAGGTCCCTCCGAACCGTTTCTCACACTCTGCATATGATACCCACAGAATTCATTTCTGCATGATTTGTTACACGGAGTCTTTGATCCAATCATAAGCCATTTGCAATGATTCATTATATAAAATTTTCTTATTTAAATACTTGTTTTAATTATAATATGAAGGAGTTCAAGAGATTATCGAAAATTAAGCCTTGGAAAAATGTTAGATTTAATCTCGATAGAATCTCTGATATACCTAAAAGTCTAGTAGATGATAAACCACTATTGAGTAAAATCAGCGACTGTTTTAATGAGTTTAAGCGTGATGGAGCATCTCATACGTGGTCGACATTTCGAATTATTGATGAAGATGTCAATATACCCATAATTGATGCTACTATGAATGATATAAGAGCAGCTGTGATACTTTCACACCTTGGTGTAAAATCCAAAGGATTTTCATCCAAAGGTGGAAATCCAAGGGATTTCAAGCAAAGCAATTCTCTACGGAGGTATTTTTTTAGAATAAAATTTATTATCGAAGAGGAAGGTGAATGGATTATCAGAGATAAATTTGACCCAATCCTTAAGGATAAAAAAACTGTTATTGTGAGTAGAGATTCCAAACCAGGAATTTTAACTGGAATTGACAAACCATACTATGAGAAATCTTACCCTGTAACAGCAGTTGTTTACGGAATATATCAGCTAAATGATAAGCCAAGTATTGCAAAACTAGCACCTGTGAAAGAGTCGTTGTCGGTCAATTGTGTAGCAACACGGGTAATAGAACACTTTATAAATTCCCTCCGAGGAAATAAATTAACTGATCTACGAAGAAAAAAAATAACCGAATGGGAACTAACAGTGAATCGACATGGAGCAAGGATTTCCGATATAGCTAAATTAGAAGCATTATTAAAATTTCCAATATCGGTAGCGACGATAACCGGAGAAGTATTATACGAACCGAAATATCAATCGCGAGGAGCTCCAATTGAAATTATCGATCATAACAAACACGCGTGGACACCCGCGGTAAATATATTTCCACGAGAAAGAACTGTTCGATATATCCCTAAAGAATTTTCTAGGGATGATTTCTATGAAGAGAAATTATTTGATGCTATTCACGCGTTAACCAAAGACGACCCTGTGTCAGTATGGTTACTCAGGAGTAATGAGGATCCGGAAATAGGATTTGATCAGTTTGTAAAACCAAATGGTGAATTATATCGAACTGAAGAATTAGATACTAGAATGAGAAAAATCGCTAATGAGTATTTAGAAGGAAACACTAGTGTTTCTACAGAAAAACTACTTACGGATAGCTTCACAATTCCATCAGTGGTAGCTCACTTCGCAAGAGAAAAGAATTCATGGCGCCCAACACGAAGTGATTTTCTGGAGGATGTGAAGTTGAGTTGCGTCGAATTTGGTCATGGAGGATTGTGGAATACGAAATACTCACGTGATGGTATGATTTCAATTGATATATCCGCGTGTTATCCTGGAAGTTTTCTCGGATATGGAGAATGCTCTGAATATTTTAAACGATTTGGACATCCCACACATGAAATGACTCGTGTTGCGATTAATGGTCCATTGCCTGATTTTGATTTAACCGGGTTCGCTCGTGTGATATCATTCGAATTAGCTACAGGGTTACATCCGTGTAGTTATCTTTGGCTTGGTAGACATATGTATGAAAAAGCGTGGATGCCAATTGTGCTATTGCGATATATGATCGATTGTGGTATGTTAACATCATTAATTGTCAGTGAAGCGATTATTTGTTATAACGCTCAGAAAGATGTTTGGTTACCAAAACCCGATCTAGAAAAAATAATTAACGAACAACGAAAACAATTTCTAGATGGAAATTCGAAGAATTTCAGCGAGGAACAAATCATAGATTGGTCTAAGAAATTATTCGAAGGTAGGAATAGAGAGGCTAAAGATCTCGGACGAAAAATAATCGGTAAATTTACTCAAGGTGGAAGATTTGATAATGCAAAATACTCTTCGAGATTAATCATAGACGATGAAGAATACAATTTCATAATATCTGATTTAATAAAAAAATGGAAATTTGTAACCCGTAAGAACGCTTTTCTATCAGGGGAATTAGATGAGGAAGCTTACAAATCTGCGAGTGGAACTAATAATGTTTGGGTAGATGATGTCCTTCGAAATGGTAAGAAACTAGGTACGGTTGTTACCTACTGTGATGGAAAAAGTTGTCAATACACACAATTGAGAAGTTCTATGCTAGCCTATTCTTGTATTAATCTATTCTCGATGATAAATAGATTTCCTAATACCGCGGTTAGAGTAGCTACTGATTCGATGTATATCCATGAGAAATACAAATCAGATGTAGCTAAATTCACAGATCCTAAGGAAGCGTGGGGGAATTGGAGGTTTAAAAAAGAAACACTACATGAGTATTGTAAATCCGCAGACGTTGCTATGGATGATAAATACTTGAAAAGTAACCATAATATCTCAGAGATTCAATCAGAATTTTCTACTGCACCGCCTGTATCCGATCCGATTTGTAGATACAAGACAGTTTATTTAAACGGCTGTGGTGGATCAGGAAAGACAACTCGTGCAATCGAATTATTTCGTAGAAACGCTAGCGTTTCTAACATGATTGTGTTAACACCAACTCACAGACTCGCCAGAGAGATGATAGCGCGTGGAGTAAAAGCTTGTACTTATCATAGCTTCTTTCGATGGAAAGGCGATACATGGACTCCTGATCGAATGGGCGATAAATTCATTCCTGATGTAATAATCTGGGATGAAATATGCACGGTATCGTTAACAGTATTACAGATATTTCTTGAATGGTTGTTATTGAAAAATAAAAAAGTCGTCATGTGCGGGGATCACGGCCAACCGCAGCCATTTGTTGGTGGATCTCCACATGAATGGCTAAAAGGATTTGTAGATTATTATGAAGAGATTAATACCGACCATAGATCACTTGATGAACAATTACGCGAGTTTAAACAACTAATCAGATTACAACCGGATAGAATCCAATGTGAAATAGCGCGTGAAATAATTTCAGAAACTCCCATGAATGATTTTTGGGAAATGTGGAAGCCAAATGATTTAATAATCGCGAGTAGAAAAATAATCAGAGACGCACTTCAGATGAAGTTGTTTGCGCTACATAAAGAAAAATTTGCAACACTTCCAGTACCACTCTGTTATAGACCTAAGGATACACGAAAGCAGAATATCGACGTTGACATTCCTGGACAACAACAAAAGCAGAATTTAGTATTAAATGATATTGTGTTGGTTGATATCAGCGTCGTTAAAGATGCATTAGGTGCTGATAAATCCCCATGGACGTTAGGTTATGCAGCAACAATACACTCTTCACAGGGATTGACTATATCCGATACAACTCTTTGGATAGTAGATAATCATATTGAGTGGTCAAATTTAGTTTATCTCGCAGTATCCAGAGTACGGCGAATAAACCAACTTCGAAGAATTGTGGTTAATGATAATGATAATACAATAAGTAATATACACACCGATGATAATATAATCAGAAAAAAACTCTCTGGTTATAAACAACAGGATAAAAAAAATAAACGAGAATTTGACATCGATGCTGAATTAATTCAGACACTAAAGCAACAACAGAACAATCACTGCGCGAGTTGAAATTGTATAATGAGTTGGAATTGGTCGGATAAAGATCCTCGCCAATTCACCGTAGATAGAAAAGATAACAATCTCGGTCATGTCAGAAACAATGTGATGTTGACCTGTCTTGAGTGTAATAGACGCCGGGGGTGACAGCACCTTAGGTGCTAGTTAAGACCACGCGGTGGTAATTGAGTATCCTCGGGAATCACTTGTAATTGTTCGCGTGTAAAACCCCGCTGAGGAGCAGTTGAATCCAGTCTATAGATTGGAGGTCTACCCGTAGATCGTGTTATGCCGGATATTTTATGCGTAGTGACACTCCAAATAGGATCAGTAGCTCTTTTTTTACCACCCTCAAGCTCTCCTGGTTCGTATAAGTACCTTACAATGACATTACTACCAAGAATTGGTTCTTTGAAATCTTTTTGTGAAATTCCTTGGATTTCCATTTTGATAGACGCCTTCTTAATAGCGTTGACAGGTTTCATATTAATTGTTCTAGTAATCTCATTATTGATTGCGGTAATCACAGCTGGTAATCTCTTGACCCATTCACGGGATCGTTTATCCTGGATGAATTCTTTTGCGTATTGATATCCGAATAACCGCTCAGCAAGGGTTTTATTAAACCGTTCAACAATTGCCTGATCGCGATGTAGCGCAGGGTGTCCTCGTCTGATGGCGACATTATGATGTTTCATCGTAGATGTAACAACACCTTGAAATTCCTTGCCAGGATCAACTTGTAACAGATTTGGCCAGCGCAGAGGACCTCGTCGATAAATTTTTTCAAATGCAAAAGCTACTTCAGTAGATGATTTTGTTTTTAACGGTTCTGCTTCTTTGTATCGACTTGCAATATCAACTAACGTTAACGCGTATTTGTAACCGTTGTCATGCGGCAGAAATAGTATATCAGCTTGATGAACTTCATTAGGTGTTGTAACATCAAAATGCGAATAGTTAATTTGTTTAGGCGCTGGTAGATAAATTTGCCATATTGCCTGTTTAGATAACCAGTTTGCCGCTGTAGTTTTTTTCACCTTTGATGCACTAGCTAGTTTATTGATTGCTGCGTAACCTCTCCAGTATCCTCTCGGAGAATAATAAATAGATTCCATATTAAAATGCTAGCATTTTCAATTACCAGCACCTAACATCAATTTACCCTTCATAGCAGATTTTACCAACCACGAAGCCAATTTTTCTTTGAAGGATTTATCAGGAATAGCATTTAACGCATGAATTAATTTTACATCTGCGAGATGTCTGTGTTGAAGATTGCTGCTTTTATAAGCGACATCATGAGCATGACACGCCTTATCAATAGCGTTTATTGGATACTCGCCGGGTCGGGGTAAATTTTGATCATCAAGTCTGATATCTAATCGTGTTCCCGGTCCACAGTAGCTATATCCTGGAAGGTGCTTTTCTCCTGGATACTTTGCCCACGGTGTTCCTGGGAGTTTTGTCAATTTGGCTGCAATATCACCTCCTCGTTTTTTTTTAAAGGTTTCGTGGAAGTAAATCTAAATTTTTTCGTACTACATTGTACGCATTTACCAGAAAGCGCTGATCGATTATTTTTCGTTGTGATCGTCGTCAAGTCATTTGTGCCAGTACGCGTCCTACACTTCACACAATATAGATCCATAATTTATATATAACAGTTATGAATGTAATTGATTATTCAGCTACTCGACGACGGGAACCTATTAGACACCATGCAATGTTACCAAATTCTATTCGCGCGATTATCATCGGACCATCTGGAAGTGGTAAAACACAATTGCTACTTAATTTGATAACGAGATGGATGAAGTGGGATAAATTGTACATGATTGCTCCGAGCGTAGATGATCAACGATGTTATGAAGTATTAAAGGATTTTAATGATGCCGCGCAAGAAATTAACGGTGATGGTGTTATTGAGTTTATAACCGATATCGAAGAGGCACCGAATATTGATGATATTGATGGAAGTATTAACAATTTAGTCGTATATGATGATATCATGTTAGATAATCAAAAGAATCCTGCTAGAATATTTTCCAGAGGCAGACATAAAAACACCGATGTGATATATATCACTCAACGTTACACTCAAATACCAAAAGTGATCAGAGATAACTGCAATATGCTGTGTGTATTTAACGGAGTTGATACTCATACTCTTAGAAATATTTGGCAAACTTGGTGCGGTGGTGATATGGATCATAATCGATTTAGAAATTTCTTTAGCCACGCTCAGACAATCCCACACGGATTTGTGACGATAAATTTATCAGACCCTCGGACAAGATATCGTATCGGACTTGATCAAATATTTAGTTAGCGCATTAGCAGCCGAGGAGGTGAACGTCAACTAAATGGCGTCTTTTTTTTTTAATTTTATTTTGATGAATGGAGGCTTATATTAAGCATTTTCGAGAAAGCCTCAGTTTGCTAAATCGACGCCTGTAAAAGTTGGTCTGTTCACCTCCTCTGCTGCTGTATTATTTCACATTATTACCGGGTACTGGTGGATATCGTGTATCGTTTCTTTCTTTTTGTAACGATGTAGATTCATTATATGCAAATTGTTTTGTGACTGTCAGTACAGTGATGGAAACAAACATTGCTGGTTCAAACCAACTGGAGACAAACACGTTACCAGATTATCTGGGTAGAAGCAATATATGCATTTCTTTTACATTTTTAATTATTTAAAGATAACTATTATAATACAACATGAATTCTGACAGTACATATGTGATATTATATGAAAAGAACAAATATAACGTGGGAGTGTTCAATTATCGCCTGAACATAAATGTTCAAAGAGAAGGATAAATACATGGCCGAGTCAGCGTGGAATATATTCCACGTTCATTTCTCGTTGTCGATCGCAGTAAGGCATTGAAAGAGCAATACGTGCAACAACATACCGCTAGATTAGGGACGAAGCTGAACAGGATTTTCGAAAATAAAAGGATTCACCGTTCCAGTAAATTTATGTGCAGGAACAAGTGCCCGGACATTGACGTGTTTCAAGAACGGATAAAAATAAAGACCTTCACTACCGCCTAGTCTTTACTGTCCGCGTGTTATCATGATTTATATGTTTACGTAATGACATTGTTTTTCCGCCAGGAATTAAATTTCCCTGTTACTTTAGTTACCATCATTATATTTTTGATTATGTTGAAGCTGTTCAACTCAATGAATACAGCACTGCATTCATCAATGACAATGACGGCGTCATCAACGGCTTCCGAGTTCAATTTAAAAACTTCTCGCAAACTACTTTCCTCTGCTCTATTAGTTTTGATACCACAGCTCGTTTACGTATGAAATCTAGTTCATTAAACGTTTAACATCAGCACAAACTGCGCGGCCACGGTTGATACGGCATGATTCCATATGCAACACATGCTAGTCATCGAGGAAGCCATTCATGTTACACCATGGCCAATTGCGGATGAGGCTATTCCAGAAACATCTTGAATCATATCTCTTCATCAAGTTTGATAATTACTTCAGAGGCTGGTTTTTATGCCGTTGCATACATTTGTCAGTGCCCTTTTAGTTGTACGACATTGCTGCTTACATATATGATGTCATTACTTACCTAAGAAAACGTTATTGTAGCCGAATCGAGATCGCTGTAACAAAGGCTTCTCTTGAGACCCTGTCATCACATACGATTTGGTCGCCAAATTTAGTTTTGATTATTCTCACATCAGTGCTGGCCTGATCTAGTCTACATATTAACGTTTCTTCCCCATCAGTATTTGTTCCGAAAGCGGTAAGTTTCGTGTTAATATCGGAACAGAATAGATTACAGTCATAGATGCAGTTTACTTTTCGGTACAAACGACACCACACCGGTGCTGGATACACTGTTGTCAGCCTTATTAATATCAAGTTCAGTTTGTAATGTGTTTATTTTATTATCCCCGTTTGCAAGCGTAGCAGTTTCCTACTAATATCGACACGTTTAATCTGGATTATCTTCGGTTACCCCATTATCCTAAAAAGTTGGTCAAGGCTTTTTACCGTCATTACAAAAATTATTACCTTTTCAGGTATAAAAACTTTTGTATTCTTTTGTAATCTGTTGTTGTTGATCAGCGTGGCTTTCTAGCTCGCTGTGTTACAGAAAGCCCAGAAAGAGGAAGACATCAACCTGCAACGAGATTCGCTGTCATGTTGGCAGGCAATACGTTGCCCTGTGTAACGCTGCGGTAAATTTCCTTCTCGCCATATCCAAGAACAGTGTGGATTGACGACTCTTCAATGTCGGCACAGGGCAGATGAATCTGCTACGGTGGAAAATGTAATGAGCGACATTAGTGTTGGCAGATGGACGGTAACAATGATCTTAGAATCTAGTGATATTATTTATACGATATTAAAATACAGCGTTGATGACCTCGATTTCGAAAGCGCCGTCCAGGCAACATAAACGTGCGGAAAATAAGTGTTTTTCATGATGCTGGACTGGCGTGGGTTGTCAGCTATATTGAATATATTATCAGCTGTCACTGAATCATCTGTGACCCATTCAAAAATTGACTTTGCCCTAGTGAGTATTCATACATTTCGTATTGTTACAAGTACAGGGGTATTCACGTGAAAGAGCGGTGTCAAAACCCTGGCGCCAATCCCGATGGAAGTCATATGTTTTCCCCAAATTTCCAAAAACTTCCATACAATTTGAGGTGTAAATTGGAAAGTCAGACGTGTCTGTCTTTATTTACTAAATTTTACTCTAATCAATTGGCGACCACAGATGAAACAACTTTTTTTGCCCAAAAGTCCATTAACCGTGCCTTTGCATGGTATATCTTCATTATTATCAAATTTCCGTACCGCCAGCCCGTTATGCCATAGAAAATACACTAGTATTCCCTTTCTAACTGGGAACTATTTAACTGCGCCGCCCTAGGCCAGTCAATCCGCACATTTTGCACTATGGACACATAAACGGTATCTACCAAGTCCCAACTTATTGATTCCATTGTATAATTTACTGATTTCCTACCATACTGCCATCTCAACCACAACACTATTATACACAACTAGATTTTCATATGGACTATGTTACTCCATGTTACTCCATGCCAAGGACAATCATTCGGCTTGACCTAAATTCACTACTAACGAACCCTAGCATGGTTCAAATTCACTAACACGTGGCTCTGTGACGTTTGCTCCTAATAAATGGCTAATTATTTCGAGCTAGGAATATTTTCATGGCGCCGTATACTAAATAATCAAACAAATAAATCTAACACTTGCTTAAAAACGGGGCGCTGTCAAATGCATACTCCAAATTATTTCAGTATTGTCTGAGACATGGGGACCACAATGAAACACTAGGCGTGCATGTATTCACCACGAATAAAATACACCCCGCAAACATTCGACATGTTCATCCTGCGGTTGAAAATAAATACATTTTACCTGTCAACAATAAAATCATGGCCTGTATAAAGGACATTTCATGCGGAGGAGATTTCGCATCCGCATTGTTGGGTTCGCCACGAACTCCACGGGGACACAGAGAGGAGAATAACATTATCCGGGATACAGTTAAGTAGGCCATGAGACTCAATTGGATATTCGATTTGATCCATGGTGACCATATAAGACCTGATGAAACTCCAGGCATTAATATAAACAATGCATGTTATAATCACGATCTTGAGTACAGGAACAATGATCTGGCCCGGTGACATATCGCAAACCATGTGTTAATTGATGCGTATAGAAACGCGATAAAAAGGCAGGTTAATGGTGGGACCATGAATTATCTTGCAGCAATAAACTAATCCAAAACCTAATATTAGAATTCAAGAAGTCTATAATGCAATCAATTTAACACAATTTCAGTAGTTAAAGAAAGATATTTGAATGATCAGCAAATAGGTCAGGATTGTATCTTGTTTCTGCCACAAGACAAAACATACAAATATTTACCGACCGTCGTCGATATAACGAGTCAATAGAAATAAGCTGAACGGTCATGGTGGCCTCCAAAACAGCCTCTGAGGTCGTATTTGGGACGCTAAGTTGTCCAGTTTTGTTTCCAGACTGGTAAGGGTCGAGAATTTCTGAGAGGTAACAGCGTTGATAAATCGTATTAAGTTAAGTTAAAATTCTCCTGAACAATGCAGGCATTGATAGCGATCATAATTGAACGATTTTCCTGTACGCCTGCAAACGTTTAATTGGACATCAATACGTTCAGGAAATATTGATGCCAGAACGCACGTGTTCCAGTGTACAATCACATGAATTGGTTACAAAACTTGCTGCAGTCGTAGCCAAGTTGAACAATGAAGATACTGGGGCGATAGCACTTTAACCGGATGAGGCAATCGATAATAAGTTTCACATTTAACCAATGTAATTATGCAACAAAAGTATCGTGCTCTCTGTGTACGTACATGGATGATGTAGAACGAAAAGTGCTATCTATCCCAGTTCGAGTTTGACGGCACAATAATTTTACCTGTTACATCCAGATTCAATTATCTTTTGAGAGACAGCTTCTCGGCTTCTCGACGTGTTTTGTTCGTGAGGAATCTCAAATGATAGCAGCGTATAAACAGTTAGCACCCATTGTGGTTATACCGTGGCAAGGTTGTTAGCGCCCCTAAATATGTTACTGATATTTGTCATTTGGGAGTCAGGGCTATCGCTGAGCGAAATAGTTGAGGTCGTGGGGGCACTTTAGCGTCTTGGCAACATTATGCCGACCGTCGCCTCTAGATAAATCGCTGAGATCTAATCGCGACAATTGTGATCTGTATTAGACTCGCGATAAGAAAAGGTATGCAAGATTTTACCATCTTTTGGGATTTGTTTTACTGTTTATCATTGCTACTTCAATATTCTTTTAAAAGAAATTTGATATCCTGAAGTGTATATAAAATATGCAGCGAAGGAGTATGCATCACGGCCAATTAAGGAGGTCAGGGGTCGTAATACGAATTTGGAAGAAATATGTAATAACCTGAAGCAGCAGAGGGGGCGAATCCTTGAACTTTTTAGAAGCGTTAATTTTGCAAACTAAGGCCTCCTCGTAAATGCTTTATAGAGGATATTTTGGCAAAACAGAATAAAACAAAAAAGACGCCACAATCGTTGTCGCACCCCCTCTGCTGCTATGGGGTTAACAGTTTTTTCAACCGAATATTTCATCAAGTCCGATACGATATCTTCATCTAGGATCATGCAAATTTATAGTTACAAATCCATGTGGGAATGACTGAGCGTGACTAAAGAAATTATTGAAAAGATTATAATCCATATCACCGCCGCACCAAGTTTGCCAAATATTTCGTAGCGTATGCGTATCAACTCCGTTGAATACAGCAAGAATATTGCAGTTATCTCTGATCACTTTTGGTATTTGTGTGTATCGTTGAGTGACATATATCACGTCTGTGCTTTATGCCTGCCTCTGGAAAATATCCTAGCGGGATTTTTTTGATTGTCTAACATCACATCATCATATACGACCAAATGGTTAATATTTCCATCAATATCATCAATGCTCGGTGCTTCATAGATATCGGTTATAAACTCAATATCATCATCGTTTTCCGATTATGCTTTCTCGTTAAAACCATTTAACACCTCGTAGCATCTCTTTTCGTCTACACTCGTGGCTTTCAAATATAATTTGTTCCATTTCATCCATCTTGTTATCAAATTAAGTAGCAGTTGTGTCTTACCACTTCCAGATGGTCCGATTATAATCATACTAATATAATTCGGTATCGCTGCATGATGTCTAACTGGTTCTAGTGTTTATATCGCCGAAAAATCAATTACATTCATGTTAATATACATATATTATGGATCTATATTGTGTGAAATGTAAGAAGCGTACTAGCTCAAACGACTTTACGACGATTACAACTAAACAAAAACAGATCAGCACTTTCTGGTAAATGCGCACAATGTGGTACAAACATATTTAGATTTGTTTCCCTTGATAAAAGCAAGGATGTAAAAAACGAGGAGGTGATGTTGCAGCCAAGTTAGTAAAATTACTGGGAACGCCATGGGCAAAATACCCAGGAGAAAAACACCTTCCAGGTTACTGTTATTGTGGACCCGGGACTAGACTGGATATCAGACTCGATGATCAAAACCAACCCCGACCCGGTGAAAATCCAATAAACGCTATTGATATGGCGTGTCATGCTCATGATGTTGCTGATAAAAGCAGTAATCTGTAACACAGACATCTCGCAGATGTAAAATTGATTCATGCGTTGAATTCTATCACTGTTAAATCCTTAAAAGACAAATTGGCTTTATGGTTAGTAAAATCGGCGATGAAAAGTAAATTGATGTTAGGTGCTGGTAATTAATAACAACATGGAATCTATTTATTATTCTCCAAAAGGATACTGGAGGGTTAAAGCAGCAATCGTTAAACTCGCTAGCGCCGCACAGGTGAAAAATTCTACTGCAGCGGATTGGTTATCTAAACAGGCGATAAAACAAATTTATCTACCACCGCCTAAACGAATTAACTGCTCGCATTTTGATGTCAGCGCACCTAATGAGGTTCATCAGGCTAATATGTTATTTCTTCCAAATGATGGTGTTTACAAGTATGCGCTAACCGTAATTGATGTTGCGAGTCGATACAAACAAGCAGTGCCGCTTAAAACAAAATCATCAACTGAAGTGGCTTTTGCATTTGAAAGGATTTATCAAAGAGGTCCTCTGCGCTGGCCAAATCTATTACAAGTTGATCCTGGCAAGGAATTTTAGGGTGTAGTGTTATCAACAATGAAGGATCATAATGTCACCATCAGACGAGGATATTCTGCACTAATCGCGGTCATGCAATTGTTGAATGATTTAATCGGACACTTGCTGAGCGGTTATTTGGATATCAATACGCGAAAGAATTTATTCAGGATAAACGATCCCGTGATTGGGTTAAGAGATTACCAAGCGTAATTACCGTGATGAATAATGAGATTACTCGAACATTTAATATGAAACCTAACAAAGCGATTAAAAAGTAGTATATACCTGTAAAACCACAAAACGATTTTACAAAACAACCAATACTCGGCAATGTCACTGTTAGATATTTATATGAACCAGGAGAGCTCGAAGGCGGCAAAAAAAGAGCTACTGATCCTATTTGGAATGTCACCGTACATAAAATATCTAGCATAAAACGATCCACGGGTAGACCAGCAATCTATATTTTGGATTCAACCGCTCCTCAGCGAGGATTTACTCGTGAACAATTACAAGTGATACCTGAGTATACTCAATTACCGCCGCGTGGTCTTAACTAGCAACTCTTCATCTGTTGCACTCAAGACAAGTCAGCAACACATTATCTCTGGTATGACCAATACTGCTATTCTTTCTATCCACGGTAAATTGTCGAGAGTCCTTATCCGACCAACACCAACTCAATATACAATTGCAACTTGCGCAGTGATTATTCTGTTGTTGTTTCAGTGTGATTATTAATTCAGCATCACTGTCAAATTCTCTGTTATTTTTTTATCTTGTTGTTTATAACCAGAGAGTTTTTTTCTGATTAAGTCAACACTGACAATATCATTGATTGTAGTGTCATAAGCATCTAGAACAACTCTTCGAAGTTGATTTATTCTTCGTACTCTGGACACTGCAAGATAAACTAAATTCGACCACTCGATGTGATCATCTATGATGCAAACAATCGTATCTGATATAGTCAGTCATTGTAAA
The DNA here is from genome assembly GCA_029339505.1 of Unio delphinus. Classification (NCBI taxonomy): domain Eukaryota; kingdom Metazoa; phylum Mollusca; class Bivalvia; order Unionida; family Unionidae; genus Unio; species Unio delphinus. Next base: position 19,955,254 of record JAQISU010000047.1, read on the forward strand.
GAATGTATTGTCGCTGCGTAGCCTAGCGTCCATGGGGATTTATCAGCGCTTAATGCATCTTCGACAACATTTATATCAACCAATACAGTTTCATTTAACACTAAATTCTGTTTTTCACTTTGTCCAGGTATATCATCTGCGATATTTTGTTTTCGTGTATCCTTGGGTCTATAACACAGCGGCACTGGAAGCGTTGCAAATTTTTCTTTATGCATTCTAAATAACTTCATCTATAGTGTGTCTCTGCCTATTTTTCTACTTGCCACTATCAAATCAATTGGTCTCAACGCTTCCCAGAAATCATTTAATGGTGTTTCCGAAATTATTTCACGCGCTATTTCACATTGAATTCTATCCGGCATCCAGTGTTTTTCAGAGATGTGTGTACCAATCCAAACATAACAGCACGGATGAAGTCCTGTAGCCAATTCAAATAATACCACACGAGCGAATCCGGTTAAATCAAGATCTGGTAGTGGTCCATTTATCGCAACACGGCTCATTTCATGTGTGGGATGCTCAAATCTTTTGAAGTACTTAGCGCATTCTACGTACCCGAGAAAACTCCCGGGATAACACACAACCATATCAACAGAAATAATAGTTTTGGGGTCATATTTTGTATCCCATAATCCAACATGGTTGTATTCAACGCAGCTTGATTTGATATCTAATTCAGCTCTTGTTGGTTTCCACGTGTCTTTCTATCTCGCAAAATGAGCTGCAACCGGCGGAATTGTAAACAATTTGTTAATAATTGTTCGTCGTGTTCTGTTGAAAAACCACTAGCTAGTTTTTTCATCTCGTTGTGGAGGGCTTCAGTGTGGTTTAATTCACCATTTGGTTTTACAAATTGATCGAATTTACCCTCTTCGTTTTCAAAACTGTGAATTAACCACACTGACACAGGATCGTTTTTACTTAACTCGTAAATAAAATCAAATAATTTATTTTCAGAGAATTCTGGGGAGAACTCCGCGGGTATATATTTTATTGTTCTATCCCGCGGAAATATTGTTACCGCAGATGTCCATGCGTGTGCATTATGGTCAATAATTTTGATTGGGGCTGAATTGATTTATATTTTGATTTGTGCAATACCTCTCCTGTTATCGTCATTATTGTTATTGACCGTTCTTTAATCTTTCAAGATTGGTTAAAATTTATCTCGAATAATCCAATCCCCTGTTTCCGAACGGATAATGAATTTCACTCTAAAAAAATACTTTTTCTTGTCAAGATTTGAGATTACCACTGCTGCTTTTTCGTGGTTCATGGTAGCATCAACACTACCATCAATTCAAAATGTCGACCAACATTGAGATGCTCCATCGCGCTTGAATTTAATAAAACAATCGCGGATTTTATCCAGCATGCTTCTATCACTGGACCCTTTGGTACATCTACGGAGACTCGATCGAGATTGAATTTAACATTTTTCCAAGGCGTAATTTTCGATAATCTCGAACTCTTCCATGTTATAATTAAAACAAGTATTTAAATAAAGAATCTATATAATGAATCATTGCAAATGGCATATGATTGGATCAGTAACCGCTTGTAACAAATCATGCCGAAATGAATTCTGTGGATATCATTTTCAAAGCGTTCGTCGCGTGAGTTTTGGACCACGCCCTTGTCTCCGATGTGGGGTCGGTGTGAGAGGAAAATCGCAGTTCTGTCTCGGTTGTGGTGGTAAGCGATATGGAGCGTTCAAGCGTTATTATGATAAGAGAGTTAAATACTCCATGAAGAATTCCATCAATTACCCTGACTCTGTCCCTGACAAGATCATAAAAACACCGCAAGACTATATTGGAAGATTTTCAAATAATGTAATAATTAAACCAAATAATGAATTAGACAAATAATATTATAGTATATAAATGAACAAAGAATTTCAACCGCATCCCGCGATCAGCAATTATGAAGCGTCTCGTGACGGTATTATCAGACACCGTAGACTGAAGAAACCAGTCAGTTTTGTGAGTAATCATGGATATTTGAAGTTTGTCGGCGGAAAGTAAAATTATTATTGTCACAGATTCGTCTTTGTGGTGTTTAACGCTTTGATCAACGATGTTTTTTTTATCGATCGTATTGATTCCAATCCTAGGAATAATTTTTTAAATAATCTACAAGCTATTTCCCAGAGTGAAAACATCAAACGAGGTAGGACTTGTACTTATAAATCATTTGAGAAGTGACCTGTAAAATCATTTAATAATGGAAATAACGAATTAAAAATAGTTCGATCTATGAATGAAGCCGGTAGATATTTTGATGTTTTCGAACCCTTGGTACGAAAAGTAGCAGAAGCATATTGGTCAGCGATTTCCAAATGGACTGGACAAAGAATTGAATTCATTTACATTTAAATTTCATTTTGTACTATTCTATATAACACCAAAAGGGAATAACTCGTACGGGTATGTGTACGGTTTATGAAAGAGAGGTAATGTCAGTGAGTTTTTCCGATAACGCTTTTGTTATAGTCACGTGTATCTCAATGGGAGAATGGTTTTTTGGTCGGTTTTATTTTCCAAAACGCACCTGTTCATTGTATACATGTATACCTGTTCAACAGATTGGTATGAGTGTACAAAACAATTGATATACATGTAAGAAAACACGGAAAGAAAAACCACAATAACAGATTTGTGGAAAATAACAAAGGATACAAAAAATTGGACAATATACCACAGCATACTCATATATCGTATTCAAAAGTACATACCTGTAGATAAGAACAGTTAGCGTATTCGTTTCGCGTTGGAATTTCGTCCTGAGATTCTGAGAGGCATCATGTTCAAATCCCATAACAGGTATATTGTCGACGGTACCGATGGAAGTTTTTTCTATATAAATTGGGGGGTGGGGTTGAACCCTTCGAAATTCATACCGTGAAACCACTATACCAAACACACCGTCACACGGTGTGAATGATTATTCATTCAACTTGGAGTGATTTTGTGGGGGTATGTTGGTTTCATTTTGAATGTAGAAGTGACATTATCATCCATTGTCATACAATTGTCATTGTATACATTATATCATTCTATATTCCATTGTTATATGTTGTATTGTCTTGTGCTGTCCTCTATAATCCATTGTGATATGTTGCATTGTCTTGCACTGTTCTCTATAATCCATTGTTATATGCTGATTTGTCTTGTGACGTATATTCACTAAGCATACCTTCTTAGATTTCTAACCCGTTATTTGGCGAGTTAGATATCTTCTCGGAGACTATGTTTCGTGATACATCTGGGCGCGGTCAGATATAAAGAACACCTGAGGGGTTACTACGGGGATGTGTTGTCTTATATATGTAACTTCTAGGTCTCTCCGATGGGAATAACACCTGAGAGGTTCCAAATGGAGTTTTCAACATGATATATATCTCTAGGCGTGGGTAAGATGAATGAACATCTTAACACGAATGGAGTTCATCATCATATATAATCGCATAATATCTCTAGGTGTGTTAAGATGTGAATAACACTTTAACATGAACAGAGTTCATTAAAAAACGGGTAAAAAAATGACCCAATTTTTGAAAAATATATCAATATCACATATTAGATATATATATTATTATTTATAATATGAATTCTGAAAATATCAATGAGATCATAACTGAGGTTTCAAATTTAAAACTCAAGGAATTCAATTATTAGATAAATTCAATTGTAATCAGATTCTTTCTGATTTTCATGATATTGAATACAGACCTAAGAATAACAAATATGTCTTACCAAAAAAATACGCGCTTATAAAAAGAATCCAGAATTATATTCGTGACTCCCTTGTTTTCTGTAACGACGTCAGTAAGTTTGTCCCGTTATTCACTGTTGTCGAAAAAATCAGAAAAGAATTGGGGCAGCAATATGAAATCAAAATGCACAATTAATTTTCGGGTGAAAACAATAAGAGATATTATCCGCGAAATCGAAAATTCTCCCTTGGTAACCTCAACAGAGTAAATTCTGCATCTTAATGTAAATAACCAGTGAATGAAGGTTTACAGTGACATGTACAACGTGGAACAAATTACCCATTGAATATTAGACACAAAGGCACACCTGTCTATTGTATACTTGCAAACAGGTATGCGCTTATTCACCTGAAACGAATTTGTAAAGAGACAGGTAATGTGTGTATTTTAATCACTACACGGAAGTAATTGTCGGGTGGGTGAGAGCAAGTGTATTTTTTTATCACTACACGGAAGTAATTGTGCCTGTAATGGTCTGTTTTACGTGGAGATGTGCCTGTACTTGTCTTGAAAATGTGACAATAATATTTTGATGATTTATAATTTATAATCATATAATGTACTTGTCTGGAAGCATTGTAGTTCCAATTAATGTTGGGGTCCAAGAACATTAAAAATGAGTAGTTAGAATTTCCGGTAAATAACAATGTGAAAAACTAATTCAACCCAGAAACGAAATACTGAACACAATAAGACTGGTTCTACCTCAGATCTTAAACGCAAGAATGAGTAATTACTCAAGAAACAAGATTATAAAAAAACATAAGTGAAAAGAGTAGAAACAATTGGGGACCAAACTTTCATTTCTAGAAAACTCATTAATGTCAATAAATATATGTTTCTAAAATTATAATACACAATGTGGGAACCATCAAGTAGATCCGGTTTACTATGAATTATTCCAATATCATAGACCCAGACCAAAATAAATACGTTTACCTCTATTAATAATTATCCTAACATTTAAACCACACTCATAGAGAAATATTAACTATGTATTTGTTTACAAAGTAACAACTACTGGTCGGGTACACAATGAATATAATTGTAGACAAGATCAAATCCAAACATTATTATACATAACAGATAATCATGGAGAAAAAGTTAACAGACATTATAAATTAATTATGCATAAATAATTATAAAACACACTGATCAAGTTATCGTTATCTTTCTCTAAAAAATTATTTTATCTATCGTCTTTAAAAATCATTATCAGTTAGCATAAACGATTACTAGATTTCACAATGTCCGTTATTAATATAGAGAGCAGGGACTATACAATATGAGATAAGTTAACAAAGTGACTTAGTTGGCTGAACCTTGTTGAATTTTCCGTATAGAAAATCGTCACATTTTCTCATGCACACAATCCTTTTTCCCACGCACTATAAATAACAATGTGCTACCGTGATATATTCATTATAATATAACGTTAAGCGATCTTACTGGTATGTGGTGCATTTGAGCCAGTCAAAAAGTCCGCAGTACCTATATCCCCTATCTACTTTGTATCCAGTGTAGGGACATACATGATTTCCGCTGAAGATGCGAAATAAAAAGAAAATTTTATTACTTTATTTTCATAATTAAAATCAGAGAGTAAAATTGAGAAAGATTGACGAAGATATCAGGAAATTGTAACAAAAATCTCTCGCATCTCTATTATAGTTCTGAAGATCATTTGATTTTATGAGAGAAAACATAACTTGGTTACAACTTAAATGAAATTAAAGAACACATTTCTTAACGTGAAAGCTATACATTGGCCGAGTACCAAAAATATTTCAAGAATTGCAATATCTTGTTATTATTTAGTCATTTTGACAATACAGTAGCAGTTTAAAATGAGTATAATTGATAGTAGCTCATGTTCTCAAACCATGACGATATGTTTCGAATTAAATTCGTCACATGTTGTTTTCAGTTTTAATGCCATTTCAGTGCGCTAAATAGGCTTTATATCCTAGCGTTAATATAAGCATGTGCTATATCTTGATATCGATTTATTGGAATGAATCGTAATATTTTTCAATTTGATGTATTGTACTGATGCATTGTGACTGGTTGACGCGTCACATGAATGTTTTAGATCTTGATGCATTTGGCCTGCATGAATTCATCATGTAACAGAGTCAGACAGAAGCTGTTAATATTTGTTAATTAAGGGTTAATCTTAAAATTATCACACCAAACGTTATATACAGTCAGCAATGACAGCTAATCATGGTCATTCTATAGAATGATATGACAATAACTTCTTAATTATTAAGATTTCCAACTTTTCTCGTAAAAGTGAATGTTCTGATCTGAGACATATTGCATGAAACAATCCTTGGCTGAAAGAAAAAAATATCAATCTTTAAGACTTTGATTGTATATATCATTTCGTTTCTATATGTGAGCTATACTTATTTACTTTACATATCGTAAGAAGGACAAATCATGGACTAGCTGATATGTCTTCTACTTACCCTTTCAATGATTCACCCTCTACGACGCAGAAAGCAGATCCAATCAAACAAGCAATTACCAATACAAGCAGAACATGCATCTTCTTCATATTGCAGCATATGTACTGCTCAGGTACCATTCATACAAAGTCTATCACAGGCTTTATAATTTCAATTACATACCAGTCGTCCATGATCGTGATTATACAAAGGCAATCAAAAATCAGATCTGTGCCCGTAAATAAGGAGTATTGATATTTATCAAGAAAACACGGAAGAATTTGCCTATGCATGCCCGGGGCACCCATTGTTAACGTACGTATTTTGTACAGTATTACCTTGCATAAACATGTTTATTTCATAGTCAGGGATGAGAATGTACACAAACCTGAATCAATATAAATTATTTGTTACTGCCGGAGAAATAGTGGAGCGCTGCATTACAGTTGGTGAGATTAATGTTTACGGCTGAGAATTAAGTACTCATTACTAACGTTGTAATTTTACATTTTGTGCTGAATGCTGTTAAACGATATCAGTGTCTAAATTAATGAAAACGACACCATTCACTAAATTCTTATCGATTGACGAATAAGTGGTTTGATATTTATATATCAAATGTTTTAATCTAAAAATGTCTTAGATTGATATTAATTTTTTTTGGAGGTGGAGGGGTAATTTTGAACAAACGACTATGTGCCTAATCTAGTAAATAATTGTGATGAATAAATATATATAGGATAGGGTCATGGGATTTGAAAACAGATATCGATTGGATGGCCTCGGATGCTTGAGTAAGTAAACTTCAAATGGCGGTGAATGTTGCCTTCTCCAGAATTAATACGGTATAACTTTGCCATCGTTGGTGATACGTTGTTATTTTTATAAACAAAGCATGTGTGCATTGCAATCTGTTGACTGGTATTTTAAAAAATATATTTGTCTCAGGGTGGTAGAGGTAGGCCGTTAAATGCTATTAGCTGATCGTGATTGAATCACATCAATGAAAATTTGTATCATGTATCGCAGGTTGTTGCATGTTATGAACAGCAAAAATCGGTAGTGGTGACCTTGTAGGTAATATTTCATTTATGCTGTATAGAGAGTAGAATATTAAGTCTTTTAAAATATTACGGAGCCACAATAAAGCAAAGTATGGATTCGTTTGTATCTGTTTATAACAATCAACAAGGAGTTTATATTAAGGTACACACACGCACACACACACACACATATATATATACATACACACACACACACACACACACACACACACATATATATATATATATATACATACATATATACATATATGGGTATAGGTGGGTGGTTGTATTAACAAAGCAGAATATATTTTAAAATTTAGTTTATAGAAATGATTCCACCATGAGGAGAAGACAGCAAAACATCTATACCAGACAGGCATTATTACACTGGCAGGAATTGAGATGGACAGAATTCGTCACCAGGTGAGCGATTACCAAAGTGCAAACATGGACAATAATTCATGGGGATGGTCACATACGATTAGTTCACCTGGTATAGTTTTGCACATACTGGATCTACAGATTTTAAACGAATGAGAATTTACAGAGGCAGATCACAAGCATAAGAGGATGGAAACGCATAACCTATATAGGTCAGTTAAATGCAAGCGTCATCTCCTTTCAACGGCATCACTAACAGTTCTGACAAAAAACGGTCACTATCAGCCATTGATATACTCACATAAATAAAATATTACATGCATATATCGGTGCTGTATAGAGGAGCAAATTTATTCTTCGGCAAGTGTCTGAAAGTCCTAAGTAACCTAGTCATCCCTACAGCAGATAAAAAGGACGATCAAAGGCTGACTCCTATAAATCAATGCAAGTGGGTCTATCTAATACCAAAGACATTGATATGTTAGTTAAACCTCATGAACAATTCGTCGGGTTTCTTTAGGGCATATTTACTGTGTAAACCAAGAAGACTGTCTTTCCCGCTCCTGCAGCACACATATGAACGAGTTTATTATTGGTCCATAATATATGATAGAAATCATCAACTCTGCAATAATGCACATCACAAATCAACATATTAGATGGACAGGACTGTTCAATAATAAACTTATAGGTCGTGATATCTAATTTGTGTATTTAAATTTCAATATTGTTTTTTTTGTATACATTGCTTGCATTGATTTGTTGGTGTTCTAGGTCGCTGAAAGGGTTTTATCGCAAATCCTTTTTAGTAAACTAGAGATGAGTGCACTTTAATAGATAGAGACGAGAACACTTTGAAAGTTAAACTCTATGAGTAGGAATATTGCATCAATGATGTATTTAAAATGGAAATGCGTCGTCATCGTCCTTAAGGGAACTTTAGCTAGGCATTATTTTCTTCCTATTGTGACTTTTGTATGGACAGAGGTCAGTATATAAACCTTTTTCATTTTCAAAGAGTCAAGACTGTCCATCCAAACAGGGTTTAGTGTAGCTTCTTTCATTTACCAAGACGAAAGACGGTCCTGCCAAATACGCTTATCATATCTTCTTTCACTTAAAAGATGACAGACTGCTCTATCAAAACAGCCGCTATCGAATCAAAACAGCCGCTATCGAATCTTTCTTTTTTATTATATCAAGAGTCCAGACTGTTCTGCCGAACAAGTCATAATCAGAATGTTTTCATTTACCAATTACTGAGACGGGTTTGCTAACAGGCTTTATTGTATGTTATTTGATTTGCCAATAGGCCAGACTATTCTGCATAAAGGACTTATGTATCTTCTTTAACTTACGAAGAGAATATATGGTTCTGTAGAACAGGAGTTTTGTATGCTGTTATCCAAGAGCCAGACTATTCTGTCAAACATGCCGTACTGTATCTTCATTCGTTTTCCCAATATGATAGAATCTTCTGCCAAACAGGCTTCCGAGTAGTCTCTTTCATATACCAAGCCGATGCGCTAATTTGCCAAACACGTCTGAGTGTTTCGTGTCATTTACCAAGACCTTAGTTTACCTGTTATCATTTTCCAAAAGATTAGAATGTTCTGTCAAACACGCCCGATTGTAACTTCATTTGCTATAGACTGAAGAGAGGTGTGGGTTACTGTCCAAGGATATTGCTTCATTTAACAAGCATGAAATGATACACAAATATGAGATAACATATGTGATTGGGAATTTACATTTCCCATTCATACGATAAATCTTTAGTCTGTTGAAGTTTATGCTATTAGAACTTTAGAAGAAATATGTATAACACAATTGTCTAAGATTGTCAATTTCGTGTTTGTAATATTTAATAGTTTGAAATTTCAGGAAGCTTCTGACACTTTTGTATTTTAACTATGTTAATTATGTATTGTTATGATTGTACTACATTGACGTTCTGTGTCTTGATGAACTGTCTAAGTATGTTAGTATGGAATGTTCTGAAATCACCGTTGATGACAATTTTATAAACCATATCACAAATGACCTTTTGATCTTCTTAGGGACCTTTCCACTGAACTAGCAATATGATTGTGCTAGTAGGAAGAAACAGTAGCACCTGATCTCCTACAATGAAATTCCTATTTCGCGCTCTTCGGTTGTAATACTTGGCATATCTGCGTCCTGATTTCATTAGTTCATAATAATAATGAGGACTTTGTATAGCGTCTAATCTTACGAAGCTCTAAGCGCTTTACACCATCTATAATGATATGACTACATTACAGAACAACAAATGACAAAAACAATGAAATTGAAAAATATAAACAGAAGCTGAAAACTTATAAAATACAAAACATGATCAGTTCGCTAAGTTTGTCAATGCAATCGAAACATGTGAGTCTTAAGATCACTTTTAAAAGGGACCACTATGTATTTGTGTCTAATTTCAATGAGCAATTCGTTCCACGTCGCCGGGCCCTGGTGTGACATATGACATTGTTTTCACCTTGAGAACAATGAGTATACGATTATCAGAAGAAGAGCGTAATGATCCAGTTGGTGTATACACATGGGTGAGGCTGGATAGGTATGTTGGACTGGTGTCTTTCATTGAAACATAGCACAGAGAACAAATTCTGTGTTTGATTCTGTATCGAATTGATAGCCAATATAGGGTACAGAGCAATGATGAGGTGTGCTCTGACTGAGGTAAAGATGATCCGTGCAGCTGTGTTTTAAACTTTTTGAAGTTTCTGGAGTAAATATTGAGACGCACCAGACAGAATTGAGTTACAATAGTCCAGTCTTGAAAGTACTAATGAACACACAAGTGTTTTAGTGTCATCAACTGAAAGATATTTACGAATGGATTTGTTGGGTCTCAATTCAAGATATGCAGCCTTGCATATATTCATGACATTTTGGTACAATTTGAGAGTACTGTCTAGAGTAACGCCTAGCTTCCGTAATGACTGTGAGAATTTAATGTTGGTGTTGCTAATATTTATTGTTTGAGGTAAAGGATGTGAATGAGCAAGTCTTTGTGTTGTGATCAGAATAGCATCAGGTGTATCATCATTCATCTGCAGCTTGTTACATGTTATCCATGATTTCAGATCAGAAATGTACTTCTCTACTCCATGGATAGTAGCATCAACTTTAGTTGGGTGGCTAGACTTGAATATTTGGGTGTCATCAGCATACAATTGGTGCGACACTGGGTGATGATCTATGACACTTGAGTGCAGCTGAGTATACAGAATGAAGAGGACAGGTCCAATAGCAGATCCCTGTAGAACACCACAACATAGGTCAACTGGGCTGAAGTGTACTCCATTTGCAGATATTATGTGTGTCCTCTTAACTAAGTAGGACTTGAACCACTGTAAGGCTATATTCTGAATGCCAAATACATGCTGGAGATGGTGAAGTAATATATCATGATCTATTGTGTCAAATGCTGCAGATAAATCCAGGAGAGTGAGGACTGTGATCTTTCCACTATCCAAAGCAGAGAGAATGTCACTAAATACTTTTCAGAAGAGTAGTTTCCATACTGTGGCAACGGCGATATGCAGACTGTACATTGTTAAAAAGACTGTTTGAAGTCAAATGAGATACAAGTTGAGTTAGAACAACCTTTCCTAAGATTTTTTTATACGAATGGGAGATTAGAAACTGGGTGGTAGTTCTTTAAATCGTTATGGTCCAGTGTTGGTTTCTTCAGCAGTGGCATTACGATGTTCATCACGTGCCGTCTGGCATGTACTCTCTAGTTTTTCTCGCAGATCTAACACGTTCTGGCAGGTAGTTTTCATTTCTTCGTTTGCGACGTCACCTGTCCAAAGTTTGCGGACATAAACGTTATTGCGGCACTCCACGGTACATGAACAGAACTGCATTGAAATATCGGTTCTAGTCTTGTGGACGTTCCGCGTATATGTTTAGTACCATATGTTTCATAGTACCATTAATCTTCTCTACCAGTCCATTGCACATAGGATGGTATGGTGTAGTGTTCAGCCGTTTGATGGACAACAGTCAACTTATTTCATTCGCGAAGTCAGAGTTGAATTGTGCACCAAAATCCGTGAAGATTTTTATGGCACCCCTACCCTACTAAAGATGTCAAACCAATGCTAAGTCACCCATTCTTATTTTAATAGTTGGCAACGCTGTGGCTTTGGGATATCTGATTGAGTAATCCACACGAGCAAGATTATATCTGTACTTTCGTTTGGTACTGGGTTACATTTGCCCTACGATATCCACTGTCACCCTTTAAAACCGCGTATCCATTAATGTCATCTGTCATAATGGCACTTATGCAATCCTTCCCTTACATACGGTTTTTAGGCATACGTCACAAAACCGAGAAAATCATGTGACATCGCTATCAACTCGCTAAATACACGAGATCTGTATCTCTGGGGTACAACTACTTGCCAATAATTTTACTCTCCGGAGTGGTAAACTCCCTATGAATTAGATTGCTGCTCTAAACGAATCTCGAGCTGCCCCTACCTTTGCTGTGTTTACTTGCGTCGGAAGCGATTTTCTCGACAATAAGTTTTTATGGATTCGTCGCGTTCATGCTCTCGTTTCAACTCGTCAGGTGAAATTCCGGAGATGACTCACGGAGTTTTAATTTTTTAAACGAGATTTGTCGTCGCCGGGTTTGTGCTGGCGTTTCGACTCCCTGCGCCAAAGGTATCCTAATATATGCCATGGATGGAAGACAGTTACTTTCAACATTACCGATTATCACATCGTAAATAGTGTTTTTCCATACAAAAGTCATCAAACAGTTCCGGCACGGAAAGGTTATTCTACCTTGATCCGCGCTACATGGATGCGATCGATCTTCTGATCAAGTAGCATACATTAGGGACTCCGACCCGAGCATTTGGTTTTCCTGCACGAGACTGCGTTTGATTACTTCACTTATGCAACCAGTGTCACGTAATGCTACGACGTCTCGTTCGTTCAGGAAACCTTTAGCAATTGGTACTCGTGCTTCGGAGAAAACACACGTGCAAAGTCAATGAATACCTGGTCCGAGCTGCATCAAACTAACAGACGTAACTGTACTCTGTATAACCTCGGCTACCTTATGTGTAGGTCCTTTCCTTTTAGGACAATTTGCTTGAATATGACCCGATTCCTTACATGAGTAACATTGGGTCATTAGCATATCTTCTTGGCTCATCGGTCTCGTACACTGGTTTACAGACTTCATATCTTTTGAAACCACGTTCTGTGTTCCCCTATGAACTTCGGCAAAGTAATTGGCCTACGTAGCCATATCCTGAACGTTCTCTTTCAGAAACTGACTTTAATTCCATACCAATTGTGTTCAGCAATTGATCTCTGAGCAGGAAATCAGTTAAGCCTTCAAACATTTTCGCCGCTTTTCCGCAATTGATCAACTGCTGAAAACTGTCCAAAGGTTTCTTCCTTCTCGGGCTTCCTATACCTGAACTTCTTAAGGAAACCCTGTTCACTCACGTCGTACCTTTTTAGAAGTGCCGGACGTAGTAATTAAACACATACGTCTCTAGGAAGTCGCTAGTACACATCCAGTGTTTTACCTATGGTACTGTGTTGCAGTACCCAGTCCAGCGCTTTCTGGTTCTCGGTGAACGGCTCAAACCAATGAATATAATTATCCCTCTTATCTTCTGCAGGATTTGAGAGTAAATTTATTTGCCTGACCAGAAGTCAGAGTGACATTAACGTGACTATATTACATTTTGATAATATCATGTGCGATTCAACTACATGTTCTCTACTGGGTATCAATGACTCAAATTTTTCCAATAACATGATTTAGTATCATAGTAGCTACGGCAACGAGAGGTTGGGCTACACGAGCTCGAAAATGAACATCAGTGACAGTTTGTTTAGATAAATCAAGATGTGCCAGTGAAAATTTGTTGTAAGGTTTAACGCCCTTTTTAGCACAGAATAGGCTATACTTGGCGGTCAGTATTAATGATGGAAGAAGAACCCGGGGAAAACCCCACTAAATAACGACCGACACACGAGAAGCTACTGGCAAGCTTTCTCGCATACCCACATTATCTGAATCTGAAACTCGAATCCACGTAGACAGAGGTGAGATGACAGTGATCCGTAACGGAGAGCGCTTTAGACCACTCGGCCACTCGGGGAACCTCCAGTGAAAAGTAAAAAAACAATGATACAGATTTGTAAAATCTAACTGTGTTATTTGCAAACCATGATGTATATGTTGATCATGCCCGTGCTACATGATTTTGATTAAAATTTAACAATACAGCTTCAGATGGTTCTTGATGTCCGTTTATTCTGAAAGAAACTTGATCAGTGACACCAAGTTTATGAAATATCATATGACTATGTGTTTGAGAGTTTACTCTTACAGAATCTTGAAAAGCAATACAAATATATTATGGTGCAGAAATACTGTGTTGTGATGCTATATGTCATGCACATATAACGTTAACATTTTTTTGAACTCTATCTGTAGTTACTGTCAGCCATTATAATAATGATTTACTGGCATCCACAGTGATAGTTTATCAGTATTACTTTACCATTATTAACAGCAGGTTGCCAGAGTGCATCATTATCGTCGCCTTTTCTATGGCCTCTCTAAACATCCCAAGACACCCCAAGACTCTCAAAGAACACGCCAATAATACATATAATCGCACCAACGCTTTCAAAAACGTACCAAAAAAGCGAACACAGCAAACACACATACATAAATTGTTACTATTAATGATTTATATTATTAACTGATGGCGATATTTCAAATAACCTACGGAAACTTACACTTATGCATCGAATTTCTTAAATTTTATATTTTACATACTTTCCTCATTGTGTGCCAATGCACCATACTTCTCTCATTTATTTTTTTATAAAATGTTTATATATAAATTATCATTTCAGATCGTTCATCTAACTGTTTGACGTTTAGAACAGATGACCAAATAGTTACAAACTCCACACGAGTGATTTCCCTTGATTTTAAGTAGCTATAAAGGAAAATCGTTCTGCAATTCCTGTGATTTTTTTCATCAATGTCATGCTTGACATATCAGATGTAATTTGTCTAAACTGTCTGAATTTATAGGTCATATCTAATGCTGTCACACCTGTTAAATGTAATAAAGTATAATATGTACATAATACGTGTTCTTTCAATTAATCAAGAATTAATATTATATAAATATTCATTTGTACAATGTATACTCTAATATTCACTTGTTAAAGACATGAAAAAAAGTTTTCCTTACACTTTAATTTGTATTAAAATATTTATAACATTTTTTCTTGATGAAAACCCAGGCTGATTCGGATCATGGCTAATAGACACAATGCTTATTCAGCGCCAATTATGGGCTGATTCGTCCGAAATTAAAGACTGATTAAAAGAAGGAATAAAAACGTTGAAACACACATACCTGTTTTTTTAAATAGAAGATATTAATGTTTTCGCAAGCATAGTAGAAGAATATAAAATATAGATTTTCATAGTTTTAAATTTATTTAATATAGCCAGTTTCCAACTGAAATCAGAATAAAAGATATGAGCTATCGCATTTACATATATTTACTAAAATATATTGCCAATGTTTCAATAAAAAAAGTATAAAATTAACTCCCCCATACATGAGACCATTATGAACACTATCAAACAAGTAATGCATATTTATTGTTATCGGGTTATCTAGCAAATCGTGCTTTCTTTGCGTTCTATTTACAAAACAAATTGCATAAAGTTATTGACGACTAACGATCGTATAACATATCAAAAGAGTTAGTATAACATATCAAAACGTTTTCGGAAACAGTACAGACGAACTTGTATTGCTTCTGTCCTTCTGTACACATACTCTTCTTGTAGAACGTTCAAGAGTGTTGTGGGGCATAATGCTACAGAGCTAGACAGAGATGTTGAGACGATGGAAGTAAGAGTGCCTGAAATGATGGAATTTGAAAGTGATGACGAGAAGAGTGTAACTAAGCCAATAGAGCCCGTGTTCCCCTCGGCTACATGCTATCTTTGCACCAAAAATCTGAAGGATAATGTCAGGCACTTCCTTCAAAATAAAATATAGGTGGAAAAGGGTGAACCTGATATAATAATGATCCAAATATTTGGTACCGGCTGCATCACAGACGCAAATACTACAATAGATATCTAAAGCCGATCGGAACTTCTTCAAACAAGCATCAATAAAATGCATTTGACATTTGCACCATACTTTACAAATAAATTGAAACCATGAATATTGAAACATTTTTTTTCCAAACACCTAGCTGCAATAAAACTGAACGCTTGAATTTGACTAATCACTATGCCGAGTCCATCAATAATATTCTAACACTCTCCGTTGCCTGGAAACCATAACACGCGCAAGACGTAATACATAAACTTTTGAGCGTGACACAGCTCCATTTCATGGATGATAGAAGGGCTCTTCACCACAGCAGCAATTACACCAAACAATGTTGGCGTCAGTTTGAAATATTCAAATTAGTACGATTTATAAATAAACATTAAAAAAACTGTATGAAGGTGGTAAGCTTGAAGGAAATCAATCATATATATATATATATATATATATATCTATATATATATATATATATATATATATATATATATATATATCTATACATATATATATATATATATGTGTGTGTGTGTGTGTGTGTGTGTGTGTGTGTGTGTTAATTTGGTTGACAATCGGGGCTCGATGAAGTCAATTGTGCGCAGTTATTCGATGATGGAGTCGCATGTAGCTATATGTACATGGTAGGTACTAGATGGTTTTCGTTTTGTGGGCATCGTCGACGGTTTTGCACCACTTACTAACAGCTGCATTCCAGCCAGGTCAATACTTAGCCCAGGACTCGAGGTTTGTCAAGGATATGGAGCAGCAACTTAGGCTCTCCTTGATGAAGTCTTTGAATACTTTCTTCGGGCGACGCATTTGTCCGTGTCCAGTAGATAGAACTCCGTACAATATCTGACATGGCATTTGAGACTCCTCAATACGGATGACATGATCTGTCCACCGCAGTTGGTCTCTCATGACCATCGCTTTGATTCTGGTTATGTAATGTCTGCTCCATCCAGCATTTCTAGGTTCGTCATTCTGCCTTGACATCTGACGTCTATTGTCCAGCGCAGGTCTCTTTGCGTGGAAGCGCTCAAGTTGCTTGATGTGCTTCTCGTATGATGTTCAGGTCTCACATCCATTTAGGAGGCTTGTTAGCACAACTGCTTTATATACCTTTATCTCGTTGGACACCTTGATATTCTTGTGACTCAACAAGCGGAGACATCATAGTGATTGACTGACGCTGCTGATGCGTGCCGTCATCTCTTTGTCTAGCGATGCATTGGAAGATATTATGCTTCCAAGTTACCTGAAGTGATCGACAGCTTTCAGCTGAGTGTCATCGATGGACCCAATGGGGTGGGTGGGTGGGGTGGAGCGAGCTATGGTGCCTGGGACAGGTTTGTGAAGTACCTCTGTCTTGTCCAGGCTGATAGTGAGTTCGAAGTGTCTCGAGGCTTCCGCGAAGCGAGTAACGATGATCTGTAGATCTCCTTCCGTATGTGCAACGAGAACACAGTCATCTATTTAAGAGAGGAAGACTGACAGAATGAGAAAAGATAATGAATCATTACACTAATCTGTATCGCAAATGCGATGCTGCCATTCCTGCATCTGTTATCATACAAAGCAAGCTGTGCGAGGCCTAAAATGCATATGACATTTTAAACGAGAATAAAACACCATTATCACAAATAACACAGTTCAGTTAGTATTATACCAAAATATTTCTGATTAAAATGTCACTATATAAACTAAATTTACTATACATTAATACCAAATTTACACACAAGTATACCAAACACCTTTATTAAAGCTTAGGACACAAGATGGCGCGTAATGAAAGTTTTAGACCCTTTTGTACAAACTTAAAGCGTGTGTTGCATTTAATTTTCAGAACGTTTTCATTTCATTCAAATTATCATGCATTGATTAACGTATTAAAAGTGAATTTAATGATAATTAACTATTTTCATCACTTTTAATTGCAGACATCAATCGATAACCGTGAGATTAGTGGGAATGATATAAGTGTGCTAATTATTATTATTTTTTTTGTTTAAAACGGATTTTTAGATGCAACTTAGATGCAGCGACTTAGATATGTGTCGGTATATTCTTTAATTGCCGACGTCAATGAATAATGGTGTAATTAGTGGATATTAATATTAGTAGTGTGCTAATTTTTGTTTTAAATATGCATGGATTAGGGCGAATTGTCCCTTTCTTGGAGTTGAAGTATCCTGGGATCGAAATGTCTAGGGTAGATTCTTGTGTTCGAGATATATGGCTCCCATGTCGCATTGCTACTTATTGATAAAAGTTAATAAATATTCACTGCACTGTATTACTGCGTGCGAACATGTTTTGTCTTAATGGGAGTTATTTTCCTTGGCATCTCATTGCCCTCACTACTTTTCCTGTTACATAAACAATCTCTAAATATTCACGATTTTTGTTTCTTTATTTGTTTTTGAAATTTCAAGTAGACATTTCATAAAGTCTTAATTTGTTTTAAGAGAGTCTTGGGCTGTCCTGGGGTGTATTGGGATGTCTTGAGGTGTTTAGTGAGACCTCATTTTCTAACAAACACAACTGTATGCTTAGCTCCGAAAATAACGTTTCTAACATTTCTACAAAATTCAAAGATATGTGATAGTGGAATTGCACATGGAAATCGTCGATAAGAATCTTTTAACATTAATCGAAGTGATGTAAATCCTAAGTTGAATTCTCGATTAGAACAATAAACCACCAGCCACACATCACACGTCATTGGCGTCGGCGAAGTCTCTTGGTCTTCTTATATCATAATGTCTGCTGTCAGGGCTGTCATTATATATTATAATGTAGATATATAAATCCATGGAATGAAGTAAGTGTTTTAGTGCTCTAAAGATAAAATATTAAGAGTGTACACAGTTATTATTCAGACCCCAATTAAAAACAGTTTCAATAAAGTAATTTATTTTTATGTGGTATCTTTGAACCACAGGCACTTGATTTCTTGGTAAATTAATGTATACACTCACCATATAACACAAGGTACCTGACTCTCGCCCGTCACAATCTGACCCCTCGATGACTCGGATCGAATTAGTATACCTATGTGGAATACAAGAATCAACGGATAAACGTATCGCAAAATCGGCCCTTCAGAATCACTACGATTACATAAATGGTAATGGGCGATATATATGGAGTGTCTTCTTTACAGTGGTGTACATTATGAGTGACTGAATGCACAGATAGATTCAGAAAATTGCACCGAAGTCATCGAGTGGTCAGATTGTAACGGGCGAGAGTTAGCTACTTTGTGTTATATGTGAATGTATACATTAATTTACCAAGAATCAAGTGCCTGTCATTAATACCACGCAAGAACGGGTTTACTAGAAACACCGAAATACACTGAAAAACTGAAAACACCAAAATACACATATATTAACATGTTTCTATCTTTATATATCGGTTTCCACACACAAATTATTATCTGTTGTTCTTTGAATAATAATACAAAGCAAATAAAAAATATGATTTATGTGATTTTGATACAAATTATTTACTTGTTTCCTATTTATAGCAAATTTCATGAAATTATGTTACTCGGTCGTACTTCATTCGACATATCAGATACATGGAGAATGGTAGTACTAATAGTGAAAGGGAAAAGTATGGAAGTATCAAAATTATTTGCCGACATTATATTATATATTTACTATTACGTTTAATGAGATTGTTTGACACACAAATAATATTTAATTGAGTTTTTGTTTTAAAGCTTTCCAAATATTGGCATATATACACTGATTATGATGATACGACCTTTGATTGTAACTGTGTTCTTCTTGAAAATATGTGAATGGGGAATATTCATACATGTTTAAATAATAATAAAAAGCGAAAAGATTGAAATACATACACAAAGTGAAAGTGAAATGAATACGATAGTATATATGCAAGAGCGAGATGAATATATGATCGTAACAAGCCACGATATATTTTTAAATGTTTTCTTTTAACAATTGAGATAATGGTAATGCAACATTTTGTAATCGTCGATTAGATAATTTAACATGTCAGGAAATGGGGCGTTTCCTTCACTTAGTTCATCACCTTCTTGTATCAAGATAACGGCAAACCCGTCGATGCGTCACCGTGTCATACATGAAACTGTAACTGTCACTCCTTAGTTAACTCGAGAAAGTACGGTGTAGCATGCATTTTCCTCCAACGTCTAAGTATTCATATGAGACGATTTGTACCGAACGTGGTCCTTCTGTAAAAATGTAGTATATATTAAAAAAAAAACTAAATGCAATCATGTCAATACTATACATGCTTTAATTTAACGAAAACAAGTATCTTCATGAAAATTCCTGTCATTTAATATTTTGAGACCCAAACTAATTTCTCTCAAAATTTAGACAATCCAAACAGGATGACGTGGTTGATGATCGTAAAACAATTGTACTACGTTGTGATGCGCTGCCGAATAATTGTTCGTCATATTAGCTATACATGTTTGTTGAGCATGAATGCTGTTTAAAGTTAATTAGGGCTTGTATGTAACTGCATACTAGATACAGATCATATTTAATTGGACGAAACATGGACGTCCGATAAGGTCGATGTACACGTCCGACAAGGTCGATGGACGGCCGGAAAGGTCGATGGACGTATGACAAGGTCGATGGGTGTCCGAAAAGGTCGAAGGTCGTTCGAGAAGGTCGATGGACATCCTACAAGGTCGATAGTAACGGGAATGTAGTTCCATTTGTCATGGGTTGTCACTTAAAAATATATCACAGTTGAAATATATTGCAATTGTGCTAAAAGGTACAGATCTGGAATACGGGGTAAAAAAGGGAGAAAGTAGATTCTGTTAAAATAACAAGATTCAGATAATTTGCATGCCTATTTCTATATGCGAATGTATTTCGATATAAGTATTATAGTGGGGTAATATGATTCATTGTAGGCTTTAAATAATTAATATTTACTTTTTAGACTACAAACGATTTGGCATTTTGCACTTACTATTCACGTGTTTAGGTACAACTTCATTTATCGCGTACTCGTTTTTAATAAGCCTACTACGATATAAATATGAAAGGTGGCATATATTAATGATAATGGTCCCATGCATGCATATATATATATATATATATATATATATGTATATAAACGAATCCATATCGATACTCGTAGGGGCACTTGATCAATTCACGCGAATGTTTTAAAATTCAGTTACTTAATATATCAAAGGTTAATTCTCTAAATTGTACTTTATCATATTAGTTTATTTTTTAAAACATAAAAGGATAATTGCAGGTGTGGAAAATGAAGACTGTGAGCAACTGTTTTAAAGTGGAATATGCAAAATCTGCGTTCCGGATGTGAAAATTACTGTCCCTTGCTGATTGATTTAGCTTAGTTTAAAGAGGTTATGAACTCCGAAGTACGCTGTGATTTATGTTACAAACCCAAGTACTCTGAAGTACGCTTCTCCGTGATTTATGTTAGTGACCTTATGAACTTCGAAGTAAGTATCTCTTTGAGTTATGTTAGAGATTTTATGAACTTTTAATTACGTATCTCTGTGATTTATTATACAGACATTATGAACTCTGAAGTATGTATATCTCTGTGATTTATGTTAGAGACCTTATGAACTTTTAATTACGTATCTCTGTGATTTATGTTAGAGACTTACTGAAGTTTGAAGTACGCCACTCTGTGGTTGATTATATAGACCTTATGACCTCTGACGCATGTATCTCTGTCATTTACGGTAGAGATTTTATGAACTTTTCAGTATGTTTCTGTGTGATATATTATATAGACCCTACGAACTCTGAAGTACGCTTCCGTGTGATTTATGTTAGAGACGCTCATAATTCCGGAGTACGGATCTTTATGATTTACGCTTCTCTGTGATTTATTGCTGAAAAAGCTTCAACTGGCACCAGAAATGAATGTAAAACTTGGAAAAACATATATCAATGCATCTCGTTATCGGAGCCAGTTATAACCTGTATTAGTAGTAGTAATAATAGTAGTAGTATCAGAAGCAGTAATAGCGGCAGTATTGGTATCATTTGTAGTAATGGTAGTTGTAGTAATGTAGTAGTAGAAACAGTAGTAGTTGTATCGCTAGCAGTCCTGCTTCTACTCAAACTATGGGATTGCCCTTATGAAACGATAAGGCACCATAGTAGTATTATTAATTGTCTCTTACTATACAGTACATGTTTCCCTTGATAATGACTTTGCAAACTTGGATTCTGAAACTATACAATAGGCGTTTTCATTGAATTTACATCCATTGTAATAGTTGTCCGCATGTGCATTTAAAATTGATTCACTTTGTACGAGACTTTCGTGCTGGCTATGGAAAAGGTCTTTATGAAATTTCCTATTTTCCAGTCCGAGAGCTAGTGCTAGTGAAGTTCCATTTCCTCGTCATGGTTTAAGCCAATAATGTGTTAATGTTGCCGACAAGCACCCCCAATATAACACTTAAACTATTACAATCATCTCTCTGTCTCTGCATCTCTGTCTGTCTGTTTGTCTGTCAGTCAGTCTGTCTGTCTGTCTGTCTGTCTGTCTCTCGTTTCTGACCCAGTGATCTCAGATCTGAAACGCTATGATGATAGTTGCGCTTATTGTTCGTTGCATAAGGACAAGGTTATCTCTAGGTTGCGACCTTTGACACTTTACGTGAGAACTGTGCTTTTAACCATATATTTGGTCACTCAGGTTAGTTGTAGGTGGAGGTATGGTGCAGTTTTATTGGAATTTCATAACGTAATACAACAATTACATTTTAGGTCAATATATTGTTTTTAATGTGGCAAAGTATGCAATGTACCTGATATACTATTTATAACAGGTGGTACTGACACTCAACAATCTTTTTTACCTTCAGATGATGGTGTCATGACAGAAATTTTTTTTTCCTGAACATGGTCAGCCACAATCCACTATTCTTCCAAGCTAAGACAATTTACCTCTATATGGACGTACGCTGTGTGTATCTTGTGACCAGATCGGACATGTCCCCGATTTTCCATGAGTTCGATAGTGACGGTAATACCATTTTACTTCCAAAATCTAGTGATGTATGTGTCTGTTTATATCAATCGCTCTATTAGATAATATGTTGTCAATTATATATCTATATAATCTATATTATGACACAGAAAACACACACAATCTCTCTGTTTTTCTCTGTCTCTCTCTGTCTCTCTCTCTCTGTGTCTCTCTCTCTCTCTCTATATATATATTATATATATATATATATATATATATATATATATATATATATATATATATATATATGTGTGTGTGTGTGTGTGTGTGTGTGTGTGTTGTATACTTCCCCGCCTCGATCGTACGGTATCAGGCATTGCTTACAGATTAGTTTTGTTGTTTTGTTTCTATGATGTTTGTAAATTGCACTTAACACTGCATCAAATTTTATCCTATGTATGAAATAAATCATAAATCAATTTAAGACTAGGAAAGGGAACATATAGCTTAAGTCACTGACCGTAGCTTGACATCACCTCCAAGTATATTTTGCTTTAACAACTGAATTTCTTACGGATATCAAACTTAGGATAGTTGACCTGCAAAGAAAAGTCTATTTCCTGTATCACAGAGGAAGCATTATTTGGAAAGCAATGGAATTTATTTCGTACAAGTACATGATAGAAAAGATGTTCAACATCCTCCTTGCACATCTTACTTATTTTCCTCGACACCGTCACTTGCCAATGTAAGTATTGTCTATTCGTCGCATACCTCTATAAAATTCAAAAGTTGCCGTGCAAGAAAAAACAACACAACGACAATATTCTTAAAAATAACACTATACATGAATTCGAGAATGGAATCAAAATAACGGAGCTGATAGAATACGCATATATTACATTGTTTAAGGTTACTCCTTATTTTCTATTTCAGGCCATGGCCATGTTAAAATCCGTGAATCCATTGACTTCTATGCTAAGGTAATTTACCGAAATGAAAATAATGACGATCGATAATAGATAAACAACATGGAGTAAATAAAAGATTCTGTAAATAAATGATATAATTATCCTAAAGCATTTATATTAGTAAATGCAGTAAAAGAAGTTTTGCCACGCAAACTCGAGTGAGATCTCCAATCACAGATTTTTTAAAAAAAAAGAAGCATATCCGCAAATCTTAGATACCTGGACGCTCATCTGCCTTGAGTTTCTGCTTATCTTTATTGGTGGTAGGTATTTTGCTTTGAGTGTGTGGTTGCTGTAAGCTGGTATTTTTCGTTGACGTACTCGTTACTGTAAGCAGGTTTGTGACTTGAGTGTTTGGTTATTTACGTATGTATGTGGTTTGAGATTCCGGTTACTGTCAGTATGTATTTTGCGTTGACTTGTGATATGTGACTTGAGTGTTTGGTTACTTACGTATGTATGTGGTTTGAGATTCGGGTTACTGTCAGTATGCATTTTGCGTTGACTTGTGATATGTGACTTGAGTGTTTGGTTACTTACGTATGTATGTGGTTTGAGATTCGGGTTACTGTCAGTATGTATTTTGCGTTGACTTGTGATATGTGACTTGAGTGTTTGGTTACTTACGTATGTATGTGGTTTGAGATTCTGGTTACTGTCAGTATGTATTTTGCGTTTAGTGTCTGTTTACTGTATGTGTGTGGTTTGAGTGTCTGGTTACTCTAAGTATGTATGTGGTTTGAGTGTCTGGTACTTACTGTAAAATGTATCTGCCTCTAGCTTTAGGATACTGTAAGGACATAATTATCTTTTGTGTCTTCCTAATGCAAGCATGTATGTGCCTTGAACGTCTGGTTTTTGTTAGCATGTATGTAACTTGAGTGTCCGGTTACTGTAAGCAGTAATGTGCCTTGTGTGTCTGGTTACAGTAAACATGTATTTGGCTTGAGTGACTGGTTACTTCAAGAATGTATTTGTTTAGAGTGTCTTGTTACTGTAAGTATATTTCTGCCCTGAGCAGTAAGGTTACTGTACTCAGGCATGTGTCTTGAGTGCCTGGTTGCTGTAAGTATATTTCTGCCCGGAGTAGTATGGTTTCTGTACGCAGGCATGTGTCTTGAGCGCCGGGTTTCTGTCAGTATATTTCTGCCCTGAGTAGTACGGTTACTGTACGCAGGCATGTTTCTTGAGTGTCTGGTTACTGTAAGTATATTTCTGCCCTGAGGAGTAAGATTACTGTATTCAGGCATGTGTTGTGAGTGCCTGGTTACTGTAAGTATATTTCTTCCTTGAGTATTAAGGTTACTGTACGTATATTTCTGCCCTGAGTAGCACGGTTACTGTACGCAGGCATATGTCTTGAGTGCATGGTTACTGTAAGTAGATTTCTTCCATGAGTATTAAGGTTACTGTACGTATATTTCTGCCCTGAGTAGTAAGGTTACTGTACGCAGGCATGTGTCTTGAGTGCCTGGTTATTGTAAGTATATTTCTGCCCTGAGTAGTATGGTTACTGTACGTATATTTCTGCCCTGAGTAGTACGGTTACTATACGCAAGCATGAGTCTTGAGTGGCGGGTTATTGTAAGTAGATGTTTTCGCAAGACTTCATTTTAATACAGATATTAAATTCTCCACTTGCTATATTTAGCCATATATATTAAAAACTCCACTTGCGGAATGTGGCCATAGACGATTAAAATCTCCACTTATTATATGTAGTCGTTGGAAATTAAAATATCCACTTCTTATATGTAGCCATAGGGGATTAAAATATCCACTTATTATATGTAGTCATTTGGAGATTAAATCTCCACATGTCATATGTAGCCATTGAATATTATAATCTCCGCTTTGTTATATGTAGCCATATAAGATTAAAATCTCCACTTATTAATATGCAGTCATTGGATATATAAACAAGTGGAGATTTTAATCTCCATTTGAGATTAAAATCTCCACATATTATATGTAGTCATTGGAGATTAAATCTCCACATGACATGTGTAGCCATTTAATATCCACCTGTTATATGTAACCGTTTGATATTAAGGTCTCAACGTGTCATGTGTAGCCGTTGGATATATTGAATCTATGTTGGGGTTTGGACCGAGACAATAAAATCCCAGCCTAGGGTTATACTATTTGTCTCCCCACGAAGCTTGTCTGAGTCTTCAGTCAGTGTTTTGTCTGTAATTCATTACAGTCTTTTGTGTCGATAATTCAAACGTCAAAATGTCATATCATTAATCATAATACTGCATTTTGTGTTTATTTACCATGATACATCTGTTATCATAATACATAAATGACGAAATGAATGAAATGTGATGGGAAATATTACAATACGATTATTAGTAAATTGACAAGTATTAAGAGTGTCTCGACTGTAAAACA
The DNA here is from genome assembly GCA_029339505.1 of Unio delphinus. Classification (NCBI taxonomy): domain Eukaryota; kingdom Metazoa; phylum Mollusca; class Bivalvia; order Unionida; family Unionidae; genus Unio; species Unio delphinus. The sequence continues at coordinate 19,981,432 of JAQISU010000047.1, forward strand.
AATAAAGTATATTTTTAAAATTGAACGTTTCAAACATGTAATATATATTTCATGCTATGATGCCTAAGTATTTTTATGTTACAAAAGTAATTTAGTCAAACAATAGTTTATTTCTATTTGGTGATGATAAAAGCATTGCAATGTAGTCATCGATACTGATTCTGTCGGATTGCAAAGTTGTTATAAGTTGCACCATTTCAAAATCCTGTTGTAAGGTAGGCACACACCATTTACAGACTAGGAATATATATTACTCTGAAAATGTTTTCCCCCTATGACTTTAGTGTAAACGTTTGGTGAAATAAATAATTTTTTTATTCTTCTTCAGCATGTGTGTCACACATTGTCTTAGGGAAAAATGTTAGATTGTCCATTTGACAAAGACATAACCAGGTACTCCACTGCACTGAAGAGAGGAAATAATTCTGCTAGATCTAACAGGAATAAGAGGCATTCAATTATAACAGATGCATTTTGAATGATTTATATTACATTTCCTTTAAAAACTAAACATAAAAAATATCTAAATATGACTTGACACAATAAAGCTATTGGTATATAATAATGTCATTATGTAAATATGATTTAAAATCCGTCACTGCATAGTTAAATATTATTCTGCAAAGATATGCATGCAGTGCTGAACCTACTGAATTATATTCTTAATTGTAAATTTACAGCGAGTACTGTTTTTGTAATTTTAAGCGAACATGGCTCATAACGGTAAGGAACTATCTGACAGATATCTGCGATGCATCCTTTAGTCGGGAAGAAAAGCGATTTGAAATAACTGGCAAATATCATTCAAAACATCGTTCAGTTTCAAAAAGGCTTCACTGTTGCCATCGAAGAACATTGCATGAATGTTTTAGAAGCAACATTTTGTGTCCAAGGGACTCCTGTGCGTGGAATATCCCTTTTCGAAAACATTGCGGTACCAGTTAATTTGCTAGCAAGATCATAAGGATACATACATCAAACGTGATTGCTGAAATAGCTAGCTTGCACACGACGGCAATAGTTGTATATGATGACCAGTGTAAATAATATAATGCATATGAATGAATAAGAAGCATTTTATTTAGTCAGAGTGAATATGTTTTGTGTAGTTAATCCTAAGATTACAAATATGATAAACATACAACTGAAGCATACTTAAATCAAGTAACACAGTCACACATATAAGGTATAAATATATACAGAAATAAAGCAAAGAATAACACAATAGACAGGCCTAATTATAAACTAATAGAACATCCTTTAGAAACTTCTCAGTTTTCATCCTTGTAGCCTCCCCTAAAGTATGGGCTTTGTCAATATGTTCAATGAAAACCTTCCATAATTGAATTTTAATGCCCATTCCTCGGATTGTTAAGGACCATATTGCAGTAGATGTTACTTCCGGATGACGGCTGCCTTTTAGATCCTAGGAATAGAAACAAAAGCTGATCAGTTCATATGGACTAAAAGTATCGACAGCATCTTTTTTGTTCTGAGAGAAATGAAACAGTCAACAGTAAAACCACTAATACATATAAGTTAATGTCAAACATATTACAGTTATCCAATTGCTTGTACTCTACGAAAACCTTTGCAACAAAATAACTGAACATGTAATTGTCGCTATGTCGTTGGGGGCAGAGTACAACAATATCGCTTGGAGTTGAAAGCTCATGGTATATATTGTAGATTATTTAATTATTAATGTAAAGGTTGACGTTCATCCAATGAGACAATATGTTGCTTTTCAGCAGCTAATCAGAAAATAGATTTTGTCTAAAAATAATCCTACAATGCTTTACATTTATATTTTGATTTAGAATTTGAATTAATCCTCTGTCAAGGTCTCATTGGAGGAAAATTGTAGAGCACTTATGATTTTATAATTTACCCTTTCATTATGATAACTATACGTTAAACCGAGAGCTATGCCTTCTAAAGTAAATCTTTAATGCGTGTCTTTTTCAAATAGTTATAAATATTTCAATTCTAAATTTAATTTTTAACTTTATATTGTTTTCGGGTTAAATCTGAAGAAAGTGCAGAAGCGCACGGAACGTAAAACGTGTCTGACTTCATAAAGTGGTTTGTTAGTGTGAACAAAGATGTAAATAATATATAAAACGAAGAATGCAATGTCCAGCTGTCTTATGTTTTTATTTTGTTTAGAATGGAACATTTATTATCGTTATTGTTTTGTTATCGTCCATACCTTGTCGTGGCATTCTCCATAAATAAATGTGAATCTTATTGTAAATATTAAACCGATACTTCTTAACATTGTAATCATTGAAGGACACTTCAATATTTTCTACAATAAATATCACGGGATAAGACTAAGATAACAGCTATATGACGATTTATCGTACAATTTTGGATTGCATCGCTAACAAGATTTATCGAACAATTTTGGATTGCATCGCTAACACGAATTATCGTACAATTTTGGATTATATCGCTAACAGAATGTCTCGGCAAAAACAATCATCTTTGTCTATGTTGCAATTTAAAACTGGTATAATTCTTTTCCGATCTGTGTTAACATGTGCACAATGAAATGTTGCACACGCTCATTAGACACTTCCATTGTCAAATATTCAGTTCTTGAGGTAAACTATATCTGCACGTTGTCAAGCTCATTTATTTTGGAGGCATGTACATTGTGCATGCAGTCAAAAATCCTATAATGCTTGTATGGAAGTACATGTATTTTGAAACAGAAACAGTTTCAAAGTCTGATTTCATCTTGCTAAAAATTCTTATCTGAAATGTATGGTTAGTATTGAGTTCAGTGAGCTTCCCTATATGCCATATGTTCAATATTCATTTCATTCCCAGTTGAGTGAGCACGTGATGATTTTGTTTTAGCTCAGTGTGTTAACATAATTGATAAGAAAGTATTGAACCTCATGAAAACTCTGAGAAGAAACACTAAAATTATGAACAAGAGATACGTAGATGGGGAAAAATGTATTCATTTGAAAACTGTCGTTGCCGTTACATAACGTGTTAGCTAATATAATTGATCTAAATTACAGAAAGCCAATTGTAAAGGTTCTATAGTTTCTAATTGCCTCTTATACTTTAATATCTTTTTAAAACTTGGAAAGTTAAAGTTGAGCACTCTATGAATTATCAAAGATTCATTGTATAAAATCATTGATTAAATTTTTATTTTTTTCTTCAAATTCCCATCTGCATCAATTCGTCAAAAAAAATTATTTTTCCAGTTTGGAACATTTCAGAACATGCTGGGGGTCTCAACGTTTTGCTTCTTACCATCATCAATTGTTTGCAGTAAGCCTAAAATGTGCAAGTACAAAAATCTAACCAAATATAAATCCCATGTTTTAAAATGCCACCCCCTATAAAATCGAAACTCACTTCAATCTCGCAAATATAGTACATTTCTAAATTCCTGACACATAGAGGACCACATTATTTCAATTAGTAAACGCTCTGGTAGGCATTTCACTGAGAATGTGTCGAGGTTGCAAAATATCAGTGATAAATTAAGACCGATAAAAGGATGATTTGAAAGTCTTGCATCCGAAGTAAGAATATCCTTAAGAATATTAAAGAAGAATATAATTATATGTTTATATACGTAAGAATATTCTTAAGAATGTTAAGGAAGAATATAATTATATGTTTATATGCAGCCAATGTATTCCAAGAGATTATGTGAATCTCACTTACAGTGCAGAACATTTGAAACTTATTTGAATACCTTGAGATTATTTAAATCTTAATGGTAATCCATACGTGAAATTATGTGAATCTTTCTTACAGTGCATAGTATTATTTGAAACTTATCTGCAGTCCACGAGGTTTCTTACAATTTGTATTTCATATTGATATCCTATTTTCGGTTTATTTTCAATGTGTGACATTTGTATAGAGCGATTGGTTCAATGGCATGTTCAATGGCGTGTAAGAATCATTATATGTATACATCATATATTCTTATTTATTATTCATTTAATAAATTTACAGCTTTCACACTTTGCGTTTGTGTTATTTTAATCCAAACCTCACTCGGTTTCTAATCTACAACAGACACGATGTATATTTACATGCCCTAAACGAGCGCACATGCCAGGTTTTATAAACACACCGAAAGCAGATCCAAGCGATTCTGTACAGGATTCACTTGTAACACTCGTTATTATGTTAGTAGTGAACGTGTATAAATGCGTTAGTGTGCATCTGCGATTCTTGCAGAATATTTTGACGTCAGAGGTGTTAAGTGCTAAGGCTCGAATAAGCAGCAACATAGAAAGAAGTGAAAATAACAAGCTTGTAAAAATATAACAAACAATTTATTGGGTACAAATATTTTCATAAAAGAAAATAAATACACTTACGGTTTTAGAGAATCAAGTCCAAAAATTAATCCAGAAATAATTCACAATATAATCTACTAGTGGAATTGTAAGAGTCCTGATAATAAAATGTCCTAATAGTTCCCGGTTCGAATCTTGACGATGTAATCCAATATGGACGACGATGTCACGTGATGAAGTCAGTTTTAGTTTTATAATACATCAAATGAACACTAGTAATTTTTAGATAAATAACACAATAAAATGCTCTTGATCCCAAACGAATTGAAATAATTTACACTCAAACAGTAACACACACATCTTTATATTGTAAAACCCAGACAAACTACTGAACCGTTAGCTTTTGAAACACAGCTATATACTGATTCTCTCGTAAACAAGAAGGGGTCACGTGATTTTCTAGAAGGTAACAGAACGAACCCATGCTCGCAAAGTCACGTAAACTTTATGATCTAGAAAGACGTCCTTGGAATCAACCAATTATTTTTAAAATAAAGCTCTAATGTCCATGGAATCAACCAGTCATTCTAGAAGCTTGCTTACACTCTGAAGCAAGGTCAGAAAATGAGGTTAACATCTGTTGTTTACTTGTAGAGTGAAAAGTTCTAGAAAAATTTCCCAATGAATTAATTTTTAATCCAAAATGTCAAATTTGAATCTGACAAAAATAAATAAATTATTTAAATCAAATATACGTAACAGAGGCTAAGGTGGTTCTGCATGCTGGCAGCATCAAGAATGATTTGATGGAAAATGATTAATCTTGTAATGTATGACATTATGACGCTTGATAATCCTTCCAATATCACGCAAATAATGTCACGAAGCCGGCACAAAAACAACATGATACATTTCTCGCAACAATGGGCAAGTGTTCCTAAAGTGACTAAAACAGCTTTAACATGTTAATAATATTTCCTTGGATTGTTGTGCATGTCGTTAGTAATAGCCATTGGACATGGCGTGTCACTGACCACTCGATGGATGAGTTTTGTGGCGTGTTTTAATCACCTGGGACTGGTGTGGTTTTTTCGCCATTGATTTGACCGAAACTTGTAGTTGCAGAAGCGGTGTGGATGAGCCAATTTACAAATCATGCCAACTGCATAACGTGTCTGTCAGTGATGCCATAGAAAATTATAAACATCTGAGTTGTACAACAGCTCGCAAACACCAGGAATTAGTGGATAATGCTTGTCAGTTCAAAAGTGTGGCAAAGATATGTCACATTCGCAACAAACTACAAAATAATTCCTCAAAGCGGATTGTGAACCCAAATGAAATTACGAAGGTAACATAAAAGGGAAGTAGTGCTACTGTGCAACAAGTGGCAGATATAACTACATGCATGTGCGAGCGGAACAGATGAAGAAGGTAAACTTCTTATAGAGAGAATTTATGGAACTGTATACAGTGACGTAGCGACGGGGAGGGGGGGGGGGCAGGTGGGGCATTCGCCCCGGGCGGTAAAATGAGCCTCCACTCAATTCCAGCATCGCAATTGAATTTACACAATATTTGGTTAACATTTTACAGTCATCCTTGAGAACAGTTCTTGGTTTTACACGCGCAGGGCCTATAAGGGACACAAATCATATCGCGCCTGAAATTGTCAGAATTACATCAACGATGCAGACCAATTTTAGCCAACAGCGGTAGTTACGAATGCACAACAGTCATAATCACACAGGGTTATATACTGTTTGGGTTTCAGTGACTGTACAGAAAGGTGATTTACCACTGATACGCCTGCAGCACATGTGTATCCTCCATGTCATAATAATCAGTTAGCACATTGCCATTTTACCCGTGTGGATCAAGACGAGCACGTTTTGTCTTGATATATGGGGTAATATATTGACAATACAATACCTTAGATATTGACGTGATATTTAGTATGACAATGATATGTGGACGCTTGAGAATCGTGCATATTTGTAAAGGCGAGAAAACTCGTGAACATGACATATTAAGGATATAGAAGAAATATTAGTCCAAAATTGCTATTATTACCAAACACACACACACACACACACACACACACACACACACACACACACACACACACACACACATTTACTCAAAATCCACACAACGCTGATAAAGATACATTTTCCATATTTAGTACACCGAAGATCTCTCATCACTAAACACTACATTTGGTCACAAAGGTTTTCGGTTTTTATGGGCTCGACCAATTGCAAATATGCGCAGATTAGTCATCGTGCATAATTGACCAAATGATACAGTCATTCTCTGGTTATGTTATACGTTTGATCCAAAGTACTGCATAATGTGTCTTTTCTCATACAATTACATGCTAGCCCTAAATCATAATAATGCACTAGAACATTGGTCTTTTTTATGAATACTTTAATTCTGCTGGTCACGTGAGAGCAATCTACGAGACCAACCTAAATGTATTTCAATGTTTTAGCAATTAAAATGTTAAAATGTTGCTTTGTCGTAACTCTTAAAAATAAAAGCTAGTTATGGTGTGAATATTCCAAAAGGTACCAAGAAATTACAAATAAACATATATAAAATTTATGTAACACCTGTAATGATAGATGACGTTTTCAAAATAAGAGAGAGAGAGAGAGAGAGAGAGAGAGAGAGAGAGAGAGAGAGAGAGAGAGAGAGAGAGAGAGAGAGGATCAGCCATACACGGCTTGATTGACAGATTTACTTACCTATTGCTAGATCTTCATATTCAGGTTCAGAGCTAGTGTTCCTGTTCAAAACCTCGTAAATATCTGGCTTTGTCCCGCTATACATAGTTACAATAAACAAAAATGAAAAGTATATGCTATTATCAGTATTTACGATCATTATTTTTACTGTTTTTATGACTAAACATCTAAATATTAGAAATGGTGTTATATTGATCCTGTAATGTTTTGCTTCTAAACGTTTTGTAAATAAATCTTTTCACTGTTCTAGCCTTAACATAATTATGCAAGAATGATGAATGGACGACCTTATAAAAGAGACTTATGTATGATATATCATGCTTTGAACCAGATGAGATAGACTGCAATCGTGTAAAGTGTACACAAAACTATTCATACAAACATATTCATTTTGGATAACAATTGGATATTAGTAATTATTATAAAACGGTTTTTTTAAGACAAAACCATACAAAATTACATTCATTTATCAACTATTCCATTTATCAATTAAAAAGGACATTGTTGAATCATTGCAATCCAAAGAGTGTGGACAGACTGACAGAGGGAATGAAAATTTAATTTCTTCAGCAATATCTCGAAATGGAGGCTCTACAAAATGCAAATGTGATGTATTGTTTTGCTATTAATTGAAATCTTTAATATGAAACAAAATGAATTACTCCAACTTGGAGTAAGTCAAGTTTTGTAACAATCTGACCATGACTGTTAATCAAGACTCAGTTAACTATATGATTATTCCAATGTGAACTGGGACTAATTTGATTGACGGTCTTTGTCAATCATATTGAACTTCAAACAACTATTTAATATTTTTTATTGCAAAATGTCGTGAAATAATTTATGATGCCATTCAAAGTTTAATGAAGATAAGTATTTGTATTGGCCGTGCCTTTTAATCAGTGTATATGATTTCAGGGGTTAAGAAACGAAATACAAACTATGAAAGGTAAATCATACACATTTGTACTAACCAAGGTTTGTCCTGCCCATTTGACACATCTACAAAGAAGAAATTTAAACATATTTAATTAAGTTCAATAACAAATACTAGACCAATACAAGAACACTGCTCAAAACATAAATAATTTTATGCACTTACTCCTTAACATGAAGAAGGCATATAGTAGAAACAATTTGATTATTCTGCGTGTAAATGGGTGACGGAGATATTTGAAACATAAATCAAATTATAAATACCTCTTTAGAGCTTGTTCTTAGGGCTCAACTTGTCATGCAAAGTTTCAGTTGGTTCGCGTGTCATGACAATACGGTGGGGGATGAGCAAAATTTTGTTGTTTAATTGGGTATTGCAATACTACTACTAATATCACGGTTATGAGAATGCAATATATGACTGATATATGCATGAAGTAAACTGACTGATATATGCAAGACCGTTGCCGTAATACGAATACCATTAGAGTTACCATGGGTCCGTCGGGATGAAACAGGCACAAAGAAAGCATGGTCGCAGTCGTAATGCGAATACCATTAGAGTTACCTCGGGTCCGTCGGGATGAAGAAGCTACTATGAAAGCATGGCCTTAGCTGTAATACGAATACCATTAGAGCTACAGACGACACAAAGAAAACAAGAACGTAGCCGTAATACGAATACCAACAGAGCAACCATGGGTCCGTCGGGATGGAAATAAAAACTACAAAGAAAACATGCCTTCGACTTGGATTGTGACATTCTTGACTTGGATTGTGACATTCTTGCAACTAAACGGTCCTCTCAATATTACCATAGTACTGTGGTCATATAACGGACATCTTCTTACTTAAGGTCCTGTGAATATTACTTACATAACCTTACATAGGTATCGGAAATAAAACTAATATTTCCTGCCTCTGTCGTATCATTAAGTTAGTTTTTGAAATAAGACGAAGGATTTCTTTCAAAAATATGCTTAAAAGATTGTGTGTACTATTAAGATGGCAAACTCTACAGAGAGAGAGAGAGAGAGAGAGAGAGAGAGAGAGAGAGAGAGAGAGAGAGAGAGAGAGAGAGAGAGAGAGAGAGAGAGAGATTTACTTGCCTTTTGATACTACTTCATATTCAGGTGCAGAGAAAGTGAGATTATGAAAGTGTTTGTCAGTAGATTCTGTTTCTATACTGTAAATAGAACAATGCAACTGTCGTTGAAAAAAAGATTCGCATCTTTGCCATTATAAGCACCTTAGCAACACTTTAATTCAAAGTCAGAACAGTAGAAATGGTATGTATTCAAATTTTAGATGTCAGGAATTTCGAAAATGATGTTTCGTGCATTATAAGGTATTTTAAGATGAGGCTTATGTGTGTGTCGTAATTAACAGATAATGCTAAACACAGAAATTGTTAAATCAATAGAATACTTTGATAGGAACAGGTTAGAGTTGTTGCTTATTGCCTCACAGTTATAAAATGATTTCCTAAATGGAGGGCATCGTTTAAAATGTATTATATGTTCAAAAAAACCCGTAATGAAAACTGTTATAAATAAAACCAAGATAAAATTCGAATATTGCACGATATAACGTTTTGAGGTGAACAGTAGATTATCAATAGTTGGAGAATCACATAGAACAATAATAATAATGACGAACGTGAAGAGTAGTGATATAAGTATAATAACAGTACACATATTATTTTCATGTTTAGCAAAGAGAAAGCATATTTAACCTATTATTAACTGGGACACTAATTTGCTTCTTAAAAGAGAATTTGCATATGGCGCGTGTTATAATTACTAATTACAGTCCCACGGTCTGTCAAACGAAATTGCTCTAAAAGGAAATATTGAGTTTCAGATTTTCAATACGATTTTGCAGATATGATACCAAACTCAGTTGACACATAAAATGTTTTAGGCGGCTAAAATCTGTCTTATTAAGGTAAAGTTTATGCAATTTTATATTCGTGGGCTACTAAACTCATGACGGATGAAACGATGCATAAATTCTATATTTCAAATAAGGCAATATGTGTTACAAGGTTTACAGAAGGCAATGTAACATTCTAACTTGCTTGAAGGTGATTGTGTTATTCAATATACACTTAGTTCTTCTAATCATGTTCCCATATATTCTAATCAACGTACACGAAGAGGCATCGACTTCTCTATTTTTTCTTTAAAAAGACGCTGTAGATAATAACGATATTTTAATTTATTTGTGTCGCATTTTCGCATTTCGATGCATGAATGGATAAGTTGAATGGTGTAATTGTTAAGATATTTATCGGCGGCTGCTACCAAACAGATTTTATTTCGAAATAATTGATGACATTAACTAAAAATGTTTCTATTAATTAATCAATACCATCCATCGTCGATTAACGTAACATGTATATTCATCTTGACGTTGAATCAGTTTGTGTTACATACATACATACAAACATACATACATACATACATACATACATACATACATACATACATATATATAGATATATATATATATATATATATATATATATATATATATATATATATATATATATATATATATATATATTTACTTACCCAGCACCATCCTGTATCTCCAACGTGCCTGCATGTCCGAACGTCACAATTAGAATAACGTTAAATAACTAAATAACACCAAAACATTGAACAAAACTAACAGATTAAGAAAACATCAGCTTATAAAAGGATTTCAAGTAGCTTTAAACATTTATATATTGTACGAATTTATAAATGTAAATAAGCCAAAATTTTAAGCAAGATTCTATAAAATATAAATGAATTGATCTTTAAAGTTTTAAAGTGATAATGGACCAGATTCTCGGTCAACTTTTCACTTGCGTCACATTTCATGACAATATACGGATATAATGTGGAATTTCAAAGATTATCGACTAAGATTATTTAGCTTAACTCGTTATGATTAAACTTGCGTACGTATTATTTCAGAAATAAACAAATGTTTATTAAAGACTGATAAGGGATAAAGTTACGAAAGATACAACTGTACATATTTATGCATTTTCGTCTAAGGCCATAAAGTCTATACAAAAAAGTATCTACGACACGGTAGATTTAGTGATTGCATTTATATAATATATTAAAAAACTTATACTAGTACAGCATCTATTATTTTCGCATCCCTGAACAGTATGTTACATATTTGCACTAGAACTGGTTGAGCAATGAGTATTAAGTGACATACAGCGAAGCGTTTTGCAAATATGTTATATGGAAAACGCATTTCTGATTTATGGCGTTGAAAGGAACGCGTTGTAGCAATATAGCGTTAAGTTTTTCTCTATGTATTTAATTACCTAAACACACAATATTTAAATATGTGTAAATAACATTAGTACGTTCATAGTGAAGATGACAAAAGGTCAATTGGTCTATTTATTTTACACCGAAGGATAATGGAAATAAACTGTGTATTATTGATGTAAGAAATAAAGCGCTGTGTGGTGGTGTGAAGCCCATGACGATTGACAGTGGACTGATTACAAGGAACATTAAATAGCCTTGAATTGTAGTTGTCAATGGGTTTTTTTTCTCTTCCAGGCATGAAAGCTTCATTAATATATCAAACGGTAAGATTTGTTTTTCCAGCTGCAATGTGCATACAAGAATACAAGTAGAGTTAGCATGTCCCATATCGATTAAGGATTGCTTTGCGCGTACATTTATTGATAACACCATTTCAATTGCAAATATATGCAAAGGAATATATAATCCATTGCCTCTGTGTAGGCAATTAATGGGATGTCGGCATTAATATCTGCATGATCGAAATCTAATGTTTATATCAAACACGGCATCATAGTGTGTATAGTCGCCGTATAGCAATCTTAAAAATGAGTGGGAGAGGGTTTATTTAACAAAATATTACTGACGGTATTTCGATCCTAATACCACTACTATATCAAGACCAGTCTTTATTCATCATAATAACATGGATATCTAATACAGCTGCATGTCCATATCTAATTAGTTCAGCCAGATCCTGACATTATACTCTTACAGCTTTAATAACGTTTCATTCCAAAGAGAATTTCAATTACTCTTGTATAAAATAAATAGACACCTTCCAATAACACAAACATTCAGAACAAGAAACAAATGCAATCGAAAGTATCTACATCACATACAAAGCTGTTAGGCTAGTTTCCACAAAAATATAAGTAACGTTCTGATCGGTCATCTGGGATATAAATTGTGGAAGAAATGTTTATGTGAGAAAGTGTTCATACATCTCTAACAACAAAGAGGAACGTTTCTGCAGATGCTTGCAATAAACAGTTGCCGCTTTAATGGTCTTTAGTCTGTCCATATTCTAAAGGAATTTTCTTACTCGTTTGAGATTAAAGTTAAGTTTATAAATTCTTTTGATTGCCTGCTGATCGTTATAAAGTATTACAGTATACTAAAACGTAGGCATATTAAGGGATACATTTTTAACATTGGTAACAGAAATATAGCCATCGAGACACAAAAACCTTTCAGTGGTGAAAGGTAACATAACTATGCAATATGTATAGTGCTTATTGTTTACATTGTCTGTCGCATAAAGCATAATAATTTTGGTAGAAGTAAAGATGTTTTATATTTTAGCCATTTCAATATATGAAGGTAATGTTCAACTGTATAGTAACTAGATGGAAAAATATAGACATGGAAACATTGTATCACATATATAGGGTATAAAATTTACTTTAAAAAAATGTTTCTATGGATAAACACTTATGTAGTGATGGAGAGCAAGAAAAGATATAAAGTCTTTCATTTACTTGCCTTTTGATAGAACTTCATACTCAGGTGTAGCAGGGGTGGAATGATTTAAGTCTTCGTAGTTACATCTTTTGTTTCCACTGTAGGCAGAAATATACGGTTTTAGTTAGAAGATTAACCATGTTTAGCGTGAAAACATCTGAGTTTGTCATCATTATTTCTGATCAATTATGTTAACCTTAAACTTAAGAGTTAGGAAAGTATTAATATATATACAGCTTTCCAAAAAATGGGATAATTAATAAAGCTGGCGACACCAAATTACAATAGTTAAGGTTTTCAGTTATGCTTAGAATCTTTGCAGTCCATTTCGGTAGAAATGTCTACATGAGGGCATATAAAATTTCTTTTTCTGAACTGAATAAAATAATACTTACCTTTTGGCTCCTAAGCTTTATCTTTTCATATAGGTATATTGTCATATACTATATTTTTCAAAAGAATATTTTTAACTTATATCTTTTCATATAGGTATATTGTCATATACTATATTTTTCAATAGAATATTCCTAACTTGTATCTTTTCATGTAGATATATTGTCATATATTATATTTTCCAATAGGCATTATATCATTGTACCAGGTAAAGAACTGTAACAATCAGCATAGGACTTATTCTTAATAGCGCCAAACAATCCATACAATATTCACAGTCACCAATTAAGTTATCTCTCTGTTTCTACTTCTTCGGAGATGTTTTTTTTTTCTTACAGCTATTTGAAATGTGAACACGAGATTATGACCACATTTAAATAGGTCTAGTAAGAAAACTTACACAATGCAAATATCTTTCAACATGTACTTTGTAATTTGCGTTCGATAAAATTCGCAATTACAAATTCATTTGTTAACAAAAGCAATCGCCATCTTTCTATTGGTAACTTTTGTTAGTAATTAGTACGCATTCTGCTTTACTAGCATGATTCAAATTTTAACCTTATCTAGCTTAAATGTATTTTATTTCAATAACCAGTTCGCCTTGTCTTACGGAATGTAAATGTGGATTCCCATCTATACCACGATTATGGAATTAGAAAAGTATAAGATGCGGCCAGAGGTGACTGCTGATCCGATTGACTATTTTATTCCTAATCTGTATTACTCAAATCTCGTCAAGCCCATGTCATGTTTGTTTTCATAAAGAGCATATAAATAATGGATTAATAAAAGCTTGTAACAGTTTTCGTATTCTGGGAGTACATAACTCACGGTTATAGCATTTTCAGTATTATCATAAGTATGGTAAAATTTGTCGCCTACCAGGTTTAAGTCATATGAATAAATAAATAAAAATTCCTAGCTAGTATCAATTTCTATTTTCTATTGTTATCAGATTCCTAATATTAACAATCGTTTCCCCTATGCATAATTTTAGTTTTATCTGAATTGCAGCGTGAATGAAACTACGTTTCAGAAAGTGGTGTTAGTGGTGGCGGGCTATCTTTCGTTTGAAAAAATCTATTAAGTTATTATAAACATTTTTATTATAGTACACTACTAAAACAAATCCGAGAGAACGATGCACGGGCCACTCGAATTTTATATCGGGCCTGTCGTGTATTCTGAATGAGGTGCCATGAAAGAAGTGCATGGTCCGTCATCCTCTGGATATTCCCACTCCATAGCGAAGACAAGACCACGCTAATTACTGACAAAGAGACGATATTCTTTAACGATGGGCTGAACCCTTTGACAACGTCCTCACATTTAATTCATCAATGATGAAGCCATCGGTCGTCTCCACCAAGTACCCATCAACGAAGCCCTGGATGACCCTTCAACCGTGCAGAATCCATCGCAGCTGAAGTCTACAAGGAATTAATCACAACCTGATAGAAAGGCTCCACCAACTGTATTTACTGATGTGGCAGCAAAAAATGATCCCCCGGGAATTCAAAGATGTTTAAATAATCGACCTCCATGAGTGCAAAGGAAAACGCTAGGCCTTCGACTACTACAGGGATATATGCTTACTCTCAACTGCATGAAAGATACTCGCCGGAATCCTACTGAACTGCGTCACTACGCACATTGACCAGGGACTACTGCCAAAAAACCAGTGTGGATTTAGAAAAGGATGCGGGACCATCGACATGGTGTTTCCAGCGAGGCATCTACAAGAGAAATGTCAAGAGCACAATGCCGAGCTTTCCTTTATCTATGTCCATTTCGGCTAACCCAAGGCATCAAGCAGGGTTGTGTTCTGTCACTGATACTGTTGTTCCCTGTTATGGTGAATAATGATTTCATAGTCAGAGAGGTTGGAGTCAGCATCAGGTACCATACAGATGGACAACTTCAATCCCCGCAGGCTTCAAGCGAAAACCAAGGTTATGACAGACACCAGGAATTTACTATTTGCTTATGCCTGCTCCATCAATGCTGGCTCAGAAGCCGACTTGCAATGCAGAGATGACAAGTTATCCAGCTCTGTCACCGTCAAGAAGACTGAAGTCCTGCCTCAGCTCGCCCCTGGAAAGACCTATGTTGACTCCAAGATCACGGTCAACAAGCAAACATTCAACGTTGTGAACTGCTTCAAATACATATGAAGCACACTGTCACAGAGCAGCACTAGTGACGATGAGGAGAACGTTTGCATAGCCAGAGATAGTGCAACGTTCGGCAGATTGTATGCCAACGTCTGGAATAGGAAAGGCATCATCATGCAGACCCAACTAAATATATACAGGGTAGTTGTGCTCCCCACACTACTATACGCATGCGAAATGTAGACGGTAGATCACTCCACGTCAGGAAGCTGAACAAAATAATAATGACTTTGTATAGCGCCTAATCTTACGACGCTCTAAGCGCTTCAGAACATCTATAATGATATGACTACAATATAGAAAAACAAAAAACAAAACCATGAAATTGGAAACATTATTTGGTCTCTTAGGTTGTTCCTGCTGTCGACAAATGTAAGTTTTGAGAGCACTTTTAAATGGGATCACTGTTTTTATGTCTAATTTCCATGGGGCAAATCGTTCCACGTCGCCGAGTCCTGGCATGCAAATGAACGTTGTCCATATGACTTCTTTTTCATATTGGGAACAATGAGTATACAAACGTCAGAAGAGCAGTGTAATTATCTTGCTAGTGTATACACATGGGTGAGGCCGGATAGGTATGTTGGTCTGGAGTCTGTCACTGAAACATATCACAGGGAACAACTTGTGTGATAGATTCTGTATCGAATTGATAGCCAGTGTAGGGTATGGACCAGTGGTGAGGTGTGCTCTGATCGAGGTAATCTATTGATGATCCGAGCAGCTGTGTTTTGAACTTTTAGAAGTTTCTGGAGTAATTATTGTGACGAACCTAACAGAATTGAGCTACAATAGTCCAGTCTTGAAATTACTAATGAAACCACACGTGTTTTAGTGACATCAACTGAAAGGTATTTGCGAATGGAACTGACGAGTCTCAGTTCAAGATATGCAGCTTTGCATATGTTCGTGACATGTTGAAGCAATGGGAGAAAACTGTCTAGAGTAACACCTAAGTTTCGTACTGACTGTGAAAATTTAATGTTGGTGTTGCTGATATTTATTGTCTGAGGTAAAGGATGTGAATGAGAATGTCTTTGTGTTGTGATCAGAATAGCTTCAGTTTTATCATCATTCATCTGCAGCTTGTTACATGTCATCCATGATTTCACATTAGAAATGTACCTCTCTACTCCATGTATGGTAGCATCAACTTCAATTGGGTGGCTAGATTTGTATATTTGGGTGTCATGAGCGAAGACTTGGTGAGACACTGCGTGATGCTCTATGACATTTGAGAGTGGTTGAGTATATAGATTGAAGAGAACAGGTCCAATAACAGACCACCGTGGAACACCAAACCATTGATTAACTGGGCTGGAGTGTATTACATTTGCAAATACAATTTGTTTTCCATTGACTAAGTAGGACTTGAACTACTGTAAGGCTGGATTTTGAATGCCAGATACATTCTGGAGACGGTGAAGTAATATATCATGGTCGGTAATCATGATCAAGTACATATAACACGAAACAATGAAAAGTAAAAATATAAAAGTAAAAGTATTAAGAAATTGTGTAAAGTAAATTTTATAGAATAACCTAGAGTTTAAAGCTACTCGAGAAAGTAAGTTGCTGTTGTGTTTATTGAACGAACATAAATGAGGCAGTATAACACATACATATCTAACGCGTATTAGATGAATTTAAAGGTATATCCATTAGTTTTACTTTAATTTTTACTTTTCACTTTATTTTTCGTTTATATTTTTCAAGAATATTTGACAATATTACCTTTCCCGTATTACCATCAATCATCAATTAATTCATCAATCACCTCACGAAATATTATTTTGTCCAAAGTCTAGCGAGAAAATAATTCGCTACAAAGACTAGATGCCTCCTCTAACATGTCTGTCATTAGACCGCCCGGCTCATTATTTCTCAAGGATTACTTCAATCCGTTTTGCTTTCCTAGTTAGTTAATCAAGTGGTTTGTCAGTTTCGTTGGCTTCAATGATCTCATCAATAAGCGTTCGATAAATTCAGATTTCCATAATAACACTTAGAAATAATCCCCCGACAAATATCACCTGCTTCGTTTGTTATTTCCGGCACGTATTGAACCTTTCGTACCTCTAGTCAGTCAATATATGATGTTTTCAGGACAGTTTGTTACCAATCCTGATCCGGTTTTTGGTCTACTTATGGCAATATGCTTTGGCTTGCTAAGTCTGATATCGATTGGTTAACTATGTTGACTTTTAATTGGCAAGTGGATTGATAGATTAGCAGTTCTTTTTTTAATTCAGAAACTCGTTTTCATACCTCGTTGTTACACATTGATGTTTTAATGCGTTGCAAAATCGAACAGCTTCTACTGGTCAAACCTTAGTAGTGGTGATCCTATTTCTAAATAAATATCTCTGTCGTTGTAGTTATATGCGAGATCCACAGCTGCGTCATAGCTGTTTTAGTTTTATATGAATTGATGTATCATCGAATCATTCTAATATGCCGCGCTTGTACTTCGGAGGATTGACATCATAGACCAAACATATGTCCGCAAACGCGTCAACAAACTCTTCATCAGGATCGGCGGTAACTTGTGGCTGTGCGTCTTCGATAGCGTGTTCTATGGCGGTAGCAGATCATAATGCGGCGTCAGCAGGTCTTTCAGCAGCTCTAGCGGATCTTTTCGACGCGCTAATGCGATGTCTTGTTTACCAAGATATTTAGTGATTGGCTTAAATAATATTTCAGACGATTTTGTAAAATCTTTTTAATGTTTCTTGTCTTGTAGTTTTTGTCTAATAGCGTCTCTCACGGGGAGAAACATCTTAATTGCATCTAGGCACCCACGTGCTAACCGGGCAGTATAGAAATCTGGATGAACCATGAAGACATTATAACGATTAGAAAGAAAAAAAACAACGTCTTATAACAAAGTGAACGTGTCTTAATACCTATCCTTATTGTTACAATACCGATTATGGTAAAATGAACATGTTTTGATATAAAACCTTATTGTTACAAAGGAGTTGTTGTTTATAAAGCTGTAGTATGTAAACTCTAATGACCGATCGCAAGAGTGTTGATACCTGCACTGCAATATGGTTTGTTATCAAGGTTGCACAGCCCTGATTTTGTTATCTCATCAGTGACAAGTTAGTGTTTATAAGACCGAAGACCTCTTTTGTTGCTGTTCGTAAACACTAACCTGGTTGACGGTATAACGCGTCTAAGTAATCTTTGAATTTCATCTTGTTTCTAACATAATTGCGATTGATTCCTTTTTAGCTTTATCATCACTGTCATTACTGATTAACGAACACATTTTACTTTGTAGTCCAACAAACTCGTTAATCGGCGTAATGTTCAATCTGTATTTGCATCTTTTTGATGACTTTTTGTATGGTTGATTCGTGAAATCCATGACTCGGCGGTACATCAGATAGATCAAACCATTCACGGTTGTTGTAAATATTCTGAAACAGATCATCATTGCAATCGCTACCCGGGGTTTCATAAATGAGTTAATCTGTATCCGTACACAATAATCTAGCGTTTGGCTATTTCTTTCTCGCAAATACATAGTGGTAATAATACATCCACCATATCGATAAATCAAACACAGATGCGTCAACGTAGACTGATTTGTTCAGCAACAGATGTGTTTTCGTTTTCTTGATCAGTGCTACATTCGCATTGATCTTTGTTAAACCAGCAATTTTGTTTGACTTAAACAGTTTGTTACGTCGTTGGATGTTGTTAACGATTTCAATATCAACTCGCTTTCTGATACTCTTCATCCTTCGACCCACGTGATTTACAATCAAAATTTCCAACGTCTTGGTTCAAGTCGCCCATTAGAAGGTCAACCAATGTAATGACATAGTTCTTCTTGCACTCCAACACTCACCCATTGTACCAGATAAATCATATAGCAGGATTCTAAAACCAATCTTCAGACATTATTGCATTATGCTTCTGCAGTATGTTCAACCAGTTGTTATTAAGGTTTTGTTATACGGTAATAGGGGATGTAACTAAACATGGAGACAATGTTGCTATTGACAGATAGAACTGCGTAGAAAGTAAGAAACATTCATGCTAAAACAATATGTGTCATACTGGTGAAAAAGGAAAATCTGGTTTCAACATCAACCCAAATGTGTTTTGTTTCTAAAAATGATCATCCCAAGTTTCTTAGATCACAGGCATGAACCGCAGTGACAGGGAACCCTGAACTATAATATAAGAGTCGATGACTAACAAAGATGGTGCTATCTATCATGGGCAGTGAAGAGGCTAATCAAAGAAAACGACCTGAATGATAAATATGAATGATGTAATCATGAAATCTGCTGCCAGGATGACAGTAAGGACGAAAATTGGAGTTTTAAGAATCAAATGAAGTGCAAATTGTTACCTAGTCACTCTCAATGTTAACAGGAAAGCTTCAGACCGTTTGTGAGCTATGGACAACATGTACACATCGACAGGTACCCTATCATGATCATTTCATCTTCGAATGTATGATTTTAGAGGTTGAAGAACAAAGAGCAGAAAAATTCAAAAGAGTGGGAATCATTTCACTATCATATGTTCTTACCTAGTATCGGTTTTCACAACTGAAACACCTAAAAGGCAATATGCAATAATATAAATATACTTGGAACACGTTAAAAAATGCAATACGCAATAATATATATATATATATATATATATATATATATATATATATATATATATATATATATATATATATATACTTATGACACATTAAAAAAGGCAATATGCAATAATATAAATATACTTGTGACACATTCAAAAAGGCAATATGCAATAATATAAATATACTTGTGACACATTTAAAAAGGCAATATGCAATAATATAAATATACTTGTGACACATTCAAAAAGGCAATATGTAATAATATAAATATACTTGTGACACATTTAAAAAGGCAATATGCAATAATATAAATATACTTGTGACACATTCAAAAAGGCAATATGTAATAATATAAATATACTTGTGACACATTTAAAAAGGCAATATGTAATAATATAAATATACTTATGATACATTAAAATAGAAAACCAAACAAACTAAAAAGATTAAAAATAAAAACAAAACACAAGAAAAGTGACTTGATAATTTGTCAACTAAAGACGTTTGAGGTTTTACAGGATATATAATATCATTAACAAGATATATTTCTAGTCTAAAGTGATAAGGGACCACGTTTGTGTGCGAAATTTTCGTTGGTGTATCATTAATCACTTTTGAAATCTCCTGAAAATGCATATATTAAAATTAATGTTTAATGGTGGCAATTGAGTTTTAATGACATTCAGTAAGTACAACGACTATTTCTTCATTTCAGATAAGATTAGCGAATTTGTGGTAAACATGTAAATTCATTTGCTGCACCGGAAAAATTTAAAATTAAGCAAGGTATTTAGATAACAAGATACAATGGTCTAAATATGAACCATATAGCCGGCTATACACATTACCAGAAGAGATAAGTTTGAAGTACAAAAAATGATGAAATTCTCCTCATATTGGTATTATTATACCTTTTCTCATTGTTTAAGATAACAAGTTGAAAAAGAATGAAATAATCAAATATTAGAATGACACCTTTAAACGGTTTCTAAAGATAAAAAATCACAGTGCGAGATATTTCAATTTTGTTTTAATTGATGCACTTTATGCCCCTCCTGTATTACACTTGAAAACATTAACGTACAACTTCTATCGAGAACGATCTGTTAGACCCCCCTTCCAAAAGAACATCATCAACAAAGAAAAGATAAACAACATAATACAAATAAATTCCATTTTATATAACTGTTATCATCTGAAACAAAAGATATACAGTTGCTTTATGACAAATGTAAGTAAATTGGTACTGATAATCCCGAACAGGGACAAAGAAAATGAATATAACATTTTATTAAATTCATGATCTAAAGCTTGCTTAACAGACCTAATAGAACTTTTAGTAGTCATGGAAATAGTTTGTATTTACCTCCTCTTTGATATGATTTAAACTTTGCTTAGCATTTTGTAATATAATGGCTGTTGTTTATTTTTGAAGAGAGAAAGCAAAAGTCATACCATCGTTTTTCTTTAATTTACAAAGGCCTATATCGTTGATATTTGGGTCCGTTTGACTGTTCAAAATATATAAAAATACATTACACAGTTTTATAAATGAAGAGCGTGCAATAACATTTTCATGAGAGATATAAATTACAATTAAATTAACTACTTAACCTCTCGTTTGATCCTATAATTGGAAATTATTAGTATGAACTAGAAGTTTCCCAATTGAATACAAAGTTTTTTTAATAATTTGTTATATATATATATATTATTAGTGAAAGAAAAATCACTGTTTGACTTCTTTGTATATTATATTGTTTTAATTTTACAACCTTTAGATTCACATATAAAATAAAACTGCATATGTAAATGTTTATCCGTTGCCGAAATAATTACTGTTTGAAATCATAGGCCTTTCTGTTATTTTTAGCTAACATTGGTATAAACGGAAGACGTTTTCACCAAGAAACACTTAATACTCAAGTTAGGAGAAAAAATTCGACGCTAACGTAAACAAGCAGCATTTTAATAATCTTTTGTCGATTTTTAAAATGTCATAAAATTTGATTCGACTATTAAGAACAACCTTTACCTGTTATCATTCTTGCGTCCTACAAAGAACAGTAAATGCAAATCAATGCGTACATAAATATTTAACGTTTGTACGTTAAATATAAAAGGTATTTAGTGATGGATAACTCCATAACCATCGAAACGGACATTTTTGAAATAAAGTTTTATCGAATCATAAACGTTTACTGATAAACAATAATTCGTCAAAGATGAAACATGACACATCACCAATATCTACAAGTATAGATTTTCAACGTTTCAAATCGGGAATATATTATTATAGTAATGATTTAGTTTCAAAGTTGTTACTAATCATTAGTGAGGGATTATAAACTAAAACAAAGGCTATTAGTGGCCGTCTCAGATTAACTAGTAATCAAGTTAATCGTTTTTTTCTCTTGGTTTAATGACTCGCAGACAATATCGCTGACTTCTGCAACGACTTTAACTCTGTTTTATATCTACAGAAGTTTCCAGAGGAACGATTCAGAAGAGATTGTACAAATTGTGAATAGCAAATTTGTAAAAAAAATGTTCTATTGACATTTCTTAATGATAGTACAGAAACACCCAGTGGCAAGGTACAGGTCGGTGCCAAATATAAATCATCAGTGAAAGACATCCTAATAGACTGACTTTAAGTTATTGAAAACATTTTGGGTATCGACAAGATCCGTCTCAATACAGAATTAAAAACACAGAACATTCAGCCAATGATGTCTTGTTACATGATGTGTATTCCATTCTGAGCAGTTATATTGAGAGGATTAATGTATTTAATAATCATTTGTTGGAATTACAGAGCTATAATATTCATATAAATATAATTTTGGAAAACACAGGTAAAATGTAATTGCTATGCAAATTCATTCAAAATACATTTGGGCAATTATTTGGGGGATTATATCATGGTGATTTGTCTGGGCTGTTGGTGCATCATTTCAGTACTGATCATCATTCGGAATGCCACTGGAATTCATTCGAACTACTCTATACTTTTCGAACTGATAGATCGCTTATGACAAATTAGAACTGCTTATAATTAAATTCACCATACTTTACGTTCTATTAACATTTTCACTTTGATCTTTAGGGAAATAAATTATATTTTTGAGTATGTATGTATGTATGTATGTATGTATGTATGTATGTATGTATGTATGTATGTATGTATGTATGTATGTATGGTTGTAGGTAGGTAGGTAGGTAGGTAGGTATTTTTTTAGGGTAGGTTACGTAGGATGCATTTTTAGAAAAGTTGTTTGGCATCTTTTGTAAGAAAATAATTTCTTTAGGGTTTCCTGCGCTTTTTGGAAATCAATCAATCTATCTATCTATCTATCTATCTATCTATCTATCTATATATCTATCTATCTATCTATCTATCTATCTATCTATCTATCTATCTATCTATCTATCTATCTATCTATCTATCCATCCATCCATCCATCCATCCATCCATCTCTCTATTTTTCTCTCTATCTCTCTATCTATCTATCTATCTTTTGTTCTATCTATTTGCCTGTCCGTCTGTCTGTCTATCTATCAATACATATAACTTTACATATATATTGTCGAAATCTATGTTGTAGTTAAAATATTTTGTTTTAAAAATTGGTAAATGTTTAAACTTTGTACATAATAAATAAAATAATTTTATAACACACACACACACACACACACCACCGCCATCACCACCACCACCATCACCACCACCACCAACAACAACAACGGCATCAACAACAATAACTACTACGACTAGTCATACTAATGATGAAAAGGATAAATATTAATAATGATAATGAGAATAATTGATTTTTGATGAATAACATACCTCTACATAAGCGTTTCCTTGATCGGATAACTGGTACAATAACTGTTATGATGCAAGCAGCCAGACAAGCCAGAACAACAGATACTATCAGTGCAGTTTGCTTCGTATTTGTCATGGTGTCTTAAACAAAAGCCAATTAGTAAATGTAATGGTGAAGAATTTTTTCCTTCTTCAGTTGTCCGTTCAGACATGGTTTATATTTTCATAAATAGGACACCCAGGACAGGGTTCTATTTCTTAAAAATACCAATCCGATTTGATATTACTCGCACTGGTTTTATAATAACACTAACATTATTTTCTTACCATACCATTTTTTTATTTATACCACTCTACATCTGTTTCACGATTTCTACTAATGCACGTGCTTTACTTAATAAAGTGTTTGGAAGAAAAATAAATTTGGAGAGATTGATCTCATCAAGAGTTTGCGTGCAAAAATATAACATATTTTTGACCGTCAACATAAAAAAATCATCGTAGCATTGACAAATTTATACCTCATAATAAATTGATAATATTAGTTTTAAATCCGACTAAAATAAAATGATAGAAATGTGATATTGTAACACGAAACAAGACATAATGAAACTAAAGCTAAAGATGTAACAGTTACAGTAAATTTATCATGCGAAAACGATATTAGAGAAATTGACATTACGTAAGGGTTGTGTTTTTACGGTCTTGTAAGCCACTGAAGAGTAAAGTGTTTAGAGCTACTTTGACAATCCTGCAAGCCACGGTAAGAGTAGAGTTCTCATAGCTACTTTGACGTATCCTGTAAACAACGATAAAAGTTAAAGGTCTTACAGAATCTTAAAGTATTATATAAGGCACACTGATGATAGCGATCACTGCTACATAGATTCATGTTCACAACGTTTACTTTGCTTTCGTGTTTGCTTTGGAAAGATTGGAAATGTCAAAAATGTTTTACATCAAGCTTGTATTCCATCTAAAATGGATGCAAATTGCTTGAAGATAAAGTCAGACTTAGACGTACGTAACGCTTTTCTCGTCAAATAATAGACATAATCCCCGATTGATAAAGTCATTTGATAAAAACAAAAGACACAAACTGCTTGAGCGGATGAGTATGCTTTCACAGTAATTTATTTGATAATGAACTACAGTCTATCGCTCTCTTCAATGTCGCATCCTTAAAGTAAAGCAGTTTGAATACGCAGTTTTAGAGCCTTGGATAAAGCAATGGGGATCATTGGGGGTTGTCTTAAAATGTGACCAATTGAACTTTTAAGCTATAATAGTTCTATGAAACAAAAGTAAAAAGTAAAAAAATACATGGACATTTTGCAGGTTAAACTGGTTCATAGATTTTTCTAGGTGACGCATTAAAAAGGTTTGCGCATTTGATTGTTTCAAAAGTGGTGGGAGCTGTAAATTCCCAAATATTATACATTTCCAACTCTGAAATAGCTTAAAAATAGCCTTGCTCTAATGTTTGGACAAGAAATCATATATCCATTATTTTATTTGTAAAGTAAAAAAAGAACCACTTAATGACCTTGAGTAAATCGACAAAAACTGGTATGCAAGAAAATCTAGCGCGCTTCTACCTTCCGTCACTGCCGATATATTTGAATGGTTTCTAAGGAGACAGTTTCTATTTTTCCAAAGATATAGCAATGGATGAAAATGCAAAACACTAAACACTTTCAGTACTTCTTAAATACATGATATACTAGTGATAAAAAATAATGTATCATACATGCTATGTCTCCCTTCTATGAAGCACTGGGATCATTATACATAACCTTAGCTTATTTCGCAGATATTTGCATGTTTAAAGATCATTTGAAAGGAAACCTTTGGCCATATTAAAATATGGAAAGTCATTTTCAAAAAGAAATCTTCAGACAAGCAGCGTGTCTGCATGCAAGTCACTTTCAAGATAACATTATAGCTCCTTGCAGAGACAATTGATGTAATGTCCATTCCAAGTATAGGTAGGATGCTGCTACAACCTTAGAGCTTAGCATACGTAAAAGAAACAAAGTGTAACCAAAACTGTAAGAAACAAATCAACAAGAAATTTATTTCGTTAGAAAACAAAGTGTGAATTTAAAAGACATACAAAATTGTGCATTATGTGTCACATAATGCTAACTAAATGTATCTGCAGAAATCCCAAATTAATTCCATTAGTCTTGAATGCCCTGATGTACCAGTTATATTAATTATCCTGATATATCAATGACGCAATACAGAATGTCTTTAATTGAATCCACAAAAGTCCAATGTGTGAATTCAAAAGACAAATACTTTACTAATTTTAAGTAATAATATAAACAAATAATTCCTTTCGAATCGGATCAGATTGCAAAACTATAGCTGCAATTTCTGATCAGAAAATTGATTTCCATGGATTGATTTAAAAATTAATTAATTTTTTGTATAGTTTTATTTAATTCTCTATTTGTCGACGTTTTAATTTAATGATCTAAAAGAATGTGTAATGCTCCAACAGTAAAACCTAATCATAGTTTAAACCAGTATTAACTTGAACTCTTAAGCTAGTAAACACTTTGTTTTCAACGTACAATCATGGACAAAAAATATTAAGCACAGGTATAAAAAGGAATCTAAATGTTCATCACATATGCACATATTCAAAGCATTCAAACATCCACATTAGTGTTACATGGGTTGAGGGCTTACATTGTATAATAAGTATCAGGTAATTACGAGTAACAATCTAATCCTCTCTGACAGTGGCTACCTATCAAATGACGTTTAGTCATATTAGCAAAATAAATTGTTAGGGACATAATATGTACACTTTTGTACTAGAAAATTTGCATAGTTAGGAACGTAATTTAATTCTTCAACTTAACCATTTGATGAATTGCATCGGTGGCTTACACAATTTTGGCATAGTGAAATCCACTATAAAAACTGGATTGAATTTGGAATAAGCGTACGTACTTTCGATTGGTTGATAGGTTGAGTGCGTGATGGGTCTATTCCCACTCACCCAGGTCTAACATTCATATCACTAGCCTCTTTTTAGGGGTATGATATGACGACCAAATTAAATAGCGCACTCTGTGCGCATAAATACCAGGAAGATGTGGCACCATTCCATCTTCCTGGATAAATTAAATCACTACCATGTAAATAAATGTCAGTGCAAACTATTGAACATATGACCCTAGTGGACGGTTTCACTTTAAATCCAACTATTCATTCGAGTACACCACATCATACGATATGACCATCTGATGCTTTTTAGCCAACTACTTTGACCTTAGAACTACAAACATACCATCATACATACATACATACATACATACATACATACATACATACATACATACATACATACATACATACATACATATATGTATGCATGTACGTCTAGTGTTTCATACATTACATTCATTGGTTCAAATGTTATGAAGTATAACATTTCCACAAATACCAATTTGTATTACTACTATTTTACAACTTTTTCAACGTTTGTTATTAATGCATCTACCTTCCTTACATACGTGTTTGGAAGAAGAATCATTTTGAAAAGCTATTGTATTTGTTCTTTCCTCATAGGTGCCTTCACACCCTTTACAAAAGAAGTGATCGAGTCTGAATGCATTTGGGTTCTTGCCCTTAATACCAGCATTGATCATGCAACATTAGTTACCTGTCGTTGCGTCTGAAGTAAAGTGATCGTCTAGCACAGTTACTTTGCTTTCTATGCTGAACTCCGGACTGGTGCTGTACACGAGGAAAGGACCCGCTGTCTGCATCAAGACACACACAAAAGTTAATGTATTAGGTAGATCGATCTGAACATATTCCAAAAGTTATCAGTTTATTTATATTTTCTTTGAATATTTGCGTATTTCGTTAACCAATACTTAAATCTTACTATCAGTGTATTGGTCAGTGAGTATTGCGATGAAAATGTTTTGGGATTTGTGTACTTATTTTCAATTTTTATTTCCATGCCAATAAACACTATCCGTTGACAAAGATGCATTGGAAATGCAGCAATGATGTTTAGTCTAAATTAAGGTTGCACTTAACATTTGTTCCGATTGTCTGAAAATTAACCTTCTTTATATCAATGTCTTCCTTTGCTCCTAACAATATTGCATGAACATGTTGGAACGAGTGTACAAGACATCGCAAAAGCAATTATGTAAAGGAAATTGTCACGGATAATATCTTTACAGATTTGTAAGACTGTGCCAATAACATATTTTGATTACACAGCCTGGAAGCATGTACTGTAACCTACACTTGCTGTTCTAATTATTTTCATTATATTGCACCGGAAGTAATGAATGAAACGTCTGCCTGCTGATCCCCAGATTTTGATTACATAGGCTGGGAATATGGATTGTAACAACTACTTGTCAATGTACGTATCGTTATTACATAGTCTGGGAATATGGATTGTAACATCTACCCAATAATGTACTTATTTTCAGTACCAAGCCTGACACGTAAGGACCTCTACTGTATCCTTTCCATATTTTGATTACATTGCCTGAGACGTAATGACCGTAACCACTATGTTATACTTTCCATATTTTGATTACATTGCCTTAGACGTAATGACCGTATCCTCTAAGTTCTACTTTCCGTAATTTCATTACATAGACAGGAACATTAAGATTCTAGTGTCTAATTGCTATTCATCATATTTTTCACAGTATGAATTTTAATAAACCTACGTTATGTAGATATTTCCACGAAATATTTAATTGTATGTAAAACGTTTGTAGTAATAAAGGATACTTTAGCCTCAGTAGACAATATATTACCCAACCCCCTGGGAACGTTTAGCCTCAAGGGGATTAAACATAGAGAATATTGGGACTGTACAGCTTCAAAGGAAAATGGGGTAGAATAGAAATGGAACAGGGGAGGTTACGTCACTGTACTCTCAGGAGAGACAAATACAGTAGAGATATAGAGATATATAACATATACAACACACAGACATAGACTGATAAACGTCAAGGGACAAGAGACCTTGAACATGGACGGGCATGTCTAAGGACACTGAGTAAATGGTATAAGGCATTACTCGGTCGGGATTCGAACCCGCGACCTCCGTCATCCGAGGCGACAAGAATGAGGATAATTTTAGATGGAGAAACTTATTGATAGGTATCTGAATACATTGATTACGAAGGAGAAAATATTACAGTGATATATGATTCTCCATGTAGGAGCAATATTGGTGCTAAAATCGCAGGAATGATGTCTTGTATAAAATATATAAAGTATATTAAGGTAATAATTTGGGTCAATAGAGGAGATCTAATATTCTGAAACAAAATATTAATTTATATGTGCACTATTCGGGATTCTAAATCATCACTAGGATTAATAAAATTACGAATAGATAGTTAAAAGGTTCTCCTAAAGGTACTATTTGACAAAAGGAGTTTACCCTTTACTGTCGATTTGACTGTTGCTAAAATACTAAATACTAGATCCTTTTGTTTGCGATTGTTCCAAAGAACGCAGGAATTTAAGAGTCTTTCAAAATGTATGATGAGCAACTTTTCAAAAGGATACTCTTAATTCCAATGAATTTTAACAGACATTTATATTAAGTAAATGTAACGTTTCATATATATATATATATATATATATATATATATATATATATATATATATATATATATATATATATATATATGCACGTTCCCAAGAGTAAAGGTTTCCTATTACACATACTTTGAGTGTCACAGCTGTCTTAAGTTTGCCTTTGTTTTCCACCTCCACCTCAAAGAAGTAATCTCCATTCTGGACCTGATCACCGTTTTCTAGTCCCCGTTTTCGGTTGCTAAGGAAAGGAGACATTCGACCCTTCAGGACAGAGTGCTTGTGATAGCATCCATCGAAAGGAGTACAGTAACATTGATCACCTCCGCTGTAGTTAATATACTTTGCTTGGCATTTTTCCTTATCCTGGAAAGATTTATCAGACCGTAATTGTGGTCAACTGAAGAATACAATTCTTTTCTTTGTCTATAAGTGATACTGGTACATACAGAATGTATAATTTGAAAACCCTTTAGACATGTTTTTTAATATATATATATATATATATATGTTTCACTGACAGACTTCAGTCCAGCATACCTAATACCTATTTGGCCTCAATAATGGGTACACACCAGCAAGATACTTACGCTTCTCTTCTGCCAATCACATACTCATTATTCCCATAATAAAAACGAAGTCATATGGACAACGTTTGTTTCCATGCTCTGCCCAGCATTATGAAACGAATTGCCCATTGATATAAGACAGAAGACACAGCGATCACTTTCATGAGTGCTCTTAAAAATCACCTTTATATACTGCAAAAACAAAATTAAAGACCTAGTAATGATGCATACCTTAAATATTTTCAGCACGTGTTGTTTGCATCTAATTTGATGGTGTGTTTTTTAATGTAGTCATATCATTAAAGATGTTGTACAGCGCTTAAAGCTTTTAAAGATTAGGCGTTACACAAAATCCTCACTATTATTTATTATTTTTATTATCAGTTTCTCTCTCTCTCTCTCTCTCTCTATCTATCTATCTACCTACCTACCTACCTATATATATATATATATATATATATATATATATATATATATATATATATATATATGTATATATATATATATATGTATATATATATATATATATATATATATATATATATATATATATATCATGCGATACTTTCCTCCTATCTACGATGAATTCGGACATTATCCAGTTAACTGCGAATTAAATCAGAAAGCAGCATATACTAAATTATTTCAAAATTAGATCGGAACTTTTAACCTAACGATCCTGCTCGACTAATAAGTTTCATTTATACAGAGAGACGGAGAATGAGATATGAATTTACTGATAATTCTTCTTGAAGAGATAAATTATTCAGTCCACGAACAACCGTGCGACCTGTGTAATTATCATACAGCCTCCACTGGATATAGTTAATTCCACTGTGAGTATCGTAGGCCAGCCACTGGATTCTACAGTAGAAAATATACATGATTTAATATCTATCTATCTATCTATCTATCTATCTATCTATCTATCTATCTATCTATCTATCTATCACTCTCTCTCTCTCACTCACTCTCTCTCTCTCACTCTTTCTCTCTCTCTCTCTCTCTCTCTCTCTCTCTCTCTCTCTCTATATATATATATATATATATATATATATATATATATATATATATATATAATACACACCGTGAATATTATCTGTTCTACTTATTTATCTTTTCCCTTGCATGTCGTCAAGGACGCTAGCAACTAGGTACAATTTCTCCACCGAATTCAGCCAGCTATTCCTTTCATAAGCATTATTTGCAAAACGACTGTGCTATTCTACATGAACCATTTTACACAGCTTCGTAATCCATCTAAAATTAATCTATTTTGATGCAGATGTCACTTTTGAAGGGTTGTTAATTTTTTCAATACTGGAAATGTTATCGAAGATGAAAATGCGTCTTGTTGATGAATAAAAATTTGCATAGACCGACACTAACTATAGTTGAAATACACTGTGACATAGGTTGCGTGTTCAGTGCCAATCTTAAATTAAGGATGGTCAAAATTCTGACACTAATCGTGTTCTTGCACTACATCAATGGTGCTATAACAGAAACGTGGAGTTTTAAAACCTAAGCCAATGCCGGCCTGTAATATATTGATTTAGTATTCTTTTCATCAGATTCATGGCGATAGACTAATAATTTTAACACCAATGGTCAAATTCACAGGGCTTATGAAGGTTTATATTTTTGTCTATTAAGGAATGGTGGAGGCAGGGAGTTGTGGACTTTGCTTGTTCGTTAAGAGGACAATACGAAAGGGAGGGAATACCGAGTTAAATTTTTATTCCTAACGTATTGAAATTCTATTGTTGTTTCCTCTTCTTTACGTCATACCCAACGTCGAAAGTAGGTAAGTGAGTATTAGTCACACGTAATGGTGCGTTTAGTAGTAAGTGTAGATTGACCATTACTGATTTCGTTATAACCTGTAAGTTTATATGTTTTTTTAATATTATAGGATCATTCAGGCAATTTTCCATAAACCGACAAGTGGCATTTTGTTTGTTGGTGAGGAAATTACTTCAGTGACGTTATCTTTACAGGTTAATCCGACAACACTGACAAAACGAATTCAGCCTTTTCAGGAATAATAGATCGTATCACGTTCACTTGTCAAATAATATAAAGATTATTAAAAATTATTTAGTGTCCTAAACGGCCATGCGTATTTCACATAGAAAGAGGTTGCTATGAACATTAAGAATAGATTCTTAGTGCATGTGTACTAACTAGATTTAAAATATGAGCGATATATTGTTAGGTAAACAGATATACAATTTTCTTTCATAAATTCACCTCCATTCTACAAAAATACCAAACAACAACGCATGGCTCTTTAGTGCTGTGAACAAGTATTAATTTTACAAATGTTTCATCATCACTTACGTTAAGTTGGCGAATTCCCCCAAACTGGGCATGCTGATGTTCGCACCATCGTCCCATGTAAACCTGAGATTTTCAAGAACAGGTGGACTGGTATCAATTGTAACATTTACAGTATCTTCTAAAAATTTATCCATTATGTCAAATGCCCGCACGTGAATCACCATCCGTTTACCATCTACTATGTCTTCTATTATGTCCGCGCTTTCATTATGTATATCCTGGATTCTCTTGAAAGGGACACGTGTGATGTTTCTTTGATAGATTGTCTCGTAACCAACATCAAAACGCACAATACCTTCAAGAAAATGTGATGTTGTAAAATAATTTAAGACACATATTTGATGATTGTATTTTCTTGACAAATGAATATAAAGGTAAAAATAAAGACTACAACCAAAACGTTTAGGCACATATTATCGAAATGTTGGTGTCCTATATAGAATCTGCTATATTTCTGATTATGTTGATTTTTTTAATAAATTCATTAAAAATTATTTTTAAAATTATCGTTTTAAATTGTTTTCCAATTAGTAAAAAATGCATGAAAATATGTCAGTGCTAAAATAAGAAAGAAAACAGTGTGCATATAAAATGTAGCAACATATGATTCGTACAACTAAATCAACACAGAAACAAATATACGCCTACAGTTATTATCAGTTAAAGCAAATCATACACAAGCACAGCTCCTACCAATTAAACCAGCATTCAAATATACATATAATCCCTACCAACTGAAACAACACACACAAACACAAACACCCAACGCCTATGCAAAATTAGAAAATCAAAGGAAAATCGCCAGCACAATTACACAAAAACTGAGAGAAAACTTGAACAAGTGTAAAAGACGGAAAATTAAAAAAAAAAAACAAATACAAACACCAGATGATAACAGTATTAAAATGTAAGAAATATTATGTTTTGGTTCTGGAATCAGAATTGAAAACGTTTATCAACAATAATCCACGGTGCGATTATCGACGTGGATACAACTTATTGGTAAGCATAATCAGATTTTGAGGAAAATACGCTAAGATATTATTTAGATCTATGTATTCAAATACGATGAAAGTACAACAAGTCTGTTACATTAGCTTAATATGAATGGTGTAGCAAGGTGTGCTTATGTATGCCAGGTATAATTCTCTATATCATGCATGTAGTTGAAAACTCACCAAATTTATACTTACCATTTAGAAATCAATATATATATATATATATATATATATATATATATATATATATATATATATATATATATATATTACAAAATACAATTACCTTGACAAGACCGTGCCAATCCAATCATTACAAACAAATCTCTCTCTCTCTCTCTCTCTCTCTCTCTCTCTCTCTCTCTCTCTCTCTCTCTCTCTCTCTCTCTCTCTCTCTCTCCACACACACCGTGAATATTATATTATAATACACACCGTGAATATTATCTGTTCTACTTATTTGTCTTTTCCCTTGATTGTCATCAAGGACGCTAGCAACTTGGTACAATTTCGCCACCGAATTCAGCCACCCATTCCTTTCATAAGCTTTATTTGCAAAACGACTGTGCCATTCTACATGAACCATTTTACACAGCTTAGTAATCCATCTAAAATTGGTCTCTTCTGATGCTGATGTCACTTTGGAAGGGTTGTTCATTTTTTCAACAGTAGAAATGTTATCGAATATAAAAATGCGTCTTGTTGATTTTGTATTCTCTGCTTTGTCAAATACAACCAACAAGACCGAATACGCGCCAGGCGTTCTCAGAGTGATGTTGGCCTGCAATTAAGTAAAAATGGGTTATTCACAGGAAAATAAAATTGATATTAAATTTACTTAACATGCTGTAATTTTCTGAGATTTTTGTACTCTTCTTTCAGTATAAAGGATAACATCTGCTAAGTTGTCGGACCTACAAACAATTTTACTTCTTAAAAGAGAATTTTCTGAATGTATGTATGTATGTATGTATGTATGTATGTATGTATGTATGTATGTATGTATGTATGTATGTATGTATGTACCTACATACACGTATGTATGTATATACGTACGTACACGTATGTATGTATGGATGGATGGTTGGATGGATTAATGGATGGATGGATGGATGTATGTACGGAATGATGCTGATATATTTTCGGTTGCGTTTTAAGTTACTCAGGACTTACCTTAGATACTGATGAATTAAGAGGCACAGGAGTACTCGCAACTTTGTCACCATGTTTTAACAGTGTTAAATCGCTGACTGTGCCATCAGGTATCAAGTGGAACACTTCAATTTCATATTTAAGTATCCCTGAATCGTTGTCATGCCATGCATCCCAGCTAACTTGAATAAATGTCTGAGAAAAAAGTGAGAGCGTTTAGTAAGTCATTGCTATTCAGTCAGGAACAAAATGAGTGAGAAAGAGTGAGAGCTTTTAGTAAATCATTGTTATTCAGTCGGGAACAAAAGAAGACTGCACAATAAAAAAGATTTTTCTGTAGAAGGACGTTTTGACTCTTTTGTTTTTGTTACGTATGCAAAACATGTATAAATGCGTGAATAAAAATATGACTAATATAGATCTTACTCGAATTTGATAATTACTAAGATGTAACACTTGCCGTTCAAATATACTGATGAAATGTAATCGTCCTAATTATTATATACTAATATTATTCTCCTTTCTGTGTCTTATGCAGTATTGTTTGTACTGTTTATACTGCACAGGACTTAGGTATAAAATTATTGAGTGTATTACGTATGCTTAATTGCGTACTTAAAGTTTGTTTAGGATTCTAATTTGAAATGTAGATATTGTAAACATAATATTTAAATAGCCAGCTTTTGTCCATGGTTGTAAGTTGCAAATGAAAGGCATCTTCTTTCAGCGCGGAACAATTTACGACCTGCCTGTTTTACAATTTGGCTGAAATATTCCGATGCATTTTTGATTGCCCAATTTATTAACCTTATTAAAATCCATTCGAAACATTAAATATGTCTCGGATTGTGATAGGACCTTTAGAATTGAATTAAAAATAGTTTCATGGTCTCTTGAACTTTACCTTTAGCTTATGAGTGCCGAAATTGGCAAATTAATGGTATACTTTTAACGAACGAATATGTCTGAAAACAAATTAGCAAATGTAAACAGCAATATTTATTTGTTAACAAAATATAACCGTATGAAAGGAAGACAACTCGGAGAATCCTTTCGATATATGGAAACTGTTAGCAAATACCAAATAAGTGGCAAAACATATATATATATATATATATATATATATATATATATATATATATATATATATATATATATATATATATATATATACAGCTGGTGGTTATTATGCCTACACGTGTATGTATCTTTTAGTGTCTTGTATTTCCTTAAAATGCCTTTTCTATTTATTCCTGCTAATTAAAATTACAAAGGTTTCATAAAGAAATTGACCACATTGTATGCTAAAATCATATTACAAAGGAGAATTTACACTACTCCAATTGAAGCAAATGTTATCTTTTCTAACCAAAAGTATATCATCCATCACCTTCATGAGAACCTGAGTTTAAAGAATTTCATATTTTGTCCAGATTATGATTCCAAAACATTTACAGCAGAACAGAATCTCGTATTAAAATCAAGCTCAAGACAGACCATCAAGCCACACAGTTAATCCGTCAGAACTAACGAATCAGAATTTAGCTGGATTGACAGAAATGCATAGCCCCGTCATCCCATACCAAATAGGAAGGTTGTTTTCACATTGTGATCATGTATTAAAAGTTAAAAAGACATGAGCAAAATGAAATTGCTCTAAAACAAATAACTGGATACCCAGTAAGCTACCAAAAGATCGCTGTGCAATCTGCCCATGAATTGGTATTGTCTAATTGTTTAACTACTGTTGTTGATTTACTTTTAAATTTAGCTGAAATTGAAGTAACTTATTTCTTGTTGTGTCTTCTAATTGCTCAGCTTGTTTTGTTTCCCATGCTATTCTGTGCTCGTAACTTTGTGCATCATAGATTAGAAATACTCGTTTTAATATCTCCCTACAAATACAGTAACCTATTAATCCTAAAATAGCTAAGTGTCAGATAGTTTTCAAAAGACATTAATTAAACATCATACCCTGGTAGATAGATGCTATGATCACTTCATTACTTCTATACTATAGAATCAGCACTTGTTAACGTTTATATACAAGGCACATTAAAGTTATTTAAAACATGAAATGAGCCATGTTAAAAAAACTATTTTATTTATTTTGACTAAAATATTGGTCAGTGTACATTATTATAATTTTTGGAACTTATTCATATAGTAACTTGATAAAAGAAACTGTAAACCTCTTGTAATCGGCGAGTTTGCTGCATATTAAATAATTGCATTATTGTTTAATATTGGTCTCTATTTTCTCTGATTTATTTAGTTTCTACGTCGTAACAACATTTAAAAAAATTATTTAATGATATTTGGCATGTTAAAATTTTCAGATGACAAAGTCACTTACTTCATTAGTAACGTCTGGTACAGTGAGGGGCTCACTCGAACAATTAACGACAAATTCACGGCAATGAACTGGCTCCTGGTAGTCAAAGACAATGTTATATCTACTCTGTTTCGTAACGCCCATCAAGCTGTATTTTTCCTCTTGCATCGAATTGTCATAATTCACGAATAAAACGTGACCACCATTTCTAACTTCAACCGTAAACTGAATGCTGAAAATAAAAGCGAATACTTGTTCAAATAAGCTATCTTGAAAATATGTTATTCCTTCTTTAATTGAATGCTGTAATATACACTGGATGATTTTCAGAACAATATCATACAAAACGTTTGTTTCTCTGAAAAAAAAATTACGATTAGCAGTCGTCTCGGGTTTTTACAACAAACTATGTACATCATTATTTTATTTCATTTCTTAATAACCATTCTTAAAGAGATAAACTCAACAAAATCAAATTGAGTCCCGCTTCAAAGTTCGCAAAAATTCAAAAGTACTTATATCATAAATTTATACATTTTCACGATCGTCTTTTATATTCGATAACGTATTACACTTCATTGATATATTCAGAGTTTTTAAAGCTTTTTTTCACTCTCTTGGTATGTGTCGAAATTTACCTTTATGTTGCAGTTGTAAATTTAAAACGTTCTAAGCTTAAATTAGGTTTTCTTTATTTACAAAGTCATCGAGAGTTGTAATTACCAATCAAAAGTGCAGTTTTGTAACGCTTTTTTAAAATTGTTAACCAATTTGAATGAGAATTTCTGATTTTTTTGAAAGATGCATTATCGTGGCATCATTGAAAACAATTGATTTGTTTTTAAAACGGTGGAAAAATTATCTAAGTTATGAATGATTGAGAATTTTGTTCTCTTTATTGAATTTCCAATAGCACCATTTCCTTTCATGCTATTTCGGTCTTCATAGTAATTACATTTTGATTGATAAAACAAAGATTTTGACCTTGAAATAATTTAGTAACAATGATGTTCTCAAATTCTGAATCCCACCAGATCATTCATTTGCAAAAGCATGCTATATTTAATGCAATTACCTTTGAAGACTTAAAATTGACAATTACCACAAAAGAGTAGTTTTAATTTAGCGGTACTTAGTGGCGTTAATGGTTCAAAACGGATAGCAGCTTGATTTCATTACGTCGAATGCTAAGATATGGTATGTAATAACTAAATTTCTGAAGTAAACATCATTTATATAGAAAACTGTCATACTTTCAGATTAAGAAGGATTGTCAACTTAATGAAAATTTCCAAACAATTGTAAACAAAACCTGTCTCGAGACACGTCAAGGGTCAGAATCAATTCTGTAACTAGATCTCAAACTATGTTGTTATGTTGTTATCAACAAACAAAATATGTGAGTAGTCAGGTAGCTATCTGTCCTCAATTTATGATGAAGGTCGATCACACAATATAGATATACATAGAGATGTTTGTGGCGGAACTCAAATCCTTTCTAAACAAATAAAATTAAACAATTTGTCAGAGGTTAAACTTTCTTACCGGTCTTGATGTTTCAACTGTTGCCAATCATTCAAAATAAAGGTGCCCTCACACGTAAAATTGTCTGGTGTGGGGTCATCGATTCCAGGGTTGCATTCTTGTATGTAGCTCGTGTTAACTCTGTTACCATCTGCAGAAATTTGGTATGAAATGTAAATCATGTGTAGTTTAACATCAGAGATGAATCCGATGCCAATCAACAAACTTTACGATTTTAAAGTTCGAAAATCGTTTAGTGACGTTGATCTGAAAGTATGAGGAAATATATTCGCCATTTGGAAGCATTTAAATTATACTACAAATACACACATTCGAAGATACATGTCATAAAGGGTATTTTCTCATGAAGATGGCCCAATACATGTAGTCATGTAATTTTATTTCATTCTTTTAGCTACGTTTCAAACATCAACATTTTCAACTAACAATAACGAATTATTTTTCTTCTTCCCCACTAGCTATGTTACCTTTTCAAATTTTATACAGAATGAAAAGACTCAAGCAATCGTATACCACACACATTACGTTTAACGTTATTTCTGTGAATTCAATAATCACATGTCTACATTTGGCTATGCATACAGAGAAACGTAAACGTTAGATTTTCTTTAATCTTATTTAGCAGTCAAATATATGAATTAAACACATCAGGGATGTTTGTGCAGTTTCATATCATACATTCTTTAAATTCAACACTATGAGTATATTGTGTGCAATAGTTTGTTATATCATACATTGTTTAAGTTATATTACATAATGTACAAAATTGAATTAGTATGTGAACACGCATGAATATTACAAATAATTCTAATGAAAAGTTATTTGCATAGGGTAAACTATACTTATAATTTACGTTCGAAGAAAGTAACATTCAGAATAATTAATATTCCCATGGAATCCATTCGTTCCGTGTTATGCAAAGTTTAAAAATGTATGACTAGGTATGTCTGTACGTGTACAACAAATCCTAAAACACATTCTTGTGACCCTGAATTCGGTCCAGTTTTAAGTAAGTTCATAGGCTGAGTCTGCCAATTAGTTTTAAGATGAGAGAGAGAGAGAGAGAGAGAGAGAGAGAGAGAGAGAGAGAGAGAACCTCTATATAGATCCAACTGTACTTTCCCGTACGAAATTCCCACAATTAAGTTAATGATGTACTTTGGTGTAATGTAGTTCTCGAATTTCGTCATGAAATGTCCTTTTAGAATAACGTTGGCTCGCATATTACTGAACTTCAGATTTGTCCACGTTGTAGGCTGAAAATCACTATTTGAAATATTTGGTGGAGATTCCACTATTTCAGATCCAACAAATAGCCTCAGCTGATTAACTTGGATTGAAGCAGCATGGATTACTTCAGTAGAAAATATATTTAAAAAATGAAACAAATCCAAGCAACTGAATCGCATTTGTCTTACCAAAGCGTTATTTTCAATTTCAAATGTCTAGTAATCAGGCTAAATGTTCTGTATGATTATACATGAGTTTGCCGAGTAATTATTTATATGTTATTACTTTCAGTTTAATATGAACAATACAGTTGAAGTATGCTGCATGCAGGCCACTTCACAATCAATAACCAATAATTATATGGTATTTTTGAGCTCATATTTGTACATTATCGGTACTTTGCATAGTCGAGCAAGGATTTGATTCTAGTCATTCATTTGATCATGCGTCATAAAATCTGACTCCGCTTGCTCTCTTTCCCTCTGTCTCTGTCTCTGTCCGTCTGTCTGTCTGTCTCTCTCTCTCTCTCTCTGAACTTTCCCTTAATATGCCAATGACAAATATGAATTCGTACCTACAAACAATCCATTTCATATAAAAGCTCAAACAATATTTAAATGCTTTTGAAATATTGTCCATGGTAGTTAGAGAGAGAGAGAGAGAGAGAGAGAGAGAGAGAGAGAGAGAGAGAGAGACTTACTATGATCACAGTCTGGTCCGGAGTATCCATTTACGCATTTGCAACTTGCAATCGTTGTATCTGTACAATTTCCAGGAAAGCATCGGCTTCCTTTTCTCCATGAGCATGCTTCTGAACAAGTTCATAAACATAATCAAAACGGTATTAGGTAAGCTTCGTAAATGTTGCGTAGAGATAATTGTATTATACACACATTAGTACGTTCTCCTCACTTTGTAATTAAATTTAAACCTTAAAGTATTTAGTCAGTGTAGGAGCTAAACGTATGAAAGTGATTTAATAATTAAAAACAATAAAAATTAATGACATAAAAATGTCTCTTAAAAGTCCCTGGAGGCTTATAAAACCACAGTTTTCAGGAAGATTAAATATTTTAAAATATTAATAAAACCAATAAAGTATATTTTTTTCAACACGAAATTTATATTTGCAATCTGAAAAAAAAAACTGTCAGTGACACGGTTGGTACCAGGAGTATGAACTTAATCCAAAATAAACAGAAACCGTTCTACACAAGTATACAAATCGACTGGTGTTAATTAATTCCATGACATCGCTTATTCTGATGTGACAACAATATTTCTGTATCCCAGCTGCATTTTCTAAAAGTCCTTTGAATACAAATCCAATAATTGAAGAGTAATATTTTAGAGATATGATCAAGTTGAAATCCAAAGAATAATCCAAACAAATGATTCCTATCAAATTATATTTTAGCACAACATTAAACACATGTGTAGACTGATATTAACATAATAACATTATAAAAAGCAATTAACTAACTATCCAGCTCTACGTCAATATATATATATATATATATATATATATATATATATATATATATATATATATATATATATATATATATATATAACGTGGCAAAAGGAGCCATTTGACCGACGCGTTCAGTAGAAAATTGCTCCAAACTCGTTAAGATATTTATTGTACTATTAATATTGAGAATCGTAAACACCTTGTTACTGATTCTGTGCACTCTACAAAAACGTACCAAAAATGAACAGCACAATACAGATTTACAAGGCACTAGCAAAGTATGAACGCAAGTAATTTATTCACATAAACAATGTTGAATATACAGCATGTGCAATCTGCAAAAATACATAAGTGCAAATGTATTAACCATTGTGTATGTACTTGTCCATTTCTGTTTGGTAAGCGACGTTTCTGTGTCGGTACCTGGTGTAGAATTCGTGATATTCATCCTTTTCGTTCAAATTGAATACAGTACCAGGTGATGTAGTAGATATTTCCTATCAATTTATATTCTGTAAATATTTCTTTGAGAAGCAATAAACACTTAATATACCTAACCAATACTAATTACCCTTGTATATATATATTTTAACATCAGAACAATTACTCCAGCCGCTTGGACTGACCTTATAATTGTGCAACATAGACAAAGTTTCCTTGAAGTTTAAGAACTATTTTATAACATCAGACGGGTGGGTAAAATAATTAAGTGAACGGTGAATCGTAAGACGACATTAAGCTGGAACTGTGTTCTACCTTGACAATAAACGAGATTACAAAATGTCAGAAACCAGCATAAATCTGGTTAACGCTTGTATGTTTGTCGCTGCCTAGGTAGACATGTCATTTTGCTGAAAGAATCTGTTTGATATAGTTGCATCAGTAAAGGTTAGATAGTGAACTTTCCTTTATGTAATGTGAATCACGATATGTACATTTTAAATGTTTCACGGGGAGGGGGATAAATTAAATGTATATAACAATACATTTTACTCTTGCCATGTAACCGATTTTTATCATTTATAGATGTGTGCACAAGTTTCACGCCATTACCCCACGATTTTATTTGTAAGTTGTATTACTGCGTCTAGTGCATCAAGAGGTTTTGTCCCCCCGAAACACAATGCATGATATACTTGCTTTCAGAGTGTGGACGAATAAGTACTTGAGTGAGAAAAACAATATACATATTTTAACATATCATATCATGTCATGCCTGCTGTTATTTGCTGTAAACATTTGTGCAACTGAAAAACTAAGATTAAAAAAAAAATCATATGCGCCGGAGAAGAGAATGTTTTAGCCACCTTATTTAACGATGAATCTATCACTGAGAGACATTTTTTGTGTGTACTTACGTCTGCATGTCCTACCACCGTCGCGAAACCTTGTATATGCGTAAGTGCCATATTCGGGCTCATATTCCCCCTCACAGTACACACAGAAGGCATCATTTGCATTGGTACAGCGTGGAATATTGCAGTGATCAATTCTGCAAACTTAAATGAAGATACTACTCATTACCAGTGATATTGGACAATAATTTATCCTCACTTCTAGGAAATAAAATTGAAGAGAAATTGATAAATTAGGGATTAAATATGTTTAGGTAAACTAAGCTACCGGCTTCATCTTCTTGATGATACGAATATATTTTACAAAATTTAAATAAATCGTCCATCAGGTAGATCTTAAAAAACTGTTAAAGCTAAAACATTCTTGTAATGAATAGAAAATCTAACATTCCGATGAAAAGGAAAGATAAATCTTCCAGAGGAAATGTTGACATAAACTCATCTATAATTGTCGTTAACCGTTTCAAATTTTAAATATTTGGATGAAAATATATTTCATTAGAAATCATGGATTCAGACAGTCGTCATTTATGATTGTGAGATAACATAATAATTCGGTTAGGTGAAACTCGCGAAAGTGATTTTTTTCCATTCTCTACTTACATCTACAGTAGCCGGATTCCGGATAGTAGCCTTCATTACAATTTGCACAGGTGTTGACATCCACACATATACCGCCACTATTTTGAACGATGCGCCCATCCCTGTATTTCACATATCCTTCATTTAAGCTGCAGGCGTTTGGATTAATCTTTCCATCACACAATGCTAAGGCAGAATAAATGATGCAATTACAGAACAAACTTGCATGTTTATAAATGTAACCTTAATTACCAGACGGACAAAGCCTACACAATGTTGCCACAGCAGACAGACCTTAATTTTATTATCGTTGCTTGGTAACCATACTGTTTACGTCTGCAAAATGTATAGAGGCAATGTCTTTGAGAAACCTTTAAACTAATGCCATTGGAATAGCTTTGGCAAAAGTTTTAAACTCTTTTCCCAAATTTTTCCAATCTACTCAAGGGTAG
Organism: Unio delphinus; assembly: GCA_029339505.1. Lineage (NCBI taxonomy): Eukaryota > Metazoa > Mollusca > Bivalvia > Unionida > Unionidae > Unio > Unio delphinus. Next base: position 20,024,850 of record JAQISU010000047.1, read on the forward strand.
AATAGTGTCTGGACGTTTCCAACAAATTATGGATGAAATGAACATCCAACAGTTTAAATCTCCTGCTTATCTCAGCGGATTGGCTTTAGAAAGATTTCACCAAACTTTGAAGAACATGATTAGGTCATATTTCATTGCTACAGGATAACATTTGGATGGTTGTGTTTATTTGCTGTTTTTTTTTCTTCTGTAGTTTTTTCTTGGTTTTTGTGTTTCTATTTTGTAACTAAATTAGTAAACACCATTCTTAAAGGTGTACCAGTTCTTCCACATACAAATACCAGCCAGTTATGTACAATTATGTAAAATTTATGGTGATGCAAGTGACGCAAGAAGTATGGCTATACAGAAATAAAAAATAGTTTGAATCATTTTGCATGCTACTTTACTAAACATCTAAACAAGACATTTTTTGATCAGAAGCTAAGTCATATAAAGAAGCACACGTGACCATTTAAACATGATCAAAACATATACCAGCTAAATTAATAATTTTCTGATGATCTTCATCCTGAAGAGCTCTATTTCACACACATATATAATATACACAAGAAGAGTATAAATCAGGAATTTCATTCACTGTTACTGGAACTTCGATTTAAGCTAAAATAAGATTTCTTTGGAGTGAAGTTAATTTAAAATTCATTCTACTATCTGAACAAGAATACCTTGAAGAAATAGAAAACCGAACACACAAAGACAAAGTACCTTATAACGAAAGACTGAAACGTTCTTGTGTCCCAAAAAGGTTTTATAAAGATATAATTGGCGAATCTCTAATAAGAACCTTTCGATAAAGAATAATTCTTCATAATAAAGTCAGAGTAGGGTTTGTTTGTCTCGACAAATGTATTGTTTCCAGTACATGACAATACCGTTGATCTCGGATGAATAATAACATCTGGAACATGCCTGATTTTATTATGTAACTTAAGAAATAAGTCGACGTAAAAAGAGATAATGATTTTTTATCAGTCTTAATAGGCGTTTAACTGTTAAAAACTGTGCCAGATTAAAACATAAAGTTTTCATTTGAGCCCGACTATTGTTCTGAAAACTACCCGGTCCTATCCATTTATATAAAACGAGATGTTTAAATTACGCATATTATCACTACTGCTAAGTGACAAATAATACATGTCCATCAACGTTAAAAATTCACATAATATTTACAAATCGAATATGAATTAACTTAATTCTTCTAAGATACCAGCTGACCAATATATCTAAGATGCAAAAGCCCCAAATTCTAAACAGATTTACTATTATTTATAGTATTAGTAGCTGTCAGCACGAACTTAAGTATATATTTATTGATCCAATGTAATTTTACGTTTTTAATTTTGAAAATAGAACATATATAAATAACGAAGACAATTTATGGCCATGGATATAAATTACAATTATTATTTCTATATATATATATATCCTTGACCGATTGTAGGATAAACAACTGCTATAAATATAATTTAGAATAAAGTTCTAAAAATGAAATTAGTATGTCCATATACATTGATATACATTGATAATAACAAATTGCTTTATAACGTTAAGTAAGTGTTTCGAATTTAATTATCCGGACTATCTCTTTAACCTGATCTGCAAATACATTTCGTTCGCACAAATATTTTGAAGTGGAATACTGTAACCTTGATAATCATCTTACATCCCTTTGAACAATACTAATACATGTCTAAACCTACAAACTAGTATATGTGATGGAGGTATTCGTCATAATTAAATTAATATTAATAGATAATCAAATCTACATACGGATGTTGCAATTTGTACCATCTGCAGATTCCCAACCAGGACAACATCTATACAGTGTATAGGAAACCATTCTATTGGACAAAAGAAATTTTTAAATTTAGTAATGTTGCTCATGTTCATTGATTTCGTTACAGTATTTGAGAAATATCGGAGGAACATATAGTCTAATACTATTCATTTTTAAACTTTCTTTTAATCTAAGCAGAGAATCTGATATGGCACCACGAGCAATGAAATGTTGAAGCCTTTAGACGTATCTCTAAATATATAGTAGAAATGAAAAAGTGAAATGTAACATCATGTATCAATTAGAGAAGTAAAGATCTGTAAGACAGGTCTTAACAGCTGATCAGAAAGCCAGCCAAAGTGTGTACAATTTGTACATTACTGTAGATATATCTATGAAAATCTGTTACAATTTAAACAATTCATTCATGTGATTTTAGGCTATGTCAGTATTAATTTAATGATTTTGCTTTTAGATTAAAAATATTCACTTGTCATTGCTTAGGAACATTTTCTTGTTGAAGAAAATTAAATATTGCATGCATTCATAAGGCTTATAATACTGCATCAACTACTCCGAAATACAAGAATAAAAATCTTGTATTTTTAATTGGTTATCGTCGATATTTTTTTTCTATTGGCATGTTTTTTTTTTTGTGCCAGTTTTATACATCCGCATCGATATCAGTTAACATAATGTATTTGACATTTATAAATATTTGAAAGGGGGTAACCTGTCTATGAGTAAAATTGGTCACTATTCATCTCCGTGTTATCATAAAATCTCCATTTGGATTTTCAAAATATGACAACAGTTATGTTAAGATTATACAAATATATCACAGATGTCAATACAAGTTAATTTATCTACTCATGTACTGTGTGGCCAATTATCGACATATCCCTATGTTGTTGCATATATTGAATCTATAACGTTATAAAAAAAACACAAATTCTGCATGTAGCCAGCAATACAATATTTTGAGTTTATATACAATTATATTTTGCTATAATTGTTATTGTTGATAACCCGTTTAGCTGTTATTTAAAAATTTAAACTAGTTGATAACCTATTTAGCTGATATTTATAAATTTAAACTAGTTGAGAACCCATTTAGCTGATATTTATAAGTTTATCTAGTTGATAACCTATTTAGCTGATATTAATAAAGTTCAACTAGTTGATAACATATTGAGCTTAATAACCCATTTAGCTGATATTATTAAAGCTGAACTAGTTGATAACCCATTTAGTTGGTATTAATAACGTTCAGCTACTTGATCATCCATTAAGCTACGCTCGACTCGTTAATAAAAACTGTATTATTTCACATTATTGTCGGGTTCTGGTGGATATCGTGTATCGTTTCTGAGTATCTATAAATTTCATGGAGGAATCAAGATTTGTTGATTCGATCAGTACTCAGTCAAACTGAGATCTCCACAAACAAAATAAAGACACTTTAGGAACGGAGGGAGAGGTTAAAATAATATGGATCTATTTTTATGGTGGATGGCCATATGACCGATAGCAATATATATTAGCAATATCATATATTTTTTTATAACGATGTAGATTCATTATATGCAAATTGTTTTGTGACTCAGTACAGTGATAGAAACAAACATTGCTGGTTCAAACCAGCTAGAGACAAACAAATTACCATATTACCTGGGGAAAAGCAATATATGCATTTCTTTTACATTTTTAATTATTGAAAGATAACTGTTATAATACAACGTGAATTCTGACAGTACATATGTGATATTATATGAAAAGAACAAATATAACGTGGGAGTTTTCAATTATCGCCTGAACATAAATTTTCAAAGAGAAGGATAAATACATGGCCGAGTCAGCGTGGAATATGTTCCACGTGCATTTCCCGTTTTCGATCCCAGTAAAGCATTGAAAAAGCAATACGTGCAACAACATACCGCTAGATTACGGACTATGCTGAACAGGGTTTTCTAAAATAAAGGATTCACCGTTCCAGTAAGTTTATGTGCAGGTTCAAGTGCCCGGACATTGACGTGTTTCAAGAACGGATAAAAATAAAGACCTTTATTACCGCCTAGTCTTTACACTCGGCGTGCTATCATGATTTATATGTTTACGTAACGATATTTTTTTTTGTCGCCAGGAATTCAATTTCCCCGTTACTTTAGTTACCGTCAGTGTGTTTTTGATTACGTTGAAGCTGTTCAACTCAATGAAAACAGCACTGCATTCATCAATGAGAATGACGGCGTCATCAACGGCGTATGAGTTCAATTTAAAAACTTCTCACAAACTACTTTCCTCTGCTCTTCTAGTTTTGATACCACAGCTCGTTTACGTAAGAAATTTAGTTCATAAAACGTTTAACATCAGCACAAACTGCGCGGCCACGGTTGATACGGCGCGATTCCATATGCAACACACGCTAGTCATCGAGGAATCCATTCATGTTACGCCATGGCCAATTGCGGATGAGGTTATTTCAGAAACATCTTGAATGATATCTCTTCATCAAGTTGATTAATTACTTCAGAGGATGGTTTGTTTTATGCCGTTGCATACATTTGTCAGTGCTCTTTTAGTTGTACGACATTGATGCTTACATATATGATGTCATTACTTACCTAAGAAAACGTTATTGTAGCCGAATTGATATCGCTGGACATAAGGCTTTTCTTGAGACCCTGCCATCACATACGATTTGCTCGCCAAATTTAGTTTTGATTATTCTGACATCTGTGCTGGCCTGTTCTAGTCTAAATATTAACGTTTCTTCCCCCTCAGTATTTGTTCCGAAAGCGGCAAGTTTCGTGTTAATATCGGCACAGAATGGATTATCGTCATAGCTGCAGTCCACAAGTTGATCACTAATTTACTTTTCGGTACAAACGACACCACACCGGTTTGGGATGCACTGTTGTCAGCCTTGGTAATATCAAGTTCAGTTTTTAACTTGTTTATTTTGTTATCCCCGTTTGCAAGAGTAGTAGTTTCCTGCTAATATCGACACGTTTAATCTGGATTATCTTCGGTTGCCCCATTATCCTAAAAAGTTGATCAAGGCTTTTTACCGTCATTACAAAAAGTATTGCCTCACCAGATATAAAATCTTTTGTATTCGTCAGATTTACTTATATGCGCGAAAATGATTTATCAATCTTGTTGTCACGTTGTTATTTTGTTGTTGATAAATATTCGTGTGCAGCCGTATTCAATGTGGGCGATTGAATCCGCAAACATAATTCGTACAGAGCCAACAGGTACGAATCAAAATTAAAAAATACAATACGTATCGAAAATATCATGAGAATCTTAATCTATTGTTCCTGTTTTATCAATATGAGGTTGATTCGGTAATTTATCACACATAGAATAAGTGCGGACCGTGCCACATTAAACAAAATTAGTATTTTATATCGGAACTTTTAGGCCAGTCAATCCACACATTTTCCGGTGTATCACGCATATATAAATACGCCTTTTTTTCCACTATGGACACATAAACGGTATCTACCAAGTCCCAACTTATTGATTCCATTGTATAATTTACTGATTTCTTACCATAAATACTATCATCTCAATTACACCACTAGAGGTTAATATGGACTATGTTAATCCATGCCGGGGACAGTCATTCGGCTTGGACTTAAATTCACTACTAACGAACCCTAGCATGGTTCAAATTCACTAATACGCGGCTCTGTGACGTTTACTCCTAATAATTGGCTAATTATTTTGGGCTAGGAATATTTTCATGGCGCCGAATACCAAATAATCACACAATAAATCTAAGAATTGCTTTTAAAACGGGGCGCTGTCAAATGCATACTCCAAATTATTACAGTATCCTCAAAGACATGTGGACCACAATGAGACACTAGGCGTGCATGTATTCACCACGAATAAAATACACCCCGAAAATATTGGACATGTTCATCCTGCAGTTGAAAAAAAATACATTTTACCTGTCAACAATAAAACCCTGGCCTGTGTAAAGGACATTTCATGCGGATGTGATTTCACATCCGCATTGTTGGGTTTGCTACGAACTCCACCGGGACATACATAGAAAGATAACATTATCCGGGATACAGTTAAGTAGGCCCTGGGACTCAACTGGATATTCGATTGGATCCATCTTGGACCATCCAAGACCCGGTGAAACTTCAGTCATTAATATAAACAATGCATCTTTAGTACAGGAACAATGATCTGGCCTGGTGATATATCGCAAACCATGAGGTTTTTGATGCGTATAGAACCTCGATAAAAAGGCAGGTTAATGGTGGGACCATGAATTATCTTGCAGCAATAAACTAATCCGAAACCTAATATTAGAATTCAAGAATTCTTAAATGCAATCAATTTAACACAGATTCAGTAGTGAAAGAAAGATATTTGAATGATCAGTAAATAGGTCCGGATTATATCTTGTTTCTGCCACAAGACAAAACATACAAATACGTACCGGCCGTCGTCGATATAACCAGTAAATACAAATAAGTTGAACAGTCTTGGTGGCTTCCAAAACAGCCACTGAGGTCGTATTTGGGACAAAAATTGTTCTGTTTTGTTTCCGGACTGGTAAGGGTCGAGAATTTCTGAGAGGTAACAGCGTTGATAAATCGTAATAAGTTAAGTTAAAATTCTCCTGAACAATGCAGGCATTGATAGCGATCATAATTGAAGGATTTAACCGTACACGCGCAAACGCTTAATTGGACATCAATACGTTTAGGAAACATTGATGCCAGAACGCACGTGTTCCAATGTACGATCACATGAATTGGTTGCAAAACTTGCTGCAATCGTAGCCACGTTGAACAATGAAGCTACTGGGGCGATAGCACTGTAATCGGATGAGGCAATCGATGATAAGTTTCACATTTAACCAATGTTATGCAACAAAAGTATCGTGCTCTCTGTATACCTACATGGAGGATGTAGAACGAAAAGAGCCATTTCCCCCAGTTAGAGTTTGACGGCACAATAATTTTACCTGTGACACTCAGATTCAATACACAAGGGGTTATTACCTTTTAAGAAACAGCTTCTCGACGTGTCTTGTCCGTGAGGAATCGCAAATGATAGCAGCGTATAACCAGTTAGCACCCATTGTGGTTATAGCGTGGCAAGGTTGTTAGCACCCCTAAATATGTTACTGATATTTGTCATTTGGGGGTCAGGGCTATCGCTGTGCGAATTTGTTGAGGTTGTGAGGGCACTTTAGCGTCTTGGCAACATGATGCCGACTGTCACCTCTCGATAGATCGCCAAGTTCTACCCGCTACAATTGTGATATGTATAAGACTCGCGATAAGAAAAGGTATGCAAGATTTTACCATTTAATGCGTTGCTGACCTCTTATCTTTAAACATGGATTTTCTACTAGCTGTCATTGCGTAGCCGTGACAGAGTGTGATATAAATAATCTTGTTGAGAACTAGCTTGAGTGTCTCATTTGTGTAGCCAATCAATACCGTTTTTCCCCCACGTGGATAAGTTTGTTTGGAAGTTTTGTTTGCTATAGGTTAAAATTCTCGTGCTTAAACTTGTCTTATGGAGTCTACAAGGGGTAGAGCTTATAAATCGATGGCAGTTTGCAATGAAACATATTTTAATATCGTAAAATACTATGGATATATTTTGGGATTTGTTTTACTGTTTATCATGGCTACTTCGATATTCAGTCTTTTAAGCGTAATTTTATATCCTTAAGTGGATATAAAATATGCAGCGAAGGAGTATGCATCACGGCCAATTCAGGAGGTCAGGGGTCGTAATACGAATTTGGAATATATATGTTATAACCTGAAGCAGCAGAGGGGGCGAATCCGACAGCTTTATAGAAGCGTCAAATTGGCAAACTAAGGCTTCCTCGTAAATTCTTTATAGAGGCTAGTTTGACAAAACAGAATCAAGAAAAAAAAGGACGCCACAATCGTTGTCGTACCCCCTCTGCTGCTATGGGGTTAACAGTTTTTTTTTCATCCGAATATTTTATCAAGTCCGATACGATATCTTGATCTAGCATCATGCAAATTTATAATTAAAATCCATGTGGGATTGACTGAGCGTGACTAAAGAAATTTTTAAAAAGATAATAATTCATATCACCGCCGCACCAAGTTTGCCAAATATTTCGTAGCTTATGCGTATCGATTCTTTTGAATACAGCAATAATATTGCAGTTATCTCTGATCACGTTTGGTATTTAAGTGTGTTGTTGAGTGACATATATCACGTCAGTGCTTTTATAACTGCCTCTGGCAAATATTCTAGCGGGATTCTTTTAATTGTCTAAAATCACATCATCATATACGACCATATTGTTAATATTTCCATCAATATCATCAATGCTCGGTGCTTCATCGATATCGATTATAAACTCAACAATATCCTCATCGATTTCCGATTTTGCTTTCTCGTTAAAATTCTTTAACACCTCGAAGCATCTCTGATCGTCTACACTCGGGGTTATTAAGTATAATTTCTTCCATTTCATTCATCTCGTTATCAAATTAAGTAGCAGTTGTTTCTTGCCACTTCCAGATGGTCCGATTATAATCATACTAATAGATTTCGGTAGTTCTGCATGATGATTAACTGGTTCTCTTGTTTTTGTCGCCAAAAAGTCAATTACATTCATATTAATATAAATATATTATGGATCTATATTGTGTGAAATGTAAGAAGCGTACTAGCACAAACGACTTGACGACGATTACAACTAAAAATAACAGATCAGCACTTTCTGGTAAATGCGTACAATGTGGTACCAAAACATCTAAATTTGTTTCCTTTGATAAAAGCAAGGATTTTAATAAAAACGAGGAGATGATATTGCAGCCAAGTTAGTAAAATTACCGGGAACGCCATGGGCAAAATACCCAGGAGAAAATCACGTTCCTAGGGTATAGTTATTGTGGACCCGGGACTAGACTGGGTATCAGACTTGATGATCAAAATCAACCCCAACCCGGTAAAAATCCAAAAAACGCTATTGATAAGGCGTGTCATGCTCATGATGCTGCTTTTAAAAGCAGTAATCTGCAACACAGACATCTCGCAGATGTGAAATTGATTCATGCGTTGAATTCTATCACTGATAAATCCTTGAAAGAAAAATTGGCTTCATGTTTAGTAAAATCGGCGATGAAAACTAAATTGATGTTAGGTGCTGGTAATTAATAACAACATGGAATCTATTTATTATTCTCCAAAAGAATACTGCAGGGGTAAAGCAGCAATCGGTAAACTCGCTAGCGCCGCAAAGGTGAAAAATATTACTGCAACGGATTGGTTATCTAATCAGGCGATAAGTCAAATTCATCTACCACCGCCTAAACGAATTAACTAGTCGCATTTTGATGTCAGCACACCTAATGAAGTTCATCAGGCTGATATGTTATTTCTGTCGCATGATGGTGTTTACAAGTATGCGCTAACCGTAGTTGATGTTGCGAGTCGATACAAACAAGCAGAGCCGCTAAAAACAAAATCTTCAACTGAAGTAGCTTCTGCATTTGAAAGGCTTTATCAAAGAGGTCATCTGCACTGGCCAAATCTATTACAAGTTGATCCTGGCAAGGAATGTTAGGGTGTAGTGTTATCAACAATGAAGGATCATAATGTCACCATCAGACGAGGATATACTGCACTAATCGCGATCAGGCAATTGTTGAACGATTTAATCGGACACTTGCTGAGCGGTTATTTGGATATCAATACGCGAAGGAATTTATACCGGATAAACGATCCCGTGAATGGGTCAAGAGATTACAAGGTGTAATTACCGCGCTGAATAATGAGATTACTCGAACAACTAATATGAAACCTAACAATGCGATTAAAAAGAAGTATATACCTGTAAAACCACAAAATGATTTATCAGAACAACCAATACTCGGCAATGTCACTGTTAGATATTTATATGAACCAGGAGAGCTCGATGGCGGCAAAAAAAGAGCTACTGATCCTATTTGGAGTGTCACCGAACATAAAATATCTAGCGTAACACGATCTACGGGTAGACCAGCAATCTATAGGTTGGATTCAACTGCTTCTCAGCGAGGATTTACTCCTGAACAATTACAAGTGGTACCTGATGATACTCAATTACCGCCACGTGGTCTTGACTAGCACCTATTCGTCTGTTGCACTCAAGACAAGTCAGCATCACATTATCTCTGGTATGACCAATACTGCTATTCTTTCTATTGAAGGTAAATTGTCGAGAGTCCTTATCCGACGAACACCAAGTCATTATACAATTGCAACTCGCGCATTGATTATTCTGTCGTTGTTTCAGTGTGATTATTAATTCAGCATCAATGTAAAATTCTCTGTTATTTTTTTATCTTGTTGTTATAACCAAAGATTTTTTTTCTGATTATGTCAACACTAAAAATAGCATTGATTGTAGTCTCATTAGCATCTAGAACAACTCTTCGAAGCTGATTTATTCTTCGTACTCTGGACACCGCAAGATAAACCAAATTCGAGCACTCGATGTGATTCTCTATGATCCAAACAATCGTATCTGATATATTCAGTCATTGTGAAGAATTTATTGTCGCTGCGTAACCTAGTGTCCATGGGGATTTATCAGCGCTTAATGCATCTTCGACAACATTGATATCAACCAACACAATATCATTTAACACTAAATTCTTTTTTTCACTTTGTCCAGGAATATCAACTAAGATATTTTGTTTTCGAGTATCCTTGGGTCCATAACACAGCGGCACTGGAAGTGTTGCAAATGTTTCTTTATGCATTCTAAATAACTTTATCTGAAGTGTGTCTCTGACTATTTTTCTACTTGCCACTATCAAATCATTTGGTCACCACGCTTCCCAGAAATCATTTAATGGTGTTTCCGAAATTATTTCACGCGCTATTTCACATTGAATTCTATCCGGTTGTAATTTAATTAGTTTTTTGAACTCGCACAATTGTTCCTCAGGTGATCTATGATCGGTATTAATTTCTTCATTATAGTCTACAAAATTCTTTAGCCAATTATGTGGAGACAAACCGACAAATGGTGGTTGTTGACCGTAATCGCCACACATTATCACTCTTCTATTCGAAAGCAATAACCAATCAAGAAACTTTTGTAATACCAAAAAAACGAAAATTCTCTCTTGGTAACATCAACAGAGTAAATTCTGCTTCTTAATGTAAATAACCAGTGAATGAAGGTTTACACTGACATGTACAACGTGGAAAAAATTGCCCATTGAAATTAGACACAAAAGCACAACTGTCTATTGAATACTTGAATACTTGCAAACAGGTATGCGCTTATTCACCTAAAACAAATTTGTAAAGAGACAGGTAATGTGTGTAATTTTATCACTACACGGAAGTAATTGTCGGGTGAGTGAGAGCAAATGTATAGTTTTAATCACTAATGGTCTGCTACGTGTAGATATGCCTGTAATGGAATGTTACGTGGAGATGTGCCCGTAATCGTCTGTTACGTGGAAATGTACCTGTAATGGTCGGTTACGTGTAGATATGCGTGTAATGGTATGTTACGTGGAGATGTGCCTGTAATTGTCTCTTACGTGGAAAAATGTGCCAATAATATTTTGATGATTCACAATTTATAATCATATAATGTACTTGTCTGAAAGCATTGTAGTTCCAATTAATGTTGGGGTCCAAGAACATTATAAATGAGTAGTTAGTATTTCCGGTAAATAACAATGTGAAAAAATAATTCACCCCAAAAACGAAATACTGAACACAACAATAAGACTGGTTTTACCTCGGATCTTAAACGCAAGAATGAGAATTTACTCGAAAAACAAAATTATAAAAAAGCATAAGAGAAAAGAGTAGAAACAATTGGGGACCAAACTAAAATTATAATACACAATGTGGGAAACATCAAGTAGATCCGGTTTCCAATATCATAGACCCAGACCAAAATAAATACGTTTACCTCTATTAATAATTATCCTAACATTTAAACCACACTCATAGAGAAATATTAACTATGTATTTGTTTACAAAGTAACAACTACTGGTCGGGTACACAATGAATATTATTGTAGACAAGAATCCAAACATTAGTATACATACCAGATAATCATGGAGAAAAAGTTAACAGACAATATAAATTAATTATGCATAAATAATTATAAAACACATTGATCAAGTTATCGTTATCTTTCCTCTAAAAAATTATTTATCTATCGTCTTTAACAAAAACATTACCAGTTACCATAAACGATTACTAGATTTCACAATGTCCGTAATTAATATAGAGAGCAGGGAATTATACAATGTGAGATAAGTTAACAAAGTGACTTAGTTCGCTGAACCTTGTTGAATTTTCCGTATAGGAAATCGTCACATTTTCTCATGCACACAATCCTTATTGCCACGCACTATAAATAACAATGTGCTACAATATATTCATTATAATATAACGTTAAGCGATCTTACTGGTAGAAGTAGCATGTGTCCCAGCCAAGAAAACCGCAGGACCTAGATCCCCTTTCTAATTTATATCCAGCGTAGGGACATACATGATTCCCGCTGAAAAAGTGAAAAAAAGAAAATTTATTACTTTCTTTTCATAATTAAAATCAGAGAGTAAAACTGAGAAAGATTGAAGAAGATATCAGGTAAGTGTAACAAAAATCTCTCACATCTCTTATACAGTTCTGCAGATCATTTGATTTTATGACGGAAAACTTAACTTGGTTACAAATTAAATGAAATTATAGAACACATTTCTTAACGTGAAAGCTATACATTGGCCGAGTACCAAAAATATTTCAAGAATTTCAATGTCTTGTTATTATTTAGTCATTTTGACAATAGAGTAGCAATTTAAAATGATTATAATTTATAGTAGCTAATGACATTTAGTGTTCTCAAACCATGACGATATGTTTCGAATTAAATTCATCACATGTTGTTTTCAGTTTTTACGCCATTTCTTTGCGCTAAACATGCTTCATACCGGCCAAAAAGAATCTTTGCGCAATGTTAATATAGGCATGTGCTATATCTTGATATCGATTTATTGGAATGAATCGTAATAGTTTTCAATTTGATGTATTGTACTGATGCATTGTGACTGGTTGACGCGTCATATGAATGTTTTAGATCTTGATGCATTTGGCCTGCATGAATTCATCATGTACAGAGTCAGGCAGAAGCTGTTAATATTTGTTAATTAAGGGTTTATCTTAAAATTATCACACCAAGAATTCTATACAGTCAGCAATGAGATCTAATAAAAGTCATTCTATATAATGATATGACAATAACTTCTAAATTATTAAGATTTCCAACTTTTATCGTAAAAGTGAATGTTCTGATTTGAGACATTTTGCATGAAACAATCCTTGGCTGAAAGAAAAAAATCAAGCTTTAAGGTTTGATTGTATATATCATTTCGTTTCTATTTGTCAGTAATACTTATTTATCCATTACATATCGTAAGAAGGACAAATCATGGACTAGCTGATATGTCTTCTACTTACCCTTTCAAAGATTCACCCTCTACGACGCAGATAGCAGATCCAATCAAACAAGCAATTACCATTACAAGCAGAACATGCACGTTCTTCATATTGCAGCATGTGTACTGACCAGTTACCATTTCATACAAAGTATATCACAGCCTTTATGATTTCACTTACATACCAGTCGTCCATGAGTGTGATTATACAAAGGCAATCAAATGCAGATATGTGCCCGCAAATAAGGAGTATTGATATTTATCAGGCAAACACGGAAGAATTTGTCTATTTAAACCAGGGCACCCATTGATAATGTAGGTATTGTGTTCATTATTACCTTGCATAAACATGTTTACTTCATAGTCAGGGACGAGAATGTACAGAAACCTGAATCAATATAAATTATTTGTTACTGCCGGATAAATAGTGGAGCGCTGCATTACAGTTTGTGAGATTAATGTTTACAGCTGAGAATTAAGTACTCATGACTAACTTTGTAATTTTGCATTTTGTGCTGAAAGCTGTTAAACGATATCAGTGTCTTAATTAATGAAAACGACACCATTCACTACATTCGCATCGAATGACGAATCAGTGGTATTGATATTTATATATCAAATGTTTTAATCCAAAAACATGTTAGATTCATATAATTTATTTATTTTTTGGAGGGTGGGGTAAATTCGAACAAACAGATATGTGCCTAATCTAGTAAATAATTGTGATGAATAAATATATATTGGATAGGGTGATGGGATTTGAAAACATGTACATATGTATATTGGATGGCCACGGATGCTTGAGTAAGTAAACCTCAAATGGCGGTATATGTTACCTTCTCCAGAATAAATAAGGTATCACTATGACATTGTTGGTGATACGTTGTTAGTTTTATAAACAAAGCATGTGTGCATTGCACTCTGTTGACTGGTATTTTAAGAAATAGGTTTGTCACAGGGTTGTAGAGGCAGGCCGTTAAATGCTTTTAGCTGATCGTGATTGAATCACATCAATGAAAATTTGTATCATGTATCGTAGGTTGTTGAATTTTATGAACAGCAAAAATCGTTAGTGGTGACCTTGTAGGTAATATTTCATTTATGCTGCGTAGAGAGTAGAATATTAAGTCTTTTAAAATATCAATGAGCAAAAATAAAGAAAAGTTTGGAGTGGTTTCTTTCTGATTATAACAATCAACAAGGAGTTACTAATAAGGTACACACACACACACACACACATATATATATATATATATATATATATATATATATATATATATATATAAGTACGTACGTACACATACATACATACATACATACATACATACATACATACATACATACATACATTCATACATACATACATACATACATACATACATACATACATACATACATACATACATACATACATACATACATACATGGGTATAGGTGGGTGGTTGTGTTACCAATGGAAAATATTTTTAGGAGAAAAAAAAATAGAGCAAGAGAGGAATACAAAAATATATGGTGTGTATTTAAAGATATCATTAGGACCCAATTGAAAGAAATTACAGCGGGATATGGTAAGGAAATTACAATTTTGGATAAAGTAGATTCTAAAATGTAAAATTTAGTTTATAGAAATGATTCCACCATGAGGAGAAGACAGCAAAACATCTATACCAGACAGCCAATATTACACTGGCAGGAGTTGAGATGGACGGAATTCGTCACCTGTTGAGCGATTACCAAAGTCCAAACATGGACAATAATTCATGGGGATGGTAACATAGGATTATTTCACCTGGTATAGTCTTGCACATACTGGATCCACAGATTCTGAACGAATGAGAATTTGCAGAGGCAGAGGACAAGCATAAGAGGATGGAAATCTCTTGACAACGTAATGCCCTATATAGGTCAGGCAAATGCAAGCGTCATCTCCTTTCAACGGTATCACTAACATTTCTGAGGATAAATGGTCACTATCAGCCATTGATATACTCACATAAATATAATATTACATGTATATATCGGTGCAGTATAGAGTAGCAGATTTATTCTTCGGCACGTGTCTGAAAGTCCTAAGTTACCTAGTCATCCCTACAACATATAAAAAGGATGATCAAAGGCTGACTCCCGTGCAAGTGGGTCTATCTAATACTAAACATTGATATGTTAGCTAAACCACATGAACAATTCGTCGGGTTCCTTTACGGCATATTTACCGTGTATACCAAGAGCACTATCTTTCCCGCTCCTGCAGCACACATATGAACGAGTTTAGTATTGGTCCATAATATATAATAGAAATGATAAAATATGAAATAATGCACATCACAAATCAACATATTACATGGACAGGACTGTATAATAATAAACTTACTGGTCGTGATATCTAATTTGTGTATTTATGTTTTGATATTGGTTTTCTTGTATACATTGCTTGCATTGATTTGTTGGTGTTCTATGTCGCTGAATGAGTATTATCGCAAATCCTTTTTAGTAAACTAGAGATGCGGGCACTTTAATAGACAGACGAAAACACTTTGAAAGTTAAACTCTATGAGTAGGAATATTGCATCAATGATGTATTTAAAATGGAAATGCGTCGTCATCGTCCTTAACTGAACTTTAGCTAGGCTTTATTTTCTTCCTATTGTGACTTTTGTATGGACAGAGGTCAGTATATAATCCTCATCATTTTTCATTTTCAAAGAGTCAATAATGTCCATCCAAACAGGGTTTAGTGTAGCTTCTTTCATTTACCAAGACGACAGACGGTCCTGCCAAACACGCTTTATCATATCTTCTTTCACTTAAAAAGATGACAGACTGGTCTATGAAAACAGCCGCTATAGAATCTGTCTTTTTTATTATATCAAGAGGCCAGACTGTTCTGCCGAAGACGTCATAATAAGAATGTTTTCTTTACCAATTGCTGAGACTGCTTTGCTAACAGGCTTTATTGTATGTTATTTGATTTGCCAATAGGCCAGACTATTCTGCATAAACGACTTCTGTATCATATTTAAGTTAAAAAGAGAACATATGGGTCTGTAAAACAGGAGTTTTGTATCCTGTTGCATTTTCCAAGAGCCAGACTATTTTGTCAAACATGCCGTACTGTATCTTCGTTCATTGTACCAATAGGATCGAATCTTCTGCCAAGCAGGCTTCCGAGTAGTCTCTTTCATATACCAAGCTGATGCGCTAATCTGCCAAACACGTCTGAGTGTTTCGTTTCATTTACCAAGACCTTAGTGTACCTGTTATCATTTGCCAAAAGGCTAGAATGTTCTGTCAAACAAGCCCGATTGTATTTTCATTAGCTATAGACTGAAGAGAGGTGTGGGTTACTGTTCAAGTATATTGCTTCATTTAACAAGCATGAAATTATATCAAAATATGACATACCATATGTGATTGGGAATTTACATTTCCCATTCATACGATGAATCTTTAGTCTGTTGAAATTTATGCTATCTGAACTTTAGAAGAAATATGCATAACACAATTGTCCAAGATTGTCAATTCTGTCTTTGTAATATTCAATAATTTGAAATTTCAGGAAGCTTCAGACAGTTTTGTATTTTTAATTAAGTTAATTATCTTGAGTTATGATTTTTCTACATTATCGTTCTGTGTCTTGATGAACAGGTTAAGCATGTTAGTATGGAATGTTCTGAAATTATGGTTGAGGTCAATTTTATAATCCATGTCACACATGACCTCTTGATCGTCTTACGGACCTTTCCACTGAACTAGTAATATGATTGTGCTAGTAAGAAGAAACAGTAACACCTTATCTCCTACAATGAAATTCATATTTCGCGCTCTGCGGTTATAATACTTGGCATATCTGCGTCCTGATTTCATTAATTCATAATAATAATAATGAGGACTTTGTATAGCACCTAATCTTATGAAGCTCTAAGCGCTTTACACCATCAATAATGATATGAATACACTACAGGACAACAAATGACAAAAACAATGAAATTGGAAAACATAAAAACATGCTGAAAACATATAGGATACAAAACATGATTAGGTCGCTAAGTTTGTCCCTGCAGGTGAGTCTTAAGAGCACTCTTAAACGGGACCATTGTGTCTTTGTGTCTAATTTCAATGGGCAATTCGTTCCACGTCGCCGGGCCCTGGTGTGCAAACTAACGTTGTCCATATGACTTTGTTTTCACCTTGAGAACGATGAGTATACAATTATCAGAAGAAGAGCGTAAGGATCTAGTTGGTGTATACACATGTGTGAGGATGGATAGGTATGTTTGACTGGTGTCTTCATTGAAACATAGCACAGAGAACAAATTTTGTGTTTGATCCTGTATTGAATTGATAGCCAATGTAGGGTACAGAGCAGTGGTGAGGTGTGCTCTGATTGAGGTACTCTAAAAATGATCCGAGCAGCTGTGTTTTGAACGCTTTAAAGTTTCTGGAGCAAATATTGTGACGCACCAGACACAATTGAGTTACAATAGTCCAGTCTTGAAAGTACTAATGAACACACAAGTGTTTTAGTGGCATCAACTGAAAGATATTTACGAATGGAACTGATGCGTCTCAATTTAAGATATGCAGCCTTGCATATGTTCATGACATGTTGGTGCAATATGAGAGTACTGTCTAGAGTAACGCCTAGGTTCCGTAATGACTGTGAGAATTTAATGTTGGTGTTGCTGATATTTATTGTCTGAGGTAAAATATGTGAAAGAACAAGTCTTTATGTTGTGATCAGAATAGCCTCCGTTTTATCATCATTCATCTGCAGCTTGTTACATGTCATCCATGATTTCACATCAGAAATGCACTTCTCTACTCCATGGATGGTAGCATCAACTTCTGTTGGGCGGCTAGACTTGTATATTTGGGTGTCATCAGCATACAATTGGTGCGACAATGGGTGATGATCTATAATACTTGAGAGCGTACAGAATGAAGAGAACAGGTCCAATAAAAGATCCCTGTGGAACGCCAAACTATACGTCAACTGGGCATGAGTGTATTTCATTTGCAGATATAATTTGTGTCCTCTTAACTGCGTAGGACTTGAACCACTGTAAGGCTATATTCTGAATGCCAAAAACATGCTGGAGACGGTGAAGTAATATATCATGATCTATTGTGTCAAATGCTGCAGATAAATCCAGGAGAGTAAGGACTGTAATCTTTCCACTATCCAAAGCAGAGAGAATGTCACTAAATACTTTCAGAAGAGTAGTTTCCATACTGTGGCAAGGGCGATAATATGCAGACTGTACATTGCTAAAAAGACTGTTTGAATTTAAATGAGATACAAGTTGAGTGAAAACAACCTTTTCTAAGATTTTTTATATGAATGGGAAATTAGAAACTGGGCGGTAGTTATTTAAATCGTTATGGGCCAGTGTTGGTTTCTTCAGCAGTGGCTTTACGTGCGTCGGAAGCGATTTCTAGACAATAAGTTTTTATGGATCCGTCACGTTCATGCTCTCGTTTCAACTGAAATTCCGGATATGACTCACAGACTTTTAATTTTTGAAACGAGATTTGTTGTCGCCGGGGTTTTGCTCGCGTTTCGACTGCCTGGGCCAAAGGTATCCTAATATATGCCATGGATGGAAGACAGTTACCTTAAACATTACCGATTGTCAGATCGTAAATTGTGTTTTTTCATACAAAAGTCATCAAACAGTTCCGGCAAGGAAATGTTATTCTACTTTTATCCGTGCTACATGGATGCGATCAATCTTCTGATCAAGTAACATAGATTTGGGACTTACACCCGAGCATTTGTTTTTTCTGCACGAGACTGCGTTTGACCACTACACCCATGCAACCAGTGTCACGTAACGCTATGACTTCTCGTTCGTTCAGGAAACCTTTAGCGAATTGGTACTCGCTTCGGAGAAAACACACGTGCAAAGTGAATGAATACCTGGTCCTAGCTTCATCAAACTAACAGACTTAACTGTACTCTGTATAACCTCGGCTACCTTATGTGTAGGTCCTTTCCTTTCAGGACAATTTGCTTGAATATGACCCGATTCCTAACATAAGTAACATTGGGTCATTAACATATCTTCTTGTCTCATCGGTCTCGTACACTGGTTTACAGACTTCAAATCTTTTGAAACCACGTTCTGTGTTCCCCTATGAACCTCGGCAAAATAATCGGCCTACTTAGCCATATCCTGAACGTTCTCTTTCAGAAACTAACTTTAATTCCATACCAATTGTGTTCAGCAATTGATCTCTGAGCAGGAAATAGTTAACCCTTCAAACATTTTCGCCGCTTTTCCGCAATTGATCAACTGCTGAAAGCTGTCCAAAGGTTTCTTCCTTCTCGGGCTTCCTATACCTGACCTTCTTAAGGAAACCCTGTTCACTCAAGTCGTACCTTTTTAGAAGTGCCACACGTTGTAATTAAACACATACGTCTCTAGAAAGTCGCGAGTACACATCTAGTGCTTTACCTAAGGTACTGTATTGCAGTACCCTGTTATTTGGACTCCAGTTTTGGTTCTCGGAGTACGGCTCAAACCAATGAAGATAATTATCCCTCTTATCTTCTGCAGGATTTGAGTGTAATTTCTGTTGCCTGACCAGAAGTCAGAGTGACATTAATGTGACTATATTACATTTTTATAATATCATGTGCGATTCAACTACATGTTCTATACTGGGGTATCAATGACTCTAATGTTTTCAATAACATGATTTAGTATCCTTTTTATCTAAAAGAATAATTGCAATTGCTCTGTAAGCACCATGAAGAACCGCTGGACCAGCTACGGCAACAAGAGGTTGGTTTACACGAGCTCGAATATGAACATCAGTGACAGTTTATCTAGATAAATCAAGATGTGCCAGTAAAAAGTTGTTGTGAGGTTTAACACCCTTTTAGCACAGAGCAGGCTATACATGGCGGTCAGTATTAATGACGGAAGAAGAACCCGGGGAATACTCCACTAAAGAACCACGGACGCACGAGAAGCTACTGTCAAGCTTTCTCACATACCCACATTAGCTGAATCTAAAACTCGAATCCACGTAGACAGAGGTGAGATGACAGTGATCCGTAACGGAGAGCGCTTTATACCACTCGGCCACTCGCGGAACCTCCAGTGAAAAGTAAAAAATTTAATAGAGATTTTTTAAATCTAATTCTGTTATTTGCAAACCAGAATCTATATGTTGATCATGTCCAATACAATTCATTAACCGATGATATACCCGTGCTACATGATTTGGAATAAAAATTTAACAGTACATCTTCAGATGGTTCTTGATGTCCATTTATTCTTAAAGAAACTTCATCAGAGACTCTAAGTTTATGACATATCACATGACTGTGTTTGAGAGTTTACTCGTACTGAATCTTGAAAAGCAATACAAATATATTGTGGTGGAGAAATACTGTGTTGTGATGCTATTTGTCATGCACATATAACGTTAACATTTCTTTGAACACTACCTGTAGTTACAGGTAGCCATTATAATAATGATTTACTGGCATCCACAGTGGTAGTTTTGTCAGTATTACTTTACCATCATTAACACCAGGTTGCCAGAGTGCATCATTATCGTCGCCTTTTCTACGGCCTCTCTAAACATCCCAAGACACCCCAAGACTCTCAAAGAACCCCAATAATACATATAATCGCACCAAAGCATTCAAAAAAAAACATACCAAAAAAGCGAATACAGCAAACACACATACATACATTGTTACTATAAATGATTGAAATTATTAACTGATGGCGATATTTCAAATAACCTACGGAAACTTACACTTATGCATTAAATTTCTAAAATTTTATATTTTTACATAATTTCCTCACTGTGTGGCAATGCACCATACTTCTCTCCTTTATTCTTTTATAAAATGTTTATATACAAATTATCATTTCAGATCGTTCATCTAACTGTTTGACGTTTAGAACCAATGACCAAACAGTTACAAACTCCACACGAGTGATTTCCCTTGATTTTAAGTAGCTATAAAGGAAAATCGCTCTGTAATTCCTGTACTTTTTCATCAATGATGTCACACCAGTTAAATTTAATAAAGTATAATATGTACATAATACGTGCTCTTCCAATTAATCAAGCTTTGATATTAGATAAATATTCATTTGCATACTCTAATATTCACGTGTTAAAGACATGAAAAAGAAGTTTACCTTACACTTTGATTTGTATTAAAATTTTTATGACATTTTATCTTGATGAAAACCAGACTGATTCGGATCATGGCTGATTGACACAATGCTTATTCAGCGCCAATTATGGGCTGATTCGTCCGAAATTACAGACTGATTAAAAGAAGAAATGAAAACGATGAAACACACATACCTGTAATTTTATAGAAGATATTAATGTTTTCGCAAGCATTGTAAAAGAATATAAAAGATAGATTTTCATAGTTTTAAATTTATTTCATATAGCAAGTTTTCAAGTGAAATCAGAATAAAAGATATGAGCTATCGCATTTACATATATTTACCAAAATATATTGCCAATGTTTCAATAAAGAAAGTATAAAATTAACTCTCCGTAAATCAGACCATGATGAACACTATCAAACAAGTAATGCATATTTATTCTTATTGTGTTATCCAGCAAATCATGCTTTCTTCGCGTTCTATTTACAAAACAAATTGCATAAAGTTATTGACGACTAAAACAATCGCATAACATATCAAAGGAGTTAGTATACCATATCAAAAAGTTGTCGGAAACAGTACAGACAAACTTGTATTGGTCCTGTCCTTCCGTGCACATACTCTTCTTTTAGAAATTTCAAGAGTGTTGTGGGGCATAATGAAACAGAGCTAGACAGAGATGTTGAGACGATGGAAGTAAGAGTGCCTGAAATGATGGAATTTGAAAGTGATGACGAGAAGAGTATAACCAAGCCAATAGAGCCTGTGTTCCCCTTGGCTATATGCTCTCTTTGCACCAAACATCTGAAGGATACTGTCAGGCACTTCCTTCAAAATAAAATATAGGTGGAAAAGGGTGAACGTGATATAATAATGATCCAAATATTTGGTACCGGCTGCATCATAGACGGAAATACTACAATAGATATCTAAAGCCGATCGGAACTTCTTCAAACAAGCACCAATAAAATGCATCCGACATTTGCACTATACTTTACAAATAAATTGAAACCAAGACTACTGAAACATTTTTTTCCCAAACACCTAGCTGCAATAATACTGAACGATTAAATTTGACTAATGATAATGCCAAGACCATCAATAAAATTCTAAAACACTCCGTTGCCTGGAACCAACGACACGCGCAAGACCTAAGAGATAAACTTTTCAGCGTGACACAGCTCCATTGCACGGATGATAGAAGCGCTCTTCACGACAACAAACAATGTTGGCGTCAGTCTGAAACATTCAAATTAGTACGATTTATACATAAAAATTCAAAAAAGAAAATACTGTACGAAGGTGGCAAGCTTGAAGGAAATCAATCACACACACACTCACACACACACACACACACACACACACACACACACACACACATATATATATATATATATATATATATATATATATATATATATATATATATATATATATATATATATATATATATGTGTGTGTGTGTGTCTGTGTGTGTGTCTGTGTATGTGTGTGCGTATGTGTGTGTTGATTTGGTTGACCATCGGGGCTCGATGAAGTCAATTGTGCGCAGTTATTCGATGATGGATCCGCATGTGGCAATATGTACATGGTAGGCATTGGATGGTTCTTGACGTCGAGTCCTTTCCTCGTTCCCTGGCGTCGGCTATTTTCGTTTTGCTGGAATCGTCCTCGGTTTTACACCCCTTACTGACAGCTGCATGCCAGTCAAGTCAATACTTAGCACAGGACTCCAGTTTGTCACAAATATGGAGGAACAACTTAGATCCTCCCTGATGAAGTCTTTGAATACTTTCTTCGGGCGACCCATTTGTCCGTGTACACTAGATAGAACTCCGTACAAAATCTGACATATCATTTGAGACTCATCAATACGGATGACATGATCTGTCCACCGCAGTTGGTCTCTCATGACCATCGCTTCGATTCTGGTTATGTAATGCCTGCTCTATCCAGCACTTCTAGGTTCGTCACTCTGCCTTGACATCTGACGTCTATTGTCCAGCGCAGGGCTCTAGCGTGGAAGCT
Source organism: Unio delphinus (assembly GCA_029339505.1). Classification (NCBI taxonomy): domain Eukaryota; kingdom Metazoa; phylum Mollusca; class Bivalvia; order Unionida; family Unionidae; genus Unio; species Unio delphinus. The sequence continues at coordinate 20,048,296 of JAQISU010000047.1, forward strand.
CCCAAATTGCTTGATGTGCTTCTTGTATGATGTCCAGGTCTCACATCCATAAAGGAGGCTTGTTAGCACAACTGCTTTATATACCTTTATCTTGTTAGACAGCTTGAGATTCTTCTGACTCACAAGCGGAGACGTCATTGTGATTGACTAATGCTGCTGATGCGAGCCGTCATCTCTTTGTCTAGCGATGCATTGGAAGATATTATGCTTCTAAGTTATCTGAAGTGATCGACAGCTTTCAGCTGAGTGTCATCGATGGACCCAATGGGGTGGGTGGGTGGGGTGGAGCGAGCTATGGTGCCTGGGACAAGTTTGTGAAGTACCTATGTTTTGTCCAGGCTGATAGTGAGTTCGAAGTGTCTCGAGGCTTCAGCGATGCGAATAACGAATATCTGGAGAACTCCTTCCGTGTGTGCAACGAGAGCACAGTCATCCACGAAAAGTGCTTCAAGAATCTGTTTATATATATATATATTAAGTAGGAATATACAAGAATGTGTGCTACTCTGTATGTTTAACTCAGAAATTCAGAAGAAAAACAAATATTTAAGAGAGGAAAACTGACAGAAGGAGAAACGATAATGAATCCTTACACTAACCTGTATCGCAAATGCTTTGCTGCCATTCCCCGGATCTGTTATCATGCAAAGCAAGCTGGACGAGACCAAATATGTATTTGACATTTTACACGAAAATAAAATGACCATTATCACAAATAACACAGTTCAGTTAGTATTATAATAAAATATTTCTGATTAAAATGCCATTATATAAACTGTATTTACTATACATTAATCCCAAATTTACACACAAGTATGAAAAACACCTTTATTAAAGCTTAGGATACAAGATGGCGCGTAATGAAAAATTTAGACCCTTTTGTACAAATTTAAAGCCTGTGGTGCATTTAATTTTCAAACCTTTTTCATTTCATTCAAATCATCATGCATTCATTAACGTAATAAAAGTGAATTTAATGATAATTAACTATTTACATCACTTTTAATTGCAGACATCAATCGATAACCGTGAGATTAGTGGGAATGATATAAGTGTCCTAATTATTTCGTTTTTAAATCGGATTTTTAGATGCAACTTAGGTGCAGTGACTTAGAGATATGTCAGTATCTTCTTTAATTGCAGACGTCAATGAATAATGGTGTAATTAGTGGAAATTAATATTAGTAGTGTGCTTATTATTGTTTTAAATATGCATGGATTAGGGCGAATTGTCCCTTGCTTGGAGTTGAAATATCTTGGGGTCGAAATGTCTTGGGAAGTTTCCTGGGGTCGAAATATATCGCTCCCATGTCGTATTGCTACTTATTGATAAATGTTAATAAACATTCACTGCATTGTATTACTGCGTGCGAAGAAGCTTAATGATGTGACCCTTGATGCTGTGTCAGATTTCAGCCTGTTATCAGAGACATTTTGCCAGAACATTAATCCAAGCATTCTTGATATTTGTGACCAAAGACTGTCAACACCAAACACCTTCAGTGTCTGTTGTTTATCTTTCCAGAGCTAACTGAGCTTGGACTACTTGACGTCTGATAAAGCACACATGTTAAAATTAATTTTAATCCATTGTCTGCAAACCTTTCTAAAACAAAAGCAGAGTGCTAGAAGCGACAGTTAAGTTATGGGCTTGGTACTGTAAGGGACACTGAAACTGTTTGTATCTAGCTTTTGTGAAATATTTTAGTTTGATTTTACATAAAGCTTTAGGAGCCTTACTTGGTGTTTGTATGTCCTTTGGAACCAGAATGTAATATATATATATATATATTTATATGAACTATGAATCATTATGCTGTAAATTGTAGTACCAGAACACATCCAAACATATTTCGTTGCTTTTTTAATGTGTTCATTTTTACTCTTCATGTTTAAACAAATAATACAACACTTTTACTTAAAATAACCTATAAAAACGGTAGCTAGCTACGGGGAAAGAAAATATTTATGATACGTTTATTTTTAATGAAGATTCTACTTCCTTGTAAAATATTATTTGTAATTATGTTTCTGCGAAAAACAAGAGAAAGCAGAACTGGCCATTATGATATTTGTAGACAATAGGACTACCTGAATACACCTTGTGTTTGCCTACCAATATGGTCACCCGCCATTATGATTGCCTAGTTATTAGCCTGTCAATCATTTTTTCAATGGTAAATCGTGTTAATTGAAAACATATTTTAATAGGATATGTGCAGATTTTTCTTCAAAACCCAGGAGACCTCATGATGCACAAGAGCGAGCGGCTCTTACAAACCTTTGCAATGTGATGGACTTCGACGGCAGTCAGGAAATCTCTGAGACGGAATGTTTTACTTTGTTCGCAATATCGGTCAAAAATAGTACGTAGAGGTCTGAACTAGAATCAGATTCTGAAGGATTCTTTCTGTCCCATAAGCGTTTTAACGTTTCTAGCGATAATACGCCTATCGGTGTACACGAAGAAAAGAAATATCATACTTTTATCAGACCTACTTTTGAGATTTAGCGAATACATCTAAATCAAACTCTTAGCGTCTTTAAGTAACGGTCAGTTGTGCGAAGAGTTATTCCAGAAATATGTGTTAAAACGGGAGGGACTGGGAGTGTATGGTGGGAAGGGAACTAAATTGTAATGGGATGACAAGTAATGGAACTTACTAGGACGGTGTTCCTTACCTCAGTCGTGTTGACCACACACACACACACACACACACACATATATATATATATATATATATATATATATATATATATATATATATATATATATATGACTCTTTATAACAGTTATCTATTTAACATCATCTCTTTTATTCGAAGTTTAGTGTCTGCTTGCTAACATAAAAGGTAAACTGATTGCTCGGGTTTAAAACAGTAGTTTTCTATATAAACGTTTATAGCACAAACAAAAAAGGACTCAAGATAGTATATTTGAGCAATTATAGTGAAATGTATGAGTTTGACTATATTAAACTCAGTTAATTGTTTTCGGAGCAATAAATGTCAAAATGTTTTTAACCATATATTTGGTCACTCAGATTAGTTGTTGGTGGAGGTATGGTGCAGTTTTAATGGAATTGCATAACGTAATACAACAATTACATTTTAGGTCAATAGGTTTTTTTCAATGTAGCAAAGTATGCAATGTACCTGATATACTATTTATAACAGGTGGTACTGACAGTCAAAAATCTTTTTACCTTCAGATGATGGTGTCATGGCAGAAGAATTTTTTCTTGAACAGTGTCAGCCACAATCCACAACTATTCTTCCAAGCTAAGACAATTTACTACTATATGGACGTACGCTGTGTGTATCTTGTGACCAGATCGGATATGTCCCAGATTTTCCATTCGACAGGGACGGTAATACCATTTTACTTCCAAAATCTAGTGATGTATGTGTCTGTCTATTTCAATCGCTCTATTAGATAATATGTTGTCAATTATCTATCTATCCAATCTATATCATGGCACAGACATTACACACACACCGCTCTCTCTTTATTTCTCTCTCTCTCTCTCTCTCTCTCTCTCTCTCTCTCTCTCTCTCTCTCTCTCCTCTCTCTCTCTCTCTCTCTCTCTCTCTCTCTCTCTCTCTCTCTCTCTCTCTCTCTCTCTCTCTCTCTCTCTCTCTCTCTCTCTCTCTCTCTCTATATATATATATATATATATATATATATATATATGTGTGTGTGTGTGTGTGTGTGTGAGTGTGGAATTTAATATTAAACATCCTCCTTGAACATCTTACTTCTTTTCGTAGGCACCGTCACTTGCCAATATTGTCTATTCTTCGCATACCTCTTTAAAATTCAAAAGTTGCTATGCAAGAAAAGAAAGACACAACGACAACATACTTAAAAATAACACTATACATGAGTTCGAGACCAGAATCAAAATATCGGAGCTGCTAGAATATGCATATATTACATTGTTTTAGGTTACAATGTATTTTCTATTTCAGGCGAAGGCCATGTTATCAACCGTGAATGTATTGACTTCTATACTCAGGTAATTTACCGAAATGACAAAACTGACGATCGATAATATATAAACAACATGGAGTAAATAAAAGATTCTGAAAATAAATGATATAATTATCCTAAAGCATTTATATTAGTAAATGCTGTAAAAGAAGTTTTGCCACGCAAACTCGAGTGAGATCTCCAATCACTGATTTTATTTTTAAAAAAAGAAGCATATATGCAAATCTTAGATACCTGGACGCTCATCTGCCTTTAGTGTCTGCTTATCTTTATTGTAAGTAGGTATTTTGCGTTGAGTGTCTGGGTACTGTAAGCAGGTACTTTGCATTGAGTGTCTGGTTACTCTAAGCAGGTATTTTGCTTTGACTAACTGGTTACTGTAAGCAGGTATGTGATTTGAGTGTCTGGTTACTTACTTATGCATGTGGTTTAAGATTCCGGTTACTCTCAGTATGTATTTTGCGTTGAGTGTCTGTTTACCGTATGTATGTGGTTTGAGTGTCTGGTTACTGCAAGTATGTATGTGGTTTGAGTGTCTGGTGCTTACTGTAAAATGTATCTTCCTCTAGCTTTAGGATACTGTAAGGAAATACTTATCTTTTGTGTCTTCTTACTGCAAGCATGTATGTATCTTGAGTGTCTGAGTTTTGTTAGCATGTATGTAACTTGAGTGTCTGGTTACTGTAAGCAGCTATGTGCCTTGTGTGTCTGGTTACAGTAGACACGTATTTGGCTTGAGTGACTGGTTACTGCAAGCATGTATTTGCTTCGAGTGCCTGGTTACTGTAAGTATATTTCTGCCCTGAGTAGTATAGTTATTGTACGCAGGCATGTGTCTTGAGTGCCTGGTTACTGTAAGTATATTTCTTCCCTGAGTAGTACGGTTACTGTACACAGGCATGTGTCTTGAGTGTCTGGTTACTGTAAGTATATTTCTGCCCTGAGTAGTACGGTTACTGTACACAGGCATGTGTCTTGAGTGCCAGGTTATTGTAAACAGATGTTTTCGCAAGACTTCATTTTACTACAGATATTAAAATCTCCACTTATTATATTTAGCCATGTAAATTAAAAACTCCACTTGCGGAATGTGGCCATAGACGATTAAAATCTCCTCATATTATATGTAGTCATACGAGGTTAAAATATCCACTTATTATATGTAGTCATAGGAGATTAAAATATCCACTTATTATATGTAGCCATTTGGAGATTAAATCTCCATATGTCATATGTAGCCATTGAATATTATAATCTCCGCTTTGTTATATGTAGTCATATAAGATTAAAATCTCCACTTATTATTATGCAGTCATTGGAAATTAAAATCACCACTTATTATTTGTAGTCATTGGAGATTAAAAAGTCAACTTGTTTATATGTAGCCATTGGAGATATAAACAGGTCGAGTTTTTAATCTCCAGTTGAGATCAAAATCTCCACATATTATATGTAGTCATCGGAGATTAAATCTCCACATGACATATGTAGCCTTTTACTGACAGAATATCCACCTATTATATGTAGCCGTTGGATATTAAGGTCTCAACTTGTTATGTGTAGCCGTTGGATATTAAGGTCTCAACCTGTTATGTGTAGCCGTTGAATAAATTGAATCTATGTTGGGGTTTGGACCGAGACAATGAAATCCCATCCTAGGGGTGACATTATTTGTCTCCCCACGAGGCTTGTCTGAGTGGGGAGACATATAATGTAACCCCGCGGCTGTGATTTCATTGTCTCGGTCCAAACCCCAACGTAGATTAATTTTCTCACCCAATATTATCCTCTAAAGTAAAAATAAATCTTTAAAAGTGTGCACCTCGCAATGTTTACATGTGGCTCATGAATAAAATAAGCTAATGAGGGCTGTGGTGTGACCGTTGCGGCCGATGGACACAGTTCATACGCGTGGGCAAAGAAAAATAACAACATAAAACACCGCATAGTAATGAGGTATTATCACATTTAATATATGGATGTTATATGAAATTAACAATAAATAGTTAAAATTTATTAAAAAGAAACCATTTTCTTTCATCATTTTTAAGCTTGACTACCCCACACTCCCGTATAAAAGACCCACGTCACACTCCAAATATGCGGACCCCAGAGAATAACAATGTGCTAAACTTTCAAGCTCACGGATTCTTTGAAAATTTATATTTCTGTCTTCGAAATATGGCAAGCGATGCAGTGAAATTAGCATGTGGATTAGTGTGTTGAGGGATAAATGATTCCTTCTGGCTGGAAAGTGTATTATTTGTCAATAAATATTGCAGGCATATTCAACTGCAGCACAACGGAGATGCTTAACAAAATTATAATAAGGCATGTTTGACATAACACATTTCTGACTGTTACTAAGTTTTCCGTTGTTTTTTAGAGCATTGGGATGCTATGAAGTGTATAGGTATATTATTTCTCTATGGATCAGTGTTTTCTGACAAAGTTCATTTCACACACCATTAAGAATTTTATTCTATCTCTAGCATCTCCTACCGCCCAGTACAAGTGAATTTTAACATACTAAGAGTTACTTTTCTTGAAATTCCGGGTCACAGCAGCTTTACAGATTGTTACATTTTAAAGGATTTAAAAGAGAGGGGCAGGAATCTTTCATGATGTAAAACTATAGGCATTAAAAGAAATAAAATATGAAAGAAAATTATGCGTATCTTGCAAGACACTGCATACCAATTGAATTTGCACGACATAGCTTTTCGGATTGACATCAGGTTAAATACTTATTCTTTATTCAGTATTGACGATTTAATAAAGACTACATAACCAGTTACCGATTGAATAACCAGTTACTTATTCATGATACAACTATTTCTACGTACATTAGGAACCTTATATCTAATTTATTTAACAGCCAGAAATGCACCTCACTACTCCTTAGGTGATAGTATCAGCTTCAATTGGGTGACTAGATTTGTATATTTGGGTGTCATCAGCATACGATTGATGAGACACTGGGTGTTGATCTATGACACTTGAGAGCGGCTGAGTGTAAAGAATGAAGCAAACAGGTCCAGCAACAAACCCCGGTGGAACACCACAAAATAGATCAACTAGGATGGAGTGTATTCCATTTTCAGATACAATATGTTTCATGTTCACTAAGCTAAGTAGGACTTTAACCACTGTAAGGCTGTACTTTGAATGCCAAAGAAATGCAGGAGACGGTGAAGTAATATATCATGGGTAATTATTACAAATGCTGCAGCCAAATCAAGTAGTGTGAGGACTATAATCTCACCGCTATCCAATGGTAGAGAGAATGTCATTAAATACTTTCAGAAGAGAAGTTTCAGTACTGTGGCAAGGGCAATATGCAGACTATACATTGCTAAATAGACTTTGAATTCACATGAGATACAAGTTGGATTAGAACAACGTTTTCTAAGATTTTGTAAATGATTGGGTGATTATAAACTGGGCGGTAGTTCTTTAAATCGTTATGTTAAAGTCTTGGTTTCTTCAGCAGCAGAGGATTTACGACGGCAGCTTTGAAAAATGATGAGAATTCCCCGGATGAGAGAGATATTAACAACATGAGTTACTGGAGGCAATATTGGGTCTAATCACTCAGGAACAAGTGATGATGGACTTGGATCAAGTTCACATAACTTCGGTGCACTCTTCGTCACAATTATCCGTTTTCAAACCATAGAATACCACGGAATACGCTGGTGTAAAACATTCCAACCATATCATTACTGTGATGAATCATGCATGAAGTAGGTACATCCAAAACTTGAATTACTGGATAAAAATTCAGTCTCAGTCTATGATAGTTTAAAAGATTCTATTTATTTCTACGTAGTCTCACATGTATAGTCAGAGCTCAAAATGTAAGTTAAGTATCATCGATGAAATAAAATTTAACCTGAATGAATAATTAACAAAATATGATATTCTCTGTCACAAGTTTTCTTTAAAAAAGGGACGAATTGGAAAGTCACGGGTAAGAAAGATAAACTCTTACAGCACATCTCCATTGCCAATGATTTAGTGCAAATTTTATATCGAATCCATTAAAGATGCTTAGAGAAAGAAAACTTAATTTTGACTTCGAGACATTTATTCAAACAAAGAAATAATTACATGTGTTTTGCATATCAGCATGACATCCACGTAACGTTCTAATTGCTAATTCCATCTGTAAGTTTGTTGGTATCGTAGAATGAGCATTAAATAAGAGTTTCTTCATAGAACATGTCTTTTAAAAACACCGTTTGACACTTTTTCAAAAGAAACTGTTAATATGCAAGGCAGAGAATAAAGTTTCAGCATTAGATTTATTCCAATTGACCATATATGAATTAAAATAATAAAACTAGAGTAGTAAATTTTACAATTTGTAGAGAAGTAAACGTTAAAAGTCAGAAGAAATGATCGCTTCTTCTGTCAGTATTTTGTCTGTAATTCATTAGTCTTTTTGTGTCGATAATTCGAAAAGTCAAAATGTCATATATCATTAATCATATGTTTTATGTTTATTTACCATGATACCTCTGTTATCGTAATACATATATGAAAAAATGAATGAAATGTGAAGGGAAATAGTACAATACGATTACTAGTAAATTGACAAGTAATAAGAGTGTCTCAAAACAACTAAAGTATATTTTTAAGATGGAACGTTTCAAACATGAAATATATATTTCATGTTATAATGCCTAAGTACTTTTATGTTACAAAAGTAATTGAGTCAAACCATAGTTTATGTCTATTTGGGGATGATATAATCATTGCAATGTGGTCATCGATACTGATTCTGTCGGATTGCAAAGTTGTTCTATTGCAAAGTTGTTATAAGTTGCACCAATTCAAAATCCTGTTGTGAGGTAGGAACACACCATTTACAGTCTAGGAATATATATTACTCTGCAAAATGGTTTAACCCCCATGACTTCAGTGTAAACATTTGGTAAATAAATACATTTTTTATTCTACTTCTGCATGTGTGTCACACACTGTCATAGAGAAAAATGTTAGATTGTCCATTTGACAAAGACATAACCAGGTACTCCACTGCACTGAAGAGAGGAAATAATTCTGCTAGATCTAACAGGGATAAGAGGCATTCAATTATAACAGACGCATTTTGAATGATATATATATTACACTTTCTTTAAAATCTAAAAATATCAAATATCTAGATATGACTTGACACAATAAAGCTATTGGGAGATAATAATGTCATTATGTGAATATGATTTAAAATCCGTCACCGCATAGCTAAATATTATTTAAATCCGTCACTGCATAGCTAAATATTACTCTGCAAAGATATGCATGCAGTGCTGAACCTACTGACTTATATTCTCAATTGTAAATTTGCAGCGAGAACTGTTTTTGTAATATTGATCGAACATGGCTCGTAACGGTAAGGAACTATCTGACAGTCAAATATGTGCGATACATCTTTTTGTCGGGAAGAAAAGCGATTTGAAATAATTGGCAAATCTCATTCAATGCATCATTCAGTTTCAAAAAGGCTTCACCGTTGCCATCGAAGAACATTGCATCAATGTTTTAGAACCAACATTTTGTGTCCAATGGACTCCTGTGCGTGGAATAGCCCTTGGGGAAAACATTGAGGTACCAGTGAATTTGCTAGCAAGAACATAATGGTAACAACATCAAACGCTATTGCTGAAATAGCTAGCTTGCACACGACGGCAATAGTTGTGTATGATGACCAGTGTAAATAATATAATGCATGTGAATGAATAAGAAGCATTGTATTCAGTCAGAGTGAATATGTGTTGTGTAGTTAATCTTAAGATTACAAATATATAAAACATATAACTGAAGCATTCTTAAATCAAGTAACGCAGACACACATATAAGGTATAAATATATAAAGAAATGAGCAAAGAATAACACAATAGACAGATCTAATTACAAACTAATAGAACATCCTTTGAAAACTTGTCAGTTTTCATCCGTGTAGCCTCTCCTAAAGTGTGGGCTTTGTCAATATGTTGAACGAAAACCTTCCATAATCGAATTTTAATGCTCATTTTGTGGATTGTAAAGTACCATATTGCAGTAGATGTTACTTCCGGATGTTGGCTGCCTTTTAGATCCTAGGAATAGAAACAAAAGCTGATCAGTTCATATGGACTAAAAGTATCAGCATCACCTTTTTTGTTCTGAGAAGCTTGAGAGAAATGAAACAGTCAACAGTAAAACCGCTAATACATATCAGTTAATCTCAAACATATTACAATTATCCAATTGCTTGTACTCTACGAAAACCTTTGGAACAAAAAAACTAAAAATGTAATTGTCGCTATGTCATTGGGGCAGAGTACAACAATATCGATTGGAGTTGAAAGCTCATGTTATATAATGTAGATTATTTTAATTATTAATGTAAAAGTTGACGTTCATCCAATGAGACAATATGTTGCTTTTCATTAGCTAATCAGAAAATATATTTTGTTTAACAAACAATTCTACAATGCTTTACATTTCTATTTTGATTTAGAATTTGAATTAACCCTCTGTCAAGGTGTCATTGGAGGAAAATTGTAGAGCACTTCTGACATATATTTTATAGTCTACCCTTTCATTATGATATCTATACGTTAAACCGAGAGCTATGTCTTCTAAAGTAAATCTTTAATGCGTATCTTTTTCCAATAGTTATAAATATTTCAATTCTAAATTTAATTTCGGTTTAAATCTGAAGAAAGTGCTGGTGCGCACATAATGTAAAACGTGTCTGACTTCATAAAGTAGTTTTTTAGTATAAACAAAGAGGTAAATAATATATAAAACGAATAATGCAATGTCCAGCTGTGTTATGTTTTTATTTTGTTTAGAAGGGAACATTTTTTTATCGTTATTGTTTTGTTATCTTCCATTCCTTGTCGTGGCATTCTCTCTAAATAAATGTGAATCTTATTGTAAAAATTAAACCGATACGTCTAAGCATTGTAAACATTGAAGGACACTTCAATATTTTCCACAATAAATATCACGGGATAAGACTAAGCTAACAGTTATATGACCATTTATCTTACAATTTTGGATTATATCGCTATCAGAATGTATCGGCAAAACAATCATTTTTGCAATTTAAAACTGGTATAATTTTTTCATATCTGTTATCATGTGCACAATGTAAAGTTGCACACGCGCATTAGACACTTTCTTTGTCAAATATTTAGTTTTTGAGGTAAACTATATCTGCACCTTGTCAAGCTCATTTATTTTGGAGGCATGTAAAGTGTGCATGCAGTCAAAAGTCCTATAATGCATGTTTGGAAGAGTTTTGAAAGAGAAACAGTTTTAAAGTCTGATTTCATCATGCTAAAAAATTCCCATCTGAAATGTATGGTTGGTATTGAGTTCAGTGAGCTTCCATATATGCCATATGTTGAATATTCATTTCATTCCCAGTTGAGTGTACACGTGATATAACTCTTATTCTGATTTTGTTTTAGCTCAGACTCTTTTTCTGATTTTGTTTTAGCTCAGTGTGTTAAAATGAGCCTCCACTCAGTTGCAACAGCGCAACTGAATTTACACAATATTTGGTTAACATTTCACAGTCATCCTTGAGAACAGTTCTTGGTTGACCTAAATGTGTTCTCAAAATTAACTATAAGTTTTACACGCGCAGGGCCTATAGGGAACACATATCGTATCGCTCCTGAAATTGTCAGAATTGCCTCAACGATGCACACCAATTTTAGCCACCAGCGGCAGTTACGCAAGCACAACAGTCATACTCACACAGGTTATATACTGTTTGGGTTTCAGTGATTGTACAGAAAGGTGATTTAGCACTGATACTCCTGCAGCACATGTGTATCCTCCATGTCATAATACTCAGTCAGCACATTGCCACTTTATCAATACGTGCACGTTTTGTCTTGATATATGGGGTAAAATAGTGTCAATACACTACCTTAGATATTGACGTGATATTTAGCAATGAGAACCCCTTTAATAAGGGGAGAAAACTCGTGAACATGACATATTAAGGACTGGGCCTGTACGATGTTCCTGGATTCGTACTAGGTGCACCAAATGAATGTTCTGCATTGTCTTCACGCATCGCTCCAATGAATAAACACGTTGCAATTCGAGTCCTTGAATATATCAAAAACTTCGTTGTGGATCGGAGACAAAACTTGGGATTGCAAGTGACACAGTCGCTTCAAGATCGACTGTGTCTCAAGCATCTCCAAAACTGGTTATAATATGATCAAAGACTATGCTGGCTGTGGTTGATGAAGTCATTAATGACGCCGCTCAACAACGATTATCTGATTCAGTGATTGTAAATGGAGCATTAGGTATTCAAGTACGGTTTTGAATGCGAGTGTGAATAAACATTATCATAGGCGGTTTTGCAGTCTCATGTACGACTCTTTCCTGAGACACGCCACTGTCAGCGATTGTTATTGCTAATAATCTACGGTTTCTACAGAGTATATGACTTTTATGCTATAGCCAGCGTAAGTCATGGACATGGATGAGTAAGTTTGTATAAAAGCAGTGACTTATAGAAGACATATTAGTCCAAAATCGTGTATTTTAGAAAGAATGTTTCTTTAGTGTATTGGGTTAGTGTCAGAGAACGAATTTACCATACGGTTAAAATTGTCACATAATAGATTGCAACATCTCATACAATTACATGCTAGGCCTAAATCATATTAATGCACGAGAGAGAGAGAGAGAGAGAGAGAGAGAGAGAGAGAGAGAGAGAGAGAGAGAGAGAGAGAGAGAGAGAGAGAGAGGATCAGCCATTCACGGCTTGATTGACATATTAACTTACCTATTGCTAGTTCTTCATATTCAGGTTTAGAGCTAGTGTTCTTGTTCAAGACCTCGTAAATATCTGGCTTTTTCCCGCTATGAATAGTTACATTAAAAATATGAAAAGTATATGTTATTATCAGTATTTACGATCATTGTATTTACTGTTTTTATGACTAAACATCTGAATATTAGAAATGGTGTTATATTAATCCTCTAATGTCTTGATTCTAAACGTTTTGTAAATAAATCTTTTCACTGTTCCAGCCTTAACATAATTATGCAAGAATGATAAATGGACGACATTATAAAAGAGATTTATGTATTATATATTATGCTTTGAACTAGATGAGATAGATTGCAATCGTGTAAAGTGTACACAAAACTATTCATACAAACATATTCAGGTTGGATAACAAACTTTTAAGACTTCTTAAATTGGGTGCAAATTTAAATTTATTTGCAAAATGTACTGCAATATGTTACAGGGGTAATGTGAAAAATGAAGTATAGCATGTTACAGAGGGATGTGAAATATGAACTACAGTATGTGAAAGAGGGAATGTGAGAAATGAAGTACAATATGTTACAAAGGGATTGTAAAAAATGAACTACAATATGTGAAAGAGGGAATGTAAAACAAACTACAGTGAGTTAGAGTCGATTTAGTATAAATACACAATGCAAGAAAGAGTATTATTAGTAATTATTATAAAACGGTGTTTTGAAGACAAAACCATACAAAATTACATTCATTTATCAACTATTTCATTTATCATTTAAAAAGAACATTGTTGAATCATTGCAATCCAAAGAGTGTGGACAGACTGACAGAGGGAATGAAAATTTCATTTCTTCAGCAATATCTCGAAATGTAGGCTCTACAAAATGCAAACGTGGTGTATTGTTTTGCTATTAATATAGATCTTTAGTATGAAGTAAAATGAATTACTCTTACTTGGAGTAGGCGAAGTTTTGTAACAATCTGACCATGACTGTTAATCAAGACTCAGTTACCTATATGATTATTTCAATATGTGTACTGGGACTAAGTCGATTGACGGTCTTTGTCAATCATATGGAACTTCAAACAACTATTTAATATTTTTTATTGTAAAATATCGTGAAATAATTTATGGTGTCATTTAAAGTTTAGTCAAGATAAATATTTGCATTGGCCGTGCCTTTTAATCAGTGTATATGATTTCATGGGTTAAGAAACGAAAGACAAACTATGAAAAGTAAAGCATACACATTTGTACTAATCGAGGTTTGTACTTCCCATTTGACGCACCTACAAAGAAGAATTTTAAAAATATTTAATTAAGTTCAATAACAAATACTTGACCAATACAAGAAAACTGCTCAAAACATAAATTATTTTTTGCACTTACTCCTTAACATGAAGAAGGCATATAGTAGAAACAATTTGATTATTCTGCGTGTAAATGGGTGTCGGAGATATTCGAAACATAAATCAAATTAAAAATACCTCTTTAGAGCTTGAAGTTCTTAGGGCTCAACTTGTCATGCAAAGTGTCATTTGGTTCGCGTCTCATAACAATACGGTGGGGGATGAGCAAAATTTTGCAGTTTAATTGAGTATTGCAATACTACTACTAATATAACGGATATGAGAATGCAATATATGACTGATATCTGCATGAAGTAAACTGACTGATATATTCAAGACCGTTGCCGTAATACGAATACCATTAGAGTTACCAAGGGTCCGTCGGGATGGAACAGGCACAAAGAAAGCATGTTCGCAGCCGTAATGCGAATACCATTAGAGTTACCTCGGGTCCGTCGGGATGAAAAAACAACTAAGAAAGCATGGCCTTAGCCGTAATACGAATACCATTAGAGCTACAATGGTTCCTTCGGGATGGAACAGACGACACAAAGGAAACAAGGACGTAGCCGTAATACGAATACCAATAGAGCAACGATGGGTCGCCGTTATGGAAATAAAAACTAAAAAGAAAATATGCCTTTGACTTGGATTGTGACATTTTTGCAACTAAACGGTCGTCGCAATATTACCCTAGTACTGTGGTCATATAACGGACATTTTCTTACTTAAGGTCCTGTGAATATTACTTACATAACCTTACATTGGTATCGGAAATAAAACTAATATTTCCTGCCTCTGTCGTATCATTAAGTTAGTTTTTTAAAAATAAAACGTATTGCTTTTTTCAACAATATACCTAAAAAATTGTGTATACTATTAAGAAGGTCGACGAACTGCGTAACTCTTCCTCACTTAAAACAAAGATACAGCGTAAGTCAGTCTTGTCATCCACACATCCCATTTCATCACCCACTAAAGTTATGTTGAGACAGGCGAGCGACAAAACGGCAGGTGTGGGTATCATGGCAGTCGTGGCCGCAAACCTGCACACAGGCGGCTCAGGCCATTAGGGTCGTTCAATTCTGACATGGATCAGCAGTGGAGTGCGGCAGCCCCCTGCGCAACTGAGTAACCTTGCTCAGGAATGCACTTCTTACCTCCCTGGCATGAGGAAAGGGCTAAAGAGTTTGCCTAAACATTGTCTGGTATAAACTGTCCTAGTCAGCTTGCCAAGCGGCTGAAGAGAAACTGCACCATTGGTCAGAATACAAAGAAGAAAATGAGGATTATTCATCGCACACTTAGTGCATGGCATGTGCGCATCTTACTGGAGAGAGATGATGCTGGAAGACCCCAGAGGAGAACCGACCTAATAAGAAAGTAACTAGCCAGACACAACGTGGGCATTGCTGCCTTGAGCAAGACCCGGCTTGCAGGAGAAGGCGAACTCTATGAAAGGGGCTTTGGATACACCAAAAGACACACTAAGGGATGAAAAGATCCTAAGCGACTAAACAGCGTCAAGCGGAAATGTACCTAACAGTATGAAGTTTTACTTCTTTTGAAAGTCAAAATGTAGAGCCTGACTGGGCGGCATTCCAAGCGCTGGTCTGTATCTCACAGCTTCGGACATATTAGGTTATTCAATCAAAAGCATCAAGTCTGGTTTCATGAGAACTGCGACGAGATCCACAAGTTGCTGAAAGAGAAACACCACCTCCTCCAAACCTACTTCAAAAACCCCAAGTGCACCTCTAGGCAAGATGCGCACAAAAACATGCGAAGAACTGTACAGCAGAATATGAGTAAGATGAGAGACACATGGCTGAGCAACAAAGCGGATGAGATCCAGTGCTAACCAGATCCGATTGACATGAAGAACTTCTACATAGCCATGAAAGAAGTGCATGGAGTGACATGCTCTGGATATTCCTACTCTATTGCGACGACAAGACCAAGCTGATTACTGACAAAGAACGGATATTCTTCAACGATGGGCTGAACCCTCTGTCAACGTCCTCACCCTTAATTCATCAATGATGAAGCCATCCGTCGTCTCCAACTAGTACCAATTAACGAATCCCTGGATTACCCTTCAACAGTGCAGAATCCATCGCAGCTGAAGTCTACAAGGAACTGATCACAACCTGATAGAAAGGCTCTACCAGCTGTATTTACTGATGTGGCAGCAAGAAACGATCCCACGGGAATTCAAAGATGCTTCCATAATCAACCTGCATGATTGCAAAGGAAAACTTTAGGCCTTCGACTACTTCCGGGATATATGCTTACTCTCAACTGCATGAAAATAATCGCCGGAATTCTACTGAACTGCGTTACTACGCACATTGACCAGGGACTACTGCCAGAAAGCCAGTGTGGATTCAGAAAAGGACGCGAGACCATCAACATGAGAAATGTCAAGAGCACAATACCGACCTTTCTTCCATCTATGCCGACTTCAGAAATACCAGCCATTTCGACTAACCAAAGGCATCAAGCAGGGTTGTGTTCTGGCACTGATACTGTTGTTCTCTGCTATGATGAATAATTATTTCATAGACGGAGAGATTGGAGTCGGCACCAGCTACCGTACAGATGGAAAACTTCAATCTCCGCAGGCTTCAAGCGAAAACCAAGCTTATTTACTATTTGCTTATTCCTGCGCCATCAATGCTGGCTCAGAAGCCGACTTGCACTGCAGCGATGACAAGTTATCCAGCTCTGTCACCGTCATCGAGACTGAAATGCTGCATCAGCTCGCCCCTGGAAAGGCTTATGTTTACCCCAAGATCACGGTCAACAAGCAAACATTCAACGTTGTGAACTGCTTCAAATACATATGAAGCAAACTGCCACAGAGCAGCACTAGTGACGACGTGGTGAACGTTTGCATTGCCAGAGATAGTGCAACGTTCGGCAGATTGTATGCAAACGTCTGGAATAGGAAAGCCATCATCATGCAGACCCAAGTCGGAAATCTGAACACTTTCACAATAATAATAATAATAATAATAATAATAATAATAATAATAATAATAATAATAATAATGACTTGGTATAGCACCTAATCTTTAGAAGCTCTAAGCGCTTCATAATATCTATAATGATATGACTACACTACAGAAAAACAAATAACAAAAACCATGAAACTGTAAATATAAACACATGCTGAAAAATACAAGATACAAAACATTATTTGGTCTCTACGCTTGTTCCTGTAGTCACAAAAGGTGAGTTGTAAGAGTACCTTCAAAAAGGATCACTGTGTTTTTATGTCGAATTTCCATATGCAATTCGTTCCACATTGCCGAGCATTGGTATGCAAAAGAACGTTGTCCATTGGACTTCGTTTTCATATTGGGAACAATGAGTATACAATCGTCAGAAGAGCAGTGTAATTATCTTGCTAGTGTATACACATGGGTGAGGTCGGATAGGTATGTTAGACTGGAGTCTGTCACTGAAATATATCACAGGGAACAACTTGTGTGATAGATTCTGTATCGATTTGATACCCAGTGTAGGGTACAGAGCAGTGGTGAGGTGTGCTCTGATCGAGGTAATCTAACGATGATCCTAGCAGCTGTGTTTTGAACTTTTTGAAGTTTCGGGAGTAAGTATTGTGACGAACCAGACAGAATTGAATTACAATAGTCCAGTCTTCAAAGTACTAATTAATACACAAGTGTTTAGTGGCATCAACTGAAAGGTATTTGCGAATGGAACCTACGAGTCTCAGTTCAAGATATGCAGCTTTGCATATGTTCATGACATGTTGAAGCAATTGGAGAGAACTGTCTAGAGTTACACCTAGGTCTCGAACTGACTGTGAGAATTTAACGTCGGTGTTGCTGTTATTTATTGTCTGAGGTAAAGGATGTGATTGAGAGAGTCTTTATGTTGTGATCAAAATAGCCTCAGTTGTATCATCATTCATCTGCAGCTTGTTACATGTCATCCATGATTTTACATCAGAAATGTACCTCTCTACTCCATGTATGGCAGCATCAACTTCAATTAGGTGGCTAGACTTGTATATTTGGGTGTCATCAGCGAAGACTTGGTAAAACACTGGGTGATGTTCTATGACATTAGAGAGCGGCTGAGTATATATATTGAAAAGGACAGGTCCAATAACAGACCCCCGTTGAACACCATACCATTGATCAACTCGGCTGGAGTGTATTCCATTTGCATATACAATTTGTGATCTATTTACTAAGTACGACTTGAATGACTGTAAGGCTGGATTTTGAATGCCAAATACAAAATTAAAGGTTTATCCATTAGTTTAACTTTAATTTTTACTTTTCACTTTTAGTTTTCGTTTATGTTTTTCAAAAATATTTAACAATATTACCTTTCCCGTATTACCATCAATCATCAAGTAATTCATCAATCACCTCACGAAATATTATTTTGTCGAAACTCTAGCGAAAAAATAATTCGCTACAAAGGCTAGATGCCTCCTCTAATATGTTTGTCACTATACCTCTCGGTTCATTATTTCTCAAGGATGACTTCATTTCGTTTTGCTTTCCTAGTTAGTTAGTCCAGTGGTTTGCCAGTTTCGTTGGCTTCAATTATCTTATCAATAAGCGTTCGATCAATTCAGATTTCCATAATACCACTTAGAAATAATCCCCCGACAAATATCACCTGCTTCGTTTATTATTTCAGGCGCGTTGTTTCCGGCCCGTATTGCACCAGTTCATACCTCTAGTCGGTCAACATATGATGTTTTCAGGACAGTTTGTTACCAATCCTGATCCGGTTATCGGTCTACGTATGGCAAAATTCTTTGGCTTGCTAAGTGTGACATCGATTGGTTAACTAAGTTGACTTTTAGTTGGCAAGTGGATTGATAGATTAGCAGTATTTTTTTTTTAAATTCAGAAACTTGTTTTCATACCTCGATTATCCTAGTTCTAAATAAATATATATGTCGTTGTAATTATATGCGAGATCCACAGCTACGTCATAGTTGTTTTAGTTTTATATGACTTGATATATCATCGAATAATTATATTATTCCGCGCTTGTGCTTCGGTGGCTTGACATCATAGACCGAACATGCGTCCGCAGACGCGTCAACAAACTCTTCATCAGAATAGGCGGTAACTTGTGGTTGTGCGTCTTTGATAGCTTGTTCTATGGCGGTAGCAGATCATAATGCGGCCTCAGCAAGTCTTTCAGCAGCTCTAGCGAATATGTCCGACGCGCTGATGCTATGCCTTGTTTACCAAGCAATTTAGTGATTGGCTTAAATAATATTTCAGAAGATTTTGTTAAACCTTTTTTATGTTTCTTGTCTTACTTGTAGTTTTTGTCTAATAGCGTCTCTCACGGAGAGAAACTTCTTAATTGCATCTAGGCACCCACGTGCTAACCGGGCAGTATAGAAATCTGGATGAAGCATGAAGACATTATAACAAAGATGGTGCTATCTATCATAGGCAGTGAAGACGCTAATCAAAGAAAACGACCTAAATAAGAATTATGTGATAATGAAATCTGCTGCCAGGATGACAGAAAGGACAAACATTGGAATTTTAAGAATCTAATGAAGTGCAAATTATTACCTAGTCACTCACAATATTAACAGGAAAGCTTCAGACCGTTTTATAGCCATGGACAACATGTACACATCGACAGGTACCCTACCATGATCATTTCATCTTAGAATGTATTGATTTTGAAGGTTGAAGGACAAAGAGCAGAAACATGAAAAAGAGTGGGAATTATTTATCTATCATAGGTTCTTACCTAGTATCGGTTTTCACAACTGAAACACCTAAAAGGCAATATGCAATAATATAAATATACTTGTGACACATTAAAATTGAAAACCAAACAAACTAAAAAGATTTAAAATAAAAACAAAACACAACATAAATGTATAGAATACGTTACAAGGAACTTAAGCAAGAATTAGTTTTTGTCCTAATTTATTCAAATCAATACGTTATGTACTTAATATTTGCTGAGAAAAGTGACTTGATAATTTGTCAACTAAAGACGTTTGAGATTTTACAGGATATATAATATCATTAACAAGATATATTTCTAGTCTAATGTGATAAGGGACCACGTTTTTGTTCGAACTTTTCGCTGGTGTATCATTAATCTCTTTTGAAATCTCCTGAAAATGCATTTAGTAAAATTAATGTTTAATGTTGACAATTGAGTTTTAATGACATTCGATAAGTACAACGACTATTTCTTCATTTCAGATAAGATGAGCGACTTTGTGGGAAACGTATAAATTCTTTTTTCATATATTACATTTATGGACGTTTGTGGCATTTATTTGGTCTATAGATCACTTTCTATGCGCAGTGTTGAGATTTCATTTCCTGCACTGGAAATATTTAAAATTAAGCAAGTTATATAGATAACAGGATATAATGGTCTAAATATGAACCATATGGCCGGCTATAACTATTACCAGAAGAGATACGTATGAAGTACAAAAGATGATGAAATTCTCCAGATATTGGTATTATTATACTTTTTCTCATTGTTTAAGATAACATGATGAAATAATCAACTATAAGAACGACACCTTAAATGGTTTCTAAAGATAAAAATCACAGTGGGAGATATTTCAATTCTTTTTTAATTATGCACTTTATGCCCCTCCTGTATTACACTTGAAAACATTAACTCACAACTTCTATCGAGAACGATCTCTTAGACCCCGCCCTCCAAGAGAACATCATCAACAAAGAAAAGATAAACAACATAATACAAACAAATTCCATTTGGTATAATTATCATCATAAACAAAAATATACAGTTAATTGTTATCATCATAAACAAAAGATATACAGTTGCTTTATGACAAATGCAAATAAATTGGTACTGATAATCCCGAACAGGGAGAAAGAAACTTAATATAACATTTTATTAAATTCATGACATAAAGTTTGCTTAACAGACCTAATAGAACTTTTAGCAGTAATGGACATAGTTTGAATTTACCTCCTCTTTGATGTGATTTAACCTTTGCTTAGCATTTTGCAATATAATGGCTGTTTCTTTATTTAAAGAGAGAAAGCAAAAGTCATACCATCGTTTTTCTTTAATTTACAAAGGCCTATATTGTTGATATTTGGGTCCGTTTGACTGTTCAAAATATATAAAAATACATTACACAGTTTTATACATGAAGAGCATGCAATAACATTTTCATGCGAGATATAAATTACAATTAAATTAAATGTTTAACCTCTCGTTTGATCCTATAATTGGAAATAATTAGTATGAACTAGAAGTTTCCCAATTAAATTCAAATTTTTTAAAAAATTTGTTATATATATATTATTAGTGAAAGAAAAATCACTGTTTGACTTCTTTGCATATTATATTGTTTTAAATTTACAACCTTAAGATTCACATATAAAATAAAACTGCATATGGAAATATTTATCAGTTGCCGAAATAATTACTGTTTGAATTCATAGGCCTTTTTGTTATTTTTAGTTAACATTGGTATAAACGGAAGCCGTTTTCACCAAGAAACACTTAATACTCAGGTTAGGAGACAAACTTGGACGCTAACGTAAAAAAGCGGGATTTTAATGATCTTTTGTCGATTTTGAAAATCTCATTAAACTTGATTCGACTGTTAAGAACAACCTTTACCTGTTATCATTCTTGCGTCCTACAAAGAACAGTAAATGCAATTCAATGCGTTAAGAAATCGAAGCAGATAATTAAGAGGCACGTCATAAATATTTAACTTTTGTACGTGAAATATAAAAGGTATTTAGTGATGGATAACTCCATAACCATCGAAACGGACATTTTTGAAATACACTTTTATCGAATCATAAACGTTTACTAATAAACAATAATTCGTCAAAGATGAAAAATGACACATCACCAATATCTACAAGTATAGATTTTCAACGTTTCAAATCGGGAATATCTTATTATAGTCATGATTTATTTTCAAAGTTGCTACTGATCATTAGTGAGGGATTATAAACTTAAAAGAAGGCTATTAGTGGCCGTCTCAGATTAACTAATTATCAAGTTAATCGTTTATTTTTCTCTTGGTTTAATGACTCGCAAACAAAATCGCTGACTTCTGCAACGATTTTAACAGTGTTTTATATCTACAGAAGTTTCCAGAGGAACGATTTAGAACAGATTAGACAAATCATGAATAGCAAATTTGTAAAAAATGTTCTATTGGCATTGATTAATGATAGTACAGAAACACCCATTGGCAAGGTACAGGTCGGTGCCAGATATAAACCATCAGTGAAAGACATCCTAATTAATATTAAATTTACTTAGTATGCTGTAATTTTCTGAGATTTTTTTACTCTTCTTTCAGTAGAAAAGATAACATCTGCTAAGTTGACGAACCTACAAGCAACTTTACTTCTTAAAAAAGACTTTTTTCTGAATTCATCGATGTATGCATGCATGTATGTATGTATGTATGTATGTATGTATGTATGTATGTATGTATGTATGTATGTATGTATGTATGCATGCATGCATGCATGTATGCATGTATGTATGTATGTACTATGTATGTATGTATGTATGTATGTATGTATGTATGTATGTATGTATGTATGCGTGCGTGTGTGTGTGTGTTTGTAGGTAGGTAGGTAGGTTACGTAGGATGCTTTCATAGGAAAGTTGACAGGTAAGTTTGGCATCTTTTGTAAGAAAATAATTTCTTTAGGGTTTCCTGCGCTTTTTGGAAATCAATCAATCGATCAATTTCTCTCTATCAATATGTCTATCTATCTATCTATCTATCTATCTATCTATCTATCTATCTATCTATCTATCTATCTATATGTATATATATATATATATATATATATATATATATATATATATATATATATATATATATATATATATATATACACTAATGACAACACCACCACCGGCAACAACAACAATAAGTACTACGACTAGTTATACTAATGATGAAAAGGAATAATATTAATAATGATAATGAAAATAATTGATTTTTGTTGAATAACATACCTCTACATAAGCGTTTCCTTGATCGGATAACTAGTACAATAACAGTTATGATGCAAGCAGCCAGACAAGCCAGAACAACGGATACTATCAGTGCAGTTTGCTTCGTATTTGTCATGGTGTCTGAACTAAAAGCCACTTAGTAAATGTAATGGTGGATAATTTGTTTTTCTTGTTCAGTTGTCTTTTCAACATGGTTTATATTTTCATAAGTAGGACACCCATGACAGGGTTCTATTTCTTAAAAATACCAAACCGATTTGATATTACTCGCACTGGTTTTATCATAACACTAACATTATTTTCTTACCATACCATTTCTTTATTTATACCACTCTACATCTGTTTCACGATTTCTACTAATGCACGTACTTTACTTAATATAGTGTTTGGAAGAAAAAGAAATTTGGAGAGATTGATCTCATCAAGAGTTTGCATGCAAAAACATAACATATTTTTGACCGTCAACATCAAAAGATCATCGTAACATTGACACATTTATACCCCATAATAAATTGATAATATTAGTTTTAAAGCTGACTTAAATAAAATTATAGAAATGTAATATTTTAACACGAAACAAGACATAATGAAACTAAAGTTAAAGATGTAACAGTTACAGTAAATTCATCATGCAAAAACGATATTAAATAAATTGACATTACGTAAGGGTTGTGTTTTTACGGTCTTGTAAGCCACTGAAGAGTAAACTGTTTAAAGCTACTTTGACAAATCCTGCAAGCCACGGTACGAGTAGAGTTCTCATAGTTACTTTGACGTATCCTGTAAACCACGATTAAAGTTAAAGGTTTTACATCGTCTTAAAGTATTATTTAAGCCACACTGATGATAACGATCACTGCTGCATAGATTCATGTTCACACACATTTTCTTTGCTTTCGTTTTTGCTTTGTTAAGATTGGAAATGTCAAAAATGTTTTACATCAAGCTTGTATTCCATCTAAAATGGATGCAAATTGCGTGAAGGTAAGGTCAGACGTAGACGTACGTAACGCTTTTCTCGTCAAATAATAGACATAATCCCCGATTGATAAAGTCATTTGACAAAAACAAATGACACAAACTGCTTGAGCGGATGAGTATGCTTTCACAGTAATTTATTTGATAATGAACTACAGTCTATCGCTCTCGTCAATGTCGCATCCTTAAAGTAAAGCGGTTTGAATACGCAGTTTTCGAGCCTTGGATAAAGCAGTGGGTATCATTGGGGGTTGTCTTAAAATGTGACCAATTAAACTTTTAAGCTATAATAGTTCTATGAAACAAAAATTAAAAGTAAAAAATACATGGACATTTTGCAGGTTAAATTGGTTCATAGATATTTCTCAATGTCGCATTAAAAGGGAGTGCGCATTTGATTGTTTCAAAAATGGTGGGAGCTGTAAATTCCCAAATATTATAAATTTCCAACTCTGTAATAGCTTAAAAATAACCTTGCTCTAATTTTAGGACAAAAAAATCATATATCCATTATTTTATTTGTAAAATAAAAAAGAACCACTTAATGATGTTGAGAAACCGACAAAAAACTGGTATGCAAGAATATCTAGCGCGCTTCTAACTTCCGTCACTGCCGATATATTTGGATGGTTTCTAAGGAGACAGTTTCTATTTTTCCAAAGATATAGCAATGGATGAACATGCGAAACACTAAAATCTTTCAGTACTTCATAAATACATGATATACTAGTGATAAAAAATAATGTATTATACATGCTATGTCTCCCTTCTATGAAGCACTGGGAGCATTATACATAACCTTAGTCTATTTCGCAGATATTTGCATGGGTAAAGATCATTGGAACCAAACCTTTGGCCATATTAAAATATGGAAAGTCATTTTCAAAAAGAAATCTTCAGTCAAGCAGCGCGTCTGTATGCAAGTAACTTTCAAGATAACATTATAGCTCCTTGCACAGACAATTGATGTAATGTCCATTCCATGTATAGCTGGGATACTGCTCCAACGTTAGAGTTTAGCATACGTAAAGAAATAAAGTGTAACCAAAACTGTACGGAACAAATCAATGAGAAATTTATTTCGTTAGAAAACAAAGTGTGAATTTAAAAGACATACAAAATTGTGAATTGTGTTTTACATAATGCTAACTAAATGTATCTGCAGAAGTCTCAAACTAATTCCATTAGTCTTGAATGCCCTGATGTACCAGTTATATT
The DNA here is from genome assembly GCA_029339505.1 of Unio delphinus. Lineage (NCBI taxonomy): Eukaryota > Metazoa > Mollusca > Bivalvia > Unionida > Unionidae > Unio > Unio delphinus. Next base: position 20,073,660 of record JAQISU010000047.1, read on the forward strand.
GATTATCCTGATATATCAATGACACAGTACATAATGTCTTTAAATGAATCCACAAAAGTAAAATGTGTGAATCCAAAAGACAAATACTTTGCTACTTTTAAGTAATAATATAAACAAATAATTCCTTTCGAATCGGATCAGATTGCAAAACTATAGCTGCAATTTCTGATCATAAAGTGGATTTCCATGGATTGATCTAAAAAAAAAATGAATTTTTTTGTATAGTTTTATTTAACTCTCTATTTGTCGATATTTTAATTTAATATATGATTTAAAAGAATGTGTAATGTTCCAATAGTAAAACCTAATCATAGTTTAAACAAGTATTAACTTGAACTATTAAGCTAGTAAACATTTTGTTTTCAACGTATAATCATGGACAAAGAATATTAAGCACAGGAATACAACAAAATTTAAATCTTCATCACAAATGCACATATTCAAAGTATTCAAACATTCACATTCGTGTTACATTGGTTGAAGGCTTACATTGTAGAATAACTATCAGGCAATACGAGTACACCACATCATCTCGTGCTTTTTAACCAACTACTCTGACCTTAGAACTACAAACATACCATCATACATGCATACATACATACATACATACATACACACACACGTACGTACGTACGTACATACATACATACATACATACATACATACATACATACATACATACATACATACATACATACATACATACATACATATATACATTACATTGATTGGTTCAAATGTTTTGAAGTATAACATTTCCACAAATACTAATTTGTATTACTACTATTTTATAACTTTTTCAACATTTGTTGTTAATGCACCTACCTTCCTTACATACGTGTTTGGAAGAAGAATCATTTTGAAAAGCTATTGTATTTGTTCTTTTCTCATATGTGCCTTCACGCCCTTTACAAAAGAAATGATAGAGTCTGAATGCATTTGGGTTCTTGCCCTTAATACCAGCATTGATCATGCAATATTAGTTACCTGTAGTTGCGTCTAAAGTAAAGGGATCGTCTAACACATTGCTTTCTATGCTGAGTTCTGGACTGGTGCTGTACACGAGGAAAGGACCCGCTGTCTGCATCAAGACACACACAAAAATTGATGTATTAGGTAGATCGATCTGAACATATTCCAAACGTTATCGGTTTATTTATATTTTCTTTGAATATTTACTTATTTCGTTAACCAATACTTCAATCTTACTATGAGTATATTGATCAGTGAGTATTGCGATGAAAATGTTTCATGCCAATAAACACTATCCATTGATAAAGATGCACAAGTAGTGCAGCAACGCATATATATATATTATAAGATATCAAACTTTTAGAAATTATGTATACATCTATGACAAGAATATTTTGCATTTGAAAACAGTAGATGATTAATTTACGCACTTTCTACAGGGATCTGAAATTAGTATGTTTCCAACACTTAGTCTAAAGCAGCATACAACACAAGACAGCTTTTTGATGGTCATACTATTTTTATTAAATACATCATTGATTCAGCTGATATGAACATGACACCTGTCGTAGGATCATCTTCAACATCTGTTAAGTTAAATAAAATGTTGACTCATTCATCTGCATGTTAGAAGAACGTTATTGGCTGGTAACCTAAGTTAAGGCTTGGCTTATAAATTAATTCTTCTTTAATATAAGACGTTACGTATTATGACGGTTGAATGATGTCTAACTATCGTTGTGTTAAAATGATGTTTGGTCTAAATTAAAGTTGCAATTAACATTTGTTCCGATTGTCTGAAAATTAACTTTCTTTTTATCAATGTCTTCCTTTGCTCCTAACAATACTGCATCAACGAGCGAGTGTACAAGACATCGCTCAAGCAATTTATGTAAAGGAAATTGTCACGGATAATATCTTTACAGATTTGTAAGACTGTGCCAATAACATATTTTGATTACATAGCCTGGAAGCAAGGACTGTAAACTACACTTGCTGTTCTACTTATTTTCATTACATTGCACCGGGAGTAATGAATGTAACTTCTGCCTGCTGATCCCCAGATTTTGATCACATAGTCTGGGAATATGGATTTTAACAACTACTTGTTAATGTACGTATCGTTATTACCTAGCCTGGGAATATAGATTGTAACATCTACTTGCTCATGTATGTATTTTTATTACATAGTCTGGGAATATGGATTGTAACATCCACCTAATAATGTATGTATTTTCAGTACATAGCCTGAGACGTAAGGACCTCTACGGTATCCTTTCCATATTTTGATTACATTGCCTGAGACGTAATGACCGTAACCACTATGTTATACTTTCCATATTTTGATTACATTGCCTTAGACGTAATGACCTTATCCTCTAAGTTCTACTTTCCGTAATTTCATTACATAGACAGGAACGTAAAGATTCCAGTATCTAATTGCTATTCATCATATTTTTGCACAGTATGAATTTTAATAAACCTCCATTATGTAGATATTTCAACGAAATCTTTAATTCTATGGAACACGTTAGTAGTAATAAAGGATACCGTATTGTCAGCGGACAATATATTACCCAACCCCCAGGGAACGTTTAGCCTCAAAGGGATTAAACATAGAGAATATTGGGACAGTACAGAGTCAAATGAAAATGGGGTAGAATAGGAATGGAACAGGGGAAGTTACGTCATTGTACTCTCAGGAGAGACAAATACAGTAGAGATATAGAGGAATAAACATATACAATACACAGACATAGACTGATAAACGTCAAGGGACAAGAGACCTTGACCATGGACGGGCATGTCTAGGGACACTGAGGAAATGGTATAAGGCATTACTCGGTCGGGGTTCGAACCCGCGACCTCCGTCATCCGAGGCGACAAGAATGAGGATAATTTTAGATGGAGAAACGTATTGATAGTTATCTGAATACATTGGTTACGAAGGAGAAAATATTACAGTGATATATGATTCTCCATCTATGAGCACTATTGGTGAGAAAATCGCAGGAATGATGTCTTGTATAAAATATATAAAGTATCTTAAGGTAATAATTTTGATCAATAGAGGAGATCTATAGTTCTGAAACAAAATATTAATTTATATGTGCACTATTCGGGATTCTAAATCATCACTAGGATTAAGAAAATTACGAATAAATAGTTAAAAGGTTCTCCTAAAGGTACTATTTGACAAAAGGAGTTTACCCTTTACTGTCGATTTGACTGTTGCTAAAATAATAAATACTAGGTCCTATTGTTTGCGATTGTTCCAAAGAACGCAGCAATTGGAGTCTTTCAAAATGTATGATGAGCAACTTTTCAAAGGGATACTCTTAATTCCAATCAATTTTAAAAGACATTTATAATATGTTCCCAAGAGTGAAGGTCTCCTATTACACATACTTTGAGTGTCACAGTTGTCTTAAGTTTGGCTTTGTTTTCCACCTCCACTTCAAAGAAGTAATCTCCATTCTGGACCTGATCACCGTTTTCTTGTCCCCGTTTTTGGTCGTTAAGGACCGGAGACATTCGACTCTTCAGTACAGAGTGCTTGTGATAGCATCCATCGAAAGGGGTACAGTAACATTGATCACCTCCGCTGTAGTTAATATACTTTGCTTGGCATTTTTCCTTATCCTGGAAAGATTTATCAGACTGTAAACTGAATATACAATTCCTTTCTTTGTCTATAAGTTATACTGGTACATACAGAATATATAATTTGAAAACCCTTTAGACGTGTTATATATATATATATATATATATATATATATATATATATATATATATATATATATATATATATATATATATATGTTTCACTGACATACTCCAGTCCAGCGTTCCTAATACCTATTTGGCCTCAATAATGTGTACACACCAGCAAGATACTTACGATTCTCTTCTACCAATCGTATACTCGTTATTCCCACAAGAAAAACGAAGTCATATGGACAACGTTTGTTTGCATAACTCGGCCGATCATCATCAAACGAATTGCCCATTGAAATAAGACACAAGACACAACGATCCCTTTCATGAGTGCTCTTAAAAATCACCTTTATAGACTGCAAAAACAAAATTAAAGACCTAATAATGATGCATACCTTAAATATTTTCAGCACGTGTTGTTTCCTTCTAATTTCATGGTGTTTTTTTAATGTAGTCATATCATTAAAGATGTTGTAAAGCGCTTATAGCTTTAAAAGATTAGGCGTTAAACAAAATCCTCACTATTATTTATTATTTTTATTATTAGTCTCTCTCTCTCTCTCTCTTTCTTTCTCTCTCTCTCTCTCTCTCTATCTATCTATCTATCTATCTATCTATCTATCTATCTATATATATATATATATATATATATATATATATATATATATATATATATATATATATATATATATATATATATATCATGCGATGCTTTCCTCTTATCTACTATGAAGTCAGACATTATCCAGTTAACTGCGAATTAAATCAGAAAGCAACATATAATAAAGTATTTTAAAATTAGATCGGAACTTTGAACCTGACGATCCTGTCCGACTAATAAGTTTCATTTATACAGAGAGACAGAGAATGAGATATCAATTTACTGATAATTCTTCTTGAAGAGATAAATTATTCAGTCCTCGAACAACCGTGTGACCTGTGTAATTATCATACAACCTCCACTGGATATATTTAATTCCACTGTGAGTATCGAAGGCCAGCCACTGGATCCTACAGTAGAAAATATTCATGATTTAATATCTATATATCTATCTATTTATCTATCTATCTATCTATTTATCTATCTATCTATCTATCTATCTATCTATCTATCTATCTATCTATCTATCTATCTATCTATCTATATATATATATATAATACACATCGTGAATATTATATGTTCTACTTATTTGTCTTTGCCTTGCTTGTCGTCAAGGACGCTAGCAACTTGGTACAATATCTCCACCGAATTTATCCAGCCATTCCTTTCATAAGTATTATTTGCAAAACGACAGTGCCATTCTACATGAACCATTATACACAGCTTCGTAATCCATCTAATATTAGTTTCTTTTGATGCAGATGTCACTTTGGAAGGGTTGTTCTTTTTTTGAACACTGGAAATGTTATCGAAGATGAAATTGCGTCTTGTTTATGAATGAAACTTTGCGTAGACTGACACTAACTAAAGTTGAAATACACTGTGACATAGGTTGCGTGTTCAGTGCCAATCTTAAATTAAGGATAGCCAAAATTCTGACACTAATCGTGTTATTGCACTACATCAATGGTGCAATAACTGAAACGTGGAGTTTTAAAAGCTAAGCCAATGCCGGCCTGCAATATATTAATTTAGTTTTGTTTTCATCAGATTCATGGCGATAGACTAAGAATTTTCACACCAATGGTCAAATTCACAGGGCTTATGAAGGTTTATATTTTTGTCTATTAAGGAATGGTAAAGGCAGGGAGTTGTGGACTTTACATGTTTATTAAGAGGACAATATGAAAGGGAGGGAATACCGAGTTAAATTTTTATTCCTAACTTATTTAAATTCTATTGTTGTTTCCCCTTCTTTACGTCATACCCTACCTGGAAAGTATGTAAGTGAGTGTTAGTCACACGTAATGGTGCGTTTAGTAGTAAATGTAGATTGACCATTACTGTTATCGTTATAACCTGTACGTTTATATGCTGTTGTTGTTTTTGACATTATAGAGTCATTCAGGCACTTTTCAATAGGCCGACAAGTGGCATTTTGTTTGTTGGTGAGGAAATTTATTCAATGACGTTTTCTTTACAGTTTAATCCGAAGACACTGGCAAAACGAATTCAGCCTTTTCAGGAATAATAGATATCATATCGTATCACGTTCACTTGTCAAATAAGATAAAGATTATTAAAAGTTTTTTAGTGTCCTAAACGGCCATGCGTATTTCACATAGAAAGAAGTTGCTATGAACATTAAGAATAGCATCTTAGTGCATGTGTACCAACTAGATTTAAAATATGACCGATATATTGTTAGGTAAACAGATATACAATTTTAATTCATAAATTCACCTCCATTCCACAAAAATACTAAACAACAACGCGTCGCTCTCTAGTGCTGTGAACAAGTTTTAATTTTACCAGTGTTTCATCATCACTTACATTAAGTTGGCGAATTCCCCCAAACTGTGCATGCTGATGTTCACACCATCGTCCCTTGTAAACCGGAGATTTTCAATAACAGGTGGACTGGTATCAATTGTAACATTTACAGTATCTTCTGAAAAGTTATCCATTATGTCAAATGCCCGCACGTGAATCACCATCCGTTTACCATCTACTATGTCTTCTATTATGTCCGCGCTTTCATTATGTATATCCTGGATGCTCTTGAAAGGGACATGTGTGATGTTTCTTTGATAGATTGTCTCGTAACCAACATCAAAACGCACAATACCTTCAAGAAAATGTGATGTTCTAAAATAATTTAAGACACATATTTCATGATTGTATTTTCTTGACCAAATGAATATAAAGGTAAATAAAGACAACAACCAAAACGTTTAAACACATATTATAGAAATGTTGGTGTCCTATATAGAATCTGCTATATTTCTGATTAGGTTGATTTTTAAATAAATTCATTAAAAATTATTTTTAGAATTATCGTTTTAAATTGTTTTCCAATTAGTAAACAATGCATGAAAAGATGTCAGTGCTAAAATAAGAAAGAAAACAGTTTTCATATAAAATGTAGCAACATATAATTCTTACAACTAAATCAACACAGAAACAAAGATACGCGTACAGTTATTATCAGTTAAAGCAAAATATACACAAGCACAGCTCCTACCAATTAAACCAGCATACAAATATACATATAATCCCTACCAACTGAAACAACACACACAAACACAAACACCCAAAGCCCATGCAAAATTAGAAAATCAAAGAAAAAGCGCAAGGACAATTACACTAAAACTTAGAGAAAGTTTGAACAAGTGTAAAAGACGGAAAATTTAAAAAAATAAATAAAACTAATACAAACATCAGATGATAACAGTATTAAAATGTAAGAAATATTATATTTTGGTTCTGGGATCAGAATTGCAAACGTTTATCAACAATAATCCACGGTGCGATTATCGACATGGATACAAATTATTGGTAAGCAGAATCAGATTGCGAGGAAAATACGCTAAGATATTATTTAGATCTATGTATTCAAATACGATGAAACTACAGCAAGTAGGTTACAATAGCTTAATTTGAATATATATATTACAAAATACAATTACATTGACAAGACCGTGCCAATCCAATCATTACTAACAAATCTCTCTCTCTCTCTCTCTCTCTCTCTCTCTGTATATATATATATATATATATATATATATATATATATATATATATATATATATATATATATATATATATATATATATTACACACCGTGAATATTATCTGTTCTAAATAATTGTCTTTTCCCTTGATTGTCGTCAAGGACGCTAGCAACTTGGTACAATTTCTCCACCGAATTCAGCCACCCATTCCTTTCATAAGCTTTATTTGCAAAACGACTGTGCCATTCTACATGAACCATTTTACACAGCTTAGTAATCCATCTAAAATTGGTCTCTTCTGATGCTGATGTCACCTTGGAATGGTTGTTCATTTTTTCAACAGTAGAAATGTTATCGAATATGAAAATGCGTCTTGTTGATTTTGTATTCCCTGCTTTGTCAAATACAACCAACAAGACCGAATACGCGCCAGGTGTTCTCAGAGTGATGTTGGCCTGCAATTAAGTAAAAATGAGTTATTCACAGGAAAATAAAATTAATATTACATTTACTTAGCATGCTGTAATTTTCTGAGATTTTTTTTACTCTTCTTTCAGTATAAAAGTTAACATCTGTTAAGTTGTCGAACCTACAAACAACTTTACTTCTTAAAAAGACTTTTTTTTTCTGAATTCATCGATGTATGTATGTATGTATGTATGTATGTATGTATGTATGTATGTATGTATGTATGTATGTATGTATGGATGTATGTATGTATGTATGTATGTATGTATGTATGTATGTACCTACGTACACGTATGTATGTATATACGTACATACACGTATGTATGTATGTATGTATGTATGTATGTATGTATGTATGTATGTATGGATGGATGGATGGATGGATGGATGGATGGACGGACGGATGGATGGATGGATGGACGGAATGATGTTGATATATTTTCGGTTGCGTTAAGTTACTCAGGACTTACCTTATATTCTGATGAATTAAGAGGCCCAGGAGTACCCGCAATTTTGTCGCCATGTTTTAACAGTGTTAAATCGCTGACTGTGACATCAGGTATCAAGTGGAACACTTCAATTTCATATTTAAGTATCCCTGAATCGTTGTCATGCCATGCATCCCAGCTAACTTGAATAAATGGCTGAGAAAAAGTAAGAGCGTTTATTAAGTCATTGCTATTCAGTCAGTAACAAAATTACTGAGAAAGAGTGAGAACTTTTAGTAAATCATTGTTTTTCAGTCGGGAACAAAAGAAGACTGCACAATAAAAAGATTTTTCTGCAGAAGTACGTTTTTAGTCTTTTGTTTTTGCTACGTATGTAAAATATGTATAAATGCGTGAATAAAAATATGACTAATATAGATCTTACTCGAATTTAATAATTAATAAGATATAACACTTGCCGTTCAAACATACTGATTAAATGTAATCGTTCTAATTATTATCTACTAATATTATTCTCCCTTCTGTGTCTTATGCAGTATTGTTTGTAATGTTTATACTGCACAGGAGTTGGGTGTAAAGCTATTGAGTGTATTATGTATGCGAAATTGCGAACTTAACGTTTGTTTAGGATTCTAATTTGAAATCTAGATACTTTAAACATAATATTTAAATAGCCAGCTTTTGTCCATATTTGCAAGTTGCAAATGAAAGGCCTCTTCTTTCAGCACGGAACAATTTAGGACCTGCCTGTTTTTCAATTTGGCTGAAATATTCCGATACATTTTTGATTGCCCAATTTATTAACCTTATTAAAATCCATTCGGTATATTAAATATGTCTCGGATTGTGATAGGACCTTTAGAATTGACTTAAAAACAGTTTAATGGTCTCTTTAACTTTTCCTTTAGTTTATGAATGCCGAAATTGGCTAATTAATGGTATACTTTCAACGAACGAATATGTCTGAGAACAAATTAGCAAATGTAAACAGATATATTTCTTTGTTAACAAAATATAACCGCATGAAAGGAAGACAACTCGGAGAATCCTTTCGATATATGGAAATTTTTAGCAAAGACCAAATAAGTGGCAAAACATTATATATATATATATATATATATATATATATATATATATATATATATATATATATATATATATATATACAGCTCGTGGTTATAATGACTACACGTGTACGTATCTTTTAGTGACTTGAATTTCCTCAAAATGTCTTTTCTGTTTATTCCTGCTAATTAAAATTACAAAGGTTTCATAACGAAATCCTTAACACGAAAATATGCTATAATATTGACCACACTGTATGCTATATTACAAAGGAGAATTTACACTACTCCAAATTGAAACAAATGTTATCTTTTCTAACGAAAAATATATCATCCATCACCTTCCTGAGAACCTGAGTTTAAAGAATTTCGTATTTGCCCCAGATTATGATTCCAAAACATTTACAGCAGAACAGAAGCTCGTATTAAAATCAAGGTCAAGCCAGACAATCAAGCCACACAGTTAATCCGTCACAACTAGCGAATCAGAATTTAGCTGGATTGACAGAAATGCATAACCCCATCATCACATACCAAATAGGAAGGTTGTTTTCACATTGTGATCATGTATTAAAAGTTAAAAAGACATGTGCGAAATGAAATTGTTCTAAAACAAATAACTGGATACCCAGTAAGCTACCAAAAGATCGCTGTGCAATCTACCCATGAATTGGTATTGTCTAAATGTTTAACTACTGTTGTTGATTTACTTTTAAATTTAGCTGAAATTGAAGTAACTTATTTCTTGTTGTGTCTTCTAATTGCTCAGCCTGTTTTGTTTCCCATGCTATTCTGTGCTCGTAACTTCGTGCATCTTAGATCAGAAAAACTCGTTTTAATATCTCCCTACAGATACAGTAACCTATAAATCCTAAAATAGCTAAGTACCAGATAGTTTTCAAAAGACTGTAGTTAAACTGCATACCCTGGTAGATAGAGGCTATGATCACTTCATTACTTCCATACTATTGAATCAAAACTTGTTAGCGTTTATATACGAGGCATATTAAAGTTATTTAAAACATGAAATCAACCATGTTAAAAACATATTTTATTCATTTTTAATAAAATATTGGTCAGTGTACATTATTATAATTTCTGGAACTTATTCATATACAAACTTGATAAAAGAAAGTGTTCACCTCTTGTAATCGGCGAGTTTGCTCTATATTAAATAATTGCGTTATTTTTTAATATTGGTCTCTATCTTCTCTGATTTATTTAGTTTCTACGTCGTAACGACATTTAAAAAAAATTTATTTAATTATATTTGGCATGTTAAAATTTTCAGATGACAAAGTCACTTACTCTATTAGTAACGTCCGGTACAATGAGGGGCTCACTCGAACAATTACTGACAAATTCACGGCAATGAACTGGCTCCTGGTAGTCAAAAACAATGTTATAGCTACTCTGTTTCGTAACACCCATCAAGCTGTATTTTTCCACTTACATCGAATTGTCATAATTCACGAATAAAACGTGACCACCATTTCTAACTTCAACCGTAAACTGAAAGCTGAAAATAAAAGCAAATACTTGTTCATATAAGCTATCTTGAAAATATGTGATTCCTTCTTTAATTGAATTATGTAATGTACACTAGATGATTTAGAACAATATCATACAAAACGTTTGTTTCTCTGAAAAAAAATTACGATGAGCAATCGTCTCGGGACTTTATAACAAACTATATACATCATTATTTTATTTCATTTCTTAATAACCATTCTTAAAGAGATAAACTCAACAAAATCAAATTAATTCCCGCTTCAAAGTTCGCAAAAATTCAAAAGTACTTATATCATAAATTTATACATTTTCACGATCGTCTGTTATTATCGATAACGTGTTACACTTCATTGATATATTCAGAGTTTCTAAAGCTTTTTTCACTCTCTTGGTATGTGTCGAAATTTACCTTTATGTTGCAGTTGTAAATTTAAAACATTCTAAGCTTAAATTAGGTTTTGTTTTTTTACACAGTCATTGAGAATTGAAATTACCAATCAAAAGTGCAGTGTTGTAACGCTTTTTAAAATTGTTAACCAGTTTGAATGAGAGTTTCTGATTATTTGAAAGATGCTTTATCGTGGCATCATTGAAAACAATTGATTTTTTTTAAAACGGTGGAAACATTATCTAAGCTATCAATGATTGAGACTTTTATTCTCTTTATTGAATTTCCAATAGCACCCTTTCCTTTCATGCTATTTCGGTCTTCATAATAATTACATTTTGATTGATAAAACAAAGATTTTGTCCTTGAAATAATTTAGTAACAATGATGTTCAGAAATTCTGAATCCCACCAGATCATTCATTTGTAAAAGCATGCTATATTTAATGCAATTACGTTTGAGGTCTTAAAATTGACAGTTACCACAAAAGAGTATTTTTAATTTAGCGGTACTTAGTGGCGTTAATGGTTCAATATGGAAAGCAACTTGATTTCATTACGTCTAATGCTAAGATATGGAATAACTAAAATTCTGAAGTAAACACCATTTATATGGAAAACTGTCATACTTTCAGAATGAGAAGGAAGGTTAACTTAATGAAAATTTTCAAAAACCAGTAAACAAAACTTGTCTCGAGATACTTCAAGGGTCAGAATCAATTCTGTAACTAGATCTCAAACTATTTTGTTATGTTGTTATCAACAAACCAAATATGCGAGTAGTCAGGTAGCAATCTGTCCTCAATTTATGATCAAGGCCGATCACACAATTTAGATATACATAGAGATATGTTTGTGGCTGAACTCAAATCATTTTTAAAAAAATAAAACTAAACAGTTTTCAGAAGTTAAACTTTCTTACCGGTCTTGGTGTTTCAACGGTTGCCATTCATTCAACATAAAGGTGCCCTCACACGTAAAATTGTCTGGTGTGGGGTCATCGATTCCAGGGTTGCATTTTTGTATGTAGCTTGTGTTAACTCTGTTACCATCTGCTGAAATTTCGTATGAAATGTAAATCATGTGTAGTTTAACATCACAGATGAATCAGATGCCAATCAACAAACTTTACGATTTTAAAGTTTGAAAATATTTTACTGACAATCTTTACGATTTTAAAGTTTGAAAATATTTTACTGACGTTGATCTGAAAGTTTGAGGAAATATATTCGCCATTTGGAAACATTTAAATTATAGTAAAGTACACACATTCGAAGATACATGCTATAAAGGGTAATCTTCGCATGAAGATGGCCTAATAGATGTAGTCATGTAATTGTATTTCATTCTTGTAACTACGTTTCAAACATTAACATTTTCAACTAACAATAACGAATTATTTTCTTCTCCCCTCACTAGCTATGTTACCTTTTCAAATTTTATACAGAATGAAACGACTCAAGCAATCGTATACCACACACAGTAAATTTCATTTTTATGTTAGTATGCAATCGTTATTTCTGTGAATTCAATAATCACATGTCTACATTTGGCTATGCAATACAGAGAAACGTAAACGTTAGATTTTCTTTAGTCTCATTTAGCAGTCAAATATATTAATCAAACACAGTGTAGTTTGTGCCGTTTCATATCATACTTTCTTTCCATTCAACACTATGAGTATATTGTGGGCAATAGTTTGTCATATCACACATTCGATTAACGTTTAAAGAAAGTAACATTCATAATAATACCATACCTAAAGTAATATTCCCATGGAATTCATTCTTTCCGTGTTATGCAAAGTTTAAAAAAGTATGACTAGGTATGTCTGTACGTGTACAACAGATCCTAAAACACATTCTTGTGACCCTGAATTCGGTCCAGTTTTAATTAAGTTCATAGGCTGAGTCTGCCAATAAGTTTTGAGAGAGAGAGAGAGAGAGAGAGAGAGAGAGAGAGAGAGAGAGAGAGAGAGAAAGACAGAGAGAGAGTGAGAGACATAGAGAGAACCTCTGTATAGATCCAACTGTAGTTTCCCGTAAGAAATTCCCACAGTTGAGTTAATGATGTACTTTGGTGACGTGTAGTTTTCAAATTCCGTCATGAAATGTCCTTTTAGAGTAACGTTGGCTCGCATATTACTGGACTTCAGATTTGTCCACGTTGTAGGCTGAACATCGCTATTTGAAATATTTGGTGGCGATTCCACTATTTGAGATCCAGCAAATAGCCTCAGCTGATTAACTTGGATTGAAGCAGCATGGATTACTTCAGTAGAAAATGTATTTAAGAATTGAAAACAAATTCCAACCAACTGAATCGCATTTGTCTTACCAAAGCGTTATTTTCAATTTCAAATGTCTAGTAATCAGGCTAAATGTTCTGTATGATTATACATGAGATTGCCAAGCAATTATTTATATGTTATTACTCTCAGTTTAATGTGAACAATACAGTTAAAGTATGTTGCATGCAGGCCACTTTACAATCAATAACCAATGGTTATATGGTATTTTGGAACTCATATTTGTACATTATGGGTACTTTGCACTGTCGAGCAAGGATTTGATTTTAGTCATTCATGTGAGCATGCGTCATAAAATCCGACTCCGCTTGCTCTCTTTCTCTCTGTCTCTGTCTCTATTTCTCTCTCTCTCTCTCTCTCTCTCTCTCTCTCTCTCTCTCTCTCTCTCTCTCTCTCTCCGAACTCCCCCTTAATATGCCAATGACATGACTTCGCAGTTACAAACAATCCATTTCATATGAAAGCTCATGCAATATTTAAATGCTTTTGAAATATTGTCCACGTAGTAGAAGAGAGAGAGAGAGAGAGAGAGAGAGAGAGAGAGAGAGAGAGAGAGAGAGAGAGAGAGAGAGAGTTACTTTGATCACAGTCTGGTCCGGAGTATCCATTTACGCATTTGCAACTTGCAATCGTTGTATCTGAACAATTTCCAGGAAAGCATCGGCTTCCTTTTCTCCATGAGCATGCTTCTGAACAAGTTCATAAACATAATCAAAACGGTATTAGGTAAGCTTCGTAAATGTTGCGTAGAGATAATTGTATCATACACACACTAGTATGTTCTCCTCACTTTGTAATTAACTTTAAACCATCAAGTATTTAGTCAGTGTAGGAGCTAAAAATATGAATGTGATTCAATAATTACCAACATAAAAATTCATGACATAAAATCTCTCTTAAAAGTCCCAGGAGGCTTATAAATCTACAGTTTTTAGGAAGATTAAATATTTTAAAACAGTAATGAAAACCAATAAAGTATCTTTTGTTCAACACGAAGTTTATATTTGCAATCTGAAAGAAAAACTGTCGGTGAAAGAGTTGGTACCAGGAGTATGAACTAAATCCAAAACAAAAACAAACCGTTCTACACAAGTATACAAATCGACCGGTGTTAATTAATTTCATGACATCAGTTATTCTGATGTGACAACAATATTTCTGTATCCCAGCGGCATTGCGGAGTACTATTTTAGAGATATAATCAAGTTAAAATTTCAAAGAAATTCCAAAGAATAATCCAAATAAAAGATTCCTATCAAATTATATCTAGGCATAACATTAAACATATGTGCAGACTGATATTAACATAACAACATTATAAATAATAATTAACTAACTATCCAGGTCTAAGTCAATATATATATATATATATATATATATATATATATATATATATATATATATATATATATATATATATATATATATATAACGTTGCAAAAGGAGCCATCTGACCGACGCGCTCAGTAGAAAATTGCCCCAAGCTCGTTAAGATATTTATTCTACTATTAATATTGAGAATCGTAAACACCTTGTTATTGATTCTGTGCAATCTACAAGCACGTACCAAAAATGAACAGCACAATACAGATTTCCAAGGCACTAGCAACGTATGAAGCAAGTAATTTAATCACGTAAACAATGTTGAATATACAGCAATGTGCAAATACAGAAGTGCAAATGTATTAACCATTGTGTATGTACTTGTCCATTTCTATTCGGTAAGCGACGTCTCTGTGTCGGGACCTGGTGGAGAATTCGTGGTATTCATCCTTTTCGTTCAAATTGAATGCAGTACCACGTGATGTAGTAAATATTTCTTATCAATTTATATTCTGTAAATATTTCGTTGAGAAGCAATAAACACTTAATATACCTAGCCAATACTAATTCCCCTTATATATATATATATATATATATATATATATATATATATATATATATATATATATATATATATATATATATATATATATATATATTAACATCAGAACAATTACTCCAGCCGCTTGGACTGACCTTAGAATTGTGCAACATAGACAAGGTTTTCTTGAAGTTTAAGAACTATTTTACAGCATCAGACGGGTGTGTAAAATAATTAAGTGAAATGTGGATCGTAAGACGACATTAAGCTGGAACTGTGTTCTACCTTGACAATAAACGAGATTACAAAATGTCAGAAACCAACATAAATCTGGTTAACGCTTGTATGTTTGTCGCTGCCTAGGTAGACATGTCATTTTTCTGAAAGAATCTGTTTGATATAGTTGCGTCAGTAAAGGTTAGATAGTGAGCTTTCCTTTATGTAATGTGAATCACGATATGTACATTTGAAATGTTTCACGGGGAGGGGCATAAATTAAATGTATATAACAATAAATTTTACTCTTGCCAAGTAACCGATTTTTAGCATTTATAGATGTGTGCACAAATTTTACGCCAGTAACTCACGATTTTATTTGTAAGCTGTATTACTGCGTCTAGTGCATCAAGAGTTAATGTTCCCCCGAAACACAATGCAAGATATACTTGCTTTGACAGTGAGGACGAATAAGTACTTGAGTGAGAAAAACAATATACATATTTTAACATATCATATCATGTCATGTCTGCTGTTATTTGTTGTAAAGGTTTGTGCAACTGAAAAACTAAGATTATAAAAAAAAACATCATATGCGCCGGAGAAGCGAGTGTTTTAGCCACCTTATTTAACGATGAAACTATCACAGACAGACATTTTTTGTGTGTACTTACGTCTGCATGTCTTAGCACCGTCGAGAAACCTTGTATATGCGTAAGTGCCATATTCGGGCTCATATTCGCCCTCACAGTACTCACAGAAGGCATCATTTGCATTGGTACAGCGTGGAATATTGCAGTGATCAATTCTGCAAACTGAAATGAATATACTACTCATTATCTGTGATATTGGACAATAGTTTATCCTCACTTCTAGGAAATAAAATTGAAGAGAAATTGATAGATTAGGGATTAAATATGTTTAGGTAAAATAAGCTACCGGCTTCATCTTGTTGATGATACGAATATATTTTACACAATGTAAATAAATCGTCCATCAAGTAGATCTTAAGGACTTATAAAACTAAAACATTCATGTACTGAACAGAAAATCTAAAATTCCGAAGGAAAGGAAAGAAACATTTTTCAGAGGAAACGTTGACTCATCTATGATTTTTGTTGACCGTTTCAAGTTTTGGATGTAAACTATATGTCATTAAAAAGTATGGATTCAGACAGTCGTCATTTATGATTGTGAGATAACACAATAATTCGGTTAGGTGGATTACTTGCGAAAGTTAAGTTTCGCATTCTCTACTTACATTTACAGGACCCGG
This sequence comes from Unio delphinus, assembly GCA_029339505.1. NCBI lineage: Eukaryota > Metazoa > Mollusca > Bivalvia > Unionida > Unionidae > Unio > Unio delphinus. The sequence continues at coordinate 20,090,510 of JAQISU010000047.1, forward strand.
AATCCGGATAGTAGCCTTCATTGCAATTTGTACAGCTGTTGGCACCCACACATGTACCGCCACTATTTTGAACGATACGCCCGTCCTTGTATTTAACATAACCTTCATTTATGTTGCAGGCATTTGGATCACTCTTTCCAGCACACAATGCTAAGGCAGAATAAATCATGCAATTACAGAACACACTTGCGTGTTGATAAATTGAACCTTAATTACCAGACGGACAAAGCCTACGCAATGTTGCCCCAGCAGACAGACCTTAATTTTATTATCGGTGCTTGGTAACCGTACTGTTTACGTCCACAAAATTTATAGAGGCAATGTCATTGAGAAACTTTTAAACTAATGCCATTGGAATAGCTTTGGAAACGGTTTTAAACTCTTTTCTCAAATTTGTCCAATCTACTCAAGGATAGAATAGTATGTCTGGACGTTTCCAACAAATTATGGATGAAATGAACATCCAACAGTTTAAATCTCCTGCTTATTTCAGCGGATTGGCTTTAGAAAGATTTCACCAAACTTTGAAGAACATATGATTAGGTCATATTTCATTGCTACAGGATAACATTTGGATGGTTGTGTGTATTTGCTGGTTTTTGTTTCTTCTGTACTTTTTTCTTGGTTTTTGTGTTGCTATTTTGTAACTAAATTAGTAATCGTTACACATTGGATATATGATGCGTCTACCGTTTTCGTTATTAAAAGAGACATTTTTTGACTATATGACTTCAAATGGTAATGGTCATAGGCTTGTGAAATAGTAAGAAAAAACCATCATTATACGCAGTCAAAACGAAATTTAAGATTTAACAGAAATATACAGGAACAGAAGTTTAGCCTGATAATAATTGTCTGACTCTTTTGACTATTCTTCAAGCTCAGCCTGTAGCTAACGGCATCATCCTTACACAAATAAAAAAGTAGGTGACTTCAACTATATCATTAATAAACCAAGAAGTAGCAGCATAAAACAACTTTTAAATGATGGTTTCATTGAGATTATCCAGTTAATTGTTACGACATTCCCATTCATGGGAGGAGTAAATAGAAACAACGTTTCCATAGAAATATTATAATGGAAAATGTTGATAGAAACAGTTCCGTTAATCATTCAATCAATTTATTTGTACCTGTTCCACACAATGAGTATGTAAACAAGGCTTTACATTCTCACTCTAGTGACATTGATTTTATGATAATTCCAAAAATTTTCAGAAAGTGTTTTTCCCCCCAATATTTCGACAATTCCTGTACTTCTCAGAAATGTAATGAGTAACGAATCCAAGTTAGGGTTAGTGTCAAGTGTCAGTATTTAATTGACAAACTAAACACCATTCTTAAAGGTGTACCAGTTCTTCCACATCCAAATACCAGCCAATTATGTACAATTATTACAATGTATGGTGATGCAAGTGATGTAGGAAGCGTGGCTGTACAAAAATAAAAAAATAGTTTGTATCATTTTGCATGCTATTTACTAAACAACTAAACAAGACATTTTTTTATCAGAAGCTAAGTAATGTAAAGAAGCACACGTGACCATTAAAACATGATCAAAACATATACCAGCTAATTTAGTAATTTTCTGATGATCTTCATCCTCAAGAGCTCTATTTCATACACATATATAATATACACAAGAAGAGTGTAAATCATGAATTTTATTCACTGTTATTGGAACTAAGATTTAACCTAAAGTAACATTTCTTTGGACTGAAGTTAATTTAAACTTCATTCTACTCTCTTTATGTCCAATAAAAAGTGTTATAAGGATACTATTGGCGAATCACCAATAAGTGATATAGAACCTTTCGACAAGAATAATTCTTCATAGTTAAATCATAATAAGGTTTGTTCGTCCCAACAAATGTATTGTTTCCAGTACATGACAATACCATTAATCTCTCATGAATACGAACATTTGGAACATGTCTGATTTTATTATGTGACTTAAAAAATAAGTGGACTTAAAAAGAGATAATGACTTTTTTAGCAGTCTTAATAGGCGTTTACTTGTTAAAAAATGTGCCGGATTAATATTGCAAGTTTTCATTTGAGCCTGACTCTTGTTCTGAAAACTACCCGGTCCTATCCATTTATATAAAACGAAATATTTAAATTACGCATATTATCACTACTGCTAAGTGAAAAATAATACATGTCCATCAACGTTAAAAATTTGCATGATATTTACCCATCGAATATATATTAACTTAATTCTTCTAAGATATCAGCTGACCAATATATCCAATATGCAAAAGCCCCAAAATTGTAAACAGATTTACTATTATTTATAGTATTAGTAGCTGTCAGCACGAACTTAAGTATATATTTATTGATCCAATGTAATTTGACGTTTTAAATATTTGAAAATAGAACATATGCACGAAAGAAATTTTTATCTACAAAATAACGAAGACAAGTTATGGCCATGGATAGAAATTACAATAACTGTATATATATATATATATATATATATATATATATATATATATATATATATATATATATATATATATATATATATATATATATATATATATATATATATATAAGCATTATATGGGCTTTGCAACACTTTGACGTGCATATTATTATAGTCGCTTTTCCGATTTATCTTAAACCAATTTAACAATATTAAGAGATGGTTTGATTAATGTTGCAAGATTACGATATTGACATTAGACTCGTGCAAGGCAAAGACAACGTGATTGCAGATTCGCTCTAATGAATATAGAGGTTTTATATTGTAATAAATTGTCCTAGGCCGATTGTAGGATAAACAAATGCGATAAATATAATTAGAATAAAGTTCTAAAAGTGGAATTAACATATCCATATATTGATAATAACAAATTGCTTCATAAAGTTAAGTAAGTGTTTCGAATTTAATTATCCGGACCTGCAAATACAATTCGCTCGCAAAAATATTTTGAAGTGGAATACTGTAACTTTGATAATCGTCTAACATCCCTTTGAACAATACTAATACATGTCTAACCCTACAAACTAGTATAAATGAGGGAGATATTCGTCAAAATTAAATTAATATTAATAAATAATCAAATCTACATACGGATGTTGCAATTTGTACCATCTGCAGATTCCCAACCAGGACAACATCTATACAGTGTATAGGAAACCATTCTATTAGACAAAAGAAATTTTTAATTTAGTAATGTTGCTCATGTTCATTGATTTCGTTACAGTATTTGAGAAATATCGGAGGAACATATAGTCGAATACTATTCATTTTTAAACTTTCTTTTAATCAAAGCAGAGAAGCTGATATGGCTCCACGAACAATGAAATGTTGAAGACTTTAGACGTATTTCTAAATATAGTGGTAGTACAAATAAAAAAGTAAAATGTAACATCATGTATCAATTAAAGAAGTAAAGATCTGTAAGACAGGTCTTAACAGCTGATTAGAAAGCCAGCCAAAGTGTGTACAATTTGTACATTATTGTAGATATATCTATGACAATCTGTTACAATTTAAATCATTCATCCATGTGATTTTAGGCTTATGTCAGTATTAATTTAATGATTTTGCTTTTAGATTCGAAATGATCACTTGTCATTGCTTAGGAAAGTTTTCTTGTTGAAGAAAATTATACATTGCATGCATTCATAAAAGCTTCTAATAATGCAGCAATTACTCCATAATTCAAGAATAAAAATCTTATATTATAAATTGGTGGTAGTCGATGTTTGTTTCTATTGGCATTTCTTATTTTTGTGCCAGTTTTATACATCCGCATCGATATCAGTTAACAATGTATTTGACATTTATAAATATTTGAAAGGGGGTAACCTGTCTATGAGTAAAATTGGTCACTATGCATCTCCGTGTTATCATAAAATCTCCATTTGGATCTTCAAAATGTGACAACAGTTATGATACGATTAGACAAATATTTCACAGATGTCAATACAGGTTATTTTATCTACACATTTACTGTTTGGCCAATTATCGAAACATATCCCTATGTTGTTGCATATATTGAATCTGCAACGTTATATAAAACACAAATTCTGCGTGTAGCCAACAATACAATATTCTGAGTTTATATACAATTATCTTTTGATATAATTGTTATTGATCTAGTTTACAAATCTAGCTTCTCTCCAAGTTACTTCTGAGTGAATTTGATATCTGACTCGACATAATGAATGAAGTTCCAGGCATGTAATTATTGTCAGTGGTTTAGATCTTGGCTTTTTGAAGCTTTGTTTTTTTCTTCAAAGTCATATATAGTTTGATAAGTGTGATATCTTATTATGTTCGAACGTATCACATTATCATACGTCAAACTGATCCTATATTTGAACATTAATGTGCATCAATCATGCACAAACATGCAATAAATTCGAATTTAGATCAGTTATTTTCCATGCTGATTCGAACTTTGTGATGTTTGTTAAAACGTACTTGTGAGTGGCACAAATCGGTTCCACTTATAGTATAATGGTACCAATTGTACAAGCCCGTGTACGCGGAGGTTAAGGTGTAGGGGGGAAAATAAAGAAATAAGCACCAACACTAGATTTGATTTGTTCATTATGTAGGAATTATACTTTCTGTTAGGCTTAATAAAAATTATAATCTTGGCAACATGTGAGATTAAGTTAATTCATATCTAGATCATATTTTGTATTTTTGTGACTTTCTTTTAAAATGTGGGACTAATGGGTGAAATTGGGTCAGTTGTGATTAGACAACTATTACCCCTGTCTAGTTCCAGCGGAGGTATCTCTCTGCAATGAAACGGTGTACCTTTATTGTTGTTGTCAAATTGACAATCGAAGATTGTTCTCTGTGACAGTTTGTGACATGCATGATGAAGCAGGATAGAAAGTATTTAACAAAGCATTAACATTGAGGGATATGGAAAAACAATTATTACCATGATATCTCAAAATATGTCTTCTTCCATCTAGTCGCAAAGAGGAGAATGTATTTTTATTATATACAAGGAACACAAAAATGCTGAAATACTGTGGATTGTTCTTGCATACAAATACTATCACTGTCTATCTTACTCTACAATACACGTTTATTATTAGTTTTAAACTTTAATGTATAGTATGATCATGGTGAGCATTTTTCTAAAATGTTTCATGGAGATCATTTTTTTTTGTTTGATTGTTTGAGGGGGGGGGGAGTTTGGGGGTAGGGAATGTTTTTGTTCGTTAGTTCTGTTGAAAGATGTGGTTACTAAGTTCTATTCATCTTTTATAGGATAGATTGCTATTTTTGGAATATAAAATCAACATTATTTACAACTTCGGGGCGAAAATTCGTTTTAGGTTTTGTACTTAATACCTGTATTAATTGAAACAGAAACGACTAAAATATGAAGTAAAGTTAACACTTATGTACGTATTTTAGCGACTGAAAGCGAGTCAACTCTAAAATACGTACTAAATTAATCACGACTGAAAGCGAGTCAACTCTAAAATACGTACTAAATTAATCACGATTGAAAGCGAATCACCTCTAAAATACGTACTAAATTAATCACGACTGAAAGCGAATCACCTCTAAAATACGTACTAAATTAATCACGACTGAAAGCGAATCAACTCTAAAATACGTACTAAATTAATCACGACTGAAAGCGAATCAACTCTAAAATACGTACTAAATTATTCACGACTGAAAGCGAATCAACTCTAAAATACGTACTAAATTAATCTGACCATGTGTCAGTGTATATCATATACTTTTGAATGTTCTGGTAACATATGTATCATCACTATTACAAATTTCAGGCTCGAACTTATTTTGTACCGTTTTAAATCGATTACTGCTGGACGGCAAAACAGACTAGTAGTTATTTTTGTGCGTTTGGACAAGCGTTATATCACCTGATTGCATCAACAATAATGCATAAAGTTAGGAATCGAACGTTAGATGTAATTAAAAATTTATTATTTCACAGTGACAATTCATTCAAGGCTAATATTGAATTCGTTGTAGCTCATGTAACTAGTATTTATTGTTGAAATAGTTGATAACCCATTTAGCTGATATTATTAAAGTTCAACTAGTTGATAACCCATTTAGCTGATATTTATAAAGCTGAACTAGTTGATAACATATTGAGCGTGATAACCCATTTAACTGATATTATTAAAGCTCAACTAGTTGATAACCCATTTAGCTGATATTTATAAAGTTCAACTAGTTGAGAACCCATTTAGCTGATATTATTCAAGTTCAACTAGTTGAGAACCCATTTAGCTGATATTTATAAAATTCAACTAGTCTGATAACCTATTTAGTTCGTATTATTAACGTTCAGCTACTTGATAATCCATTAAGCTACGTTCGACTCGTTTATAAAAACTGTATTATTTCACATTATTACCGGGTACAGGTGGATATCGTGTATCTATAAATTTCATTGAGGAATCAAGATTTGTTAAATTCGATCAGTACTCAGTCAAACTGAGATTCTGGTTCGAACCAAGGGGAGACAAACACGTTACCATATTAACTGGGCAGAAGCAATATATGATTTATTTTACATTTTTAATTATTTAAAGATAAATGTTATAATACAACGTGAATTCTGACAGTAAATATGTGATATTATATGAAAAAAACAAATAGGACGTGGGATTTTTCAATTATCGCCTGAACATATATTTTCAAAGAGAAGGATAAATACATGGCCGAGTCAGCGTGGAATATGTTCACGTGAATTTCTCGTTGTCGATCTAAGTAAGGCATTGAAAGAGCAATATGTGCAACAACATATCGCTAGATTACGGATGAAGCTGAACAGGTTTTTCGAAAATAAAGGATTCACCGTTCCAGTAAATTTATGTGCAGACACAAGTGCCCGGACATTGACGTGTTTCAAGAACGGATAAAAATAAAGACTTTTATTACCGCCTAGTCTTTACTCTCAGCGTGCTATCATGATTTATATGTTTACGTAATGACATTGTTTTCCCGTCAGGAATTAAATTTCCCCGTTACTTTAGTTACCGTCATTGTATTTTTGATTATGTTGAAGCTGTTCAACTCAATGAATACAGCACTGCATTCATCAATGGCAATGACGGCGTCATCAACGACTGCCGAGTTCAATTTAAAAACTTCTCACAAACTACTTTCCTCCGCTCTCCTAGTTTTGATACCACAGCTCGTTTACGTATGAAATCTAGTTCATGAAACGTTTAACATCAGCACGATTCCATCTGCAACACAAGCTAGTCATCGAGGAAGCCATTCATGCTGCACCATGGCCAATTGCGGATGAGGCTATTCCAGAAACATCTTTAATGATATCTCTTCATCAAGTTTATTAATAACTTCAGAGGCTGGATTTTATGCCGTTGCATACATTTGTCAGTGCTCTTTAGTTGTAAGACATTGCTGCTTACATATATGATGTCATTATTTACCTAAGAAAACGTTATGTAGCCGAATCGAGATCGCTGTAACAAACGCTTCTCTTGAGGCCCTGCCATCACATAGGATTTGGTCGCCAAATTTAGTTTTGATTATTCTGACATCAGTGCTGGCCTGATCTAGTCTAAATATTAACGTTTCTTCTCCATCAGTATTTGTTCCGAAAGCGGTACGTTTCGCGTTAATATCGGCACAGAAGGGATTACAGTCATAGCTGCAGTCCACAAGTTGATCACCATTTTACTTTTCGGTACAAACGACACCACACCTGTTTTGGATACACTGTTGTCAGCCATGGTAATTTCAAGTTCAGTTTGTAATGTTTTTCTGGTGTTATCCCCGTTTGCAAGCGTAGTAGTTTCATGCTAATATCGACACATTTAATCTAGATTATCTTCGGTTACCCCATTATCCTAAAAAGTTGATCAAGGCTTTTTACCGTCATTGCAAAAATTATTACCTCACCAGGTATAAAATCTGTTGTATTCGTCAGATTTAGTTGTAAGCGCGCAAATGATTTATCAAACTTGTTATCATGTTGTTATTTTGTTGTTAATATATATTCGTGTGCAGCCGTGTTGAATGTGGGCGATTGCCTCCGCAAACATAATTCGAGTCGGCGCAAAAAGGTACGAATCAAAATTAAAATAATACAATACGTATCAAAACTATCATGAGAATCGATTGTTCCTGTTTTATCAATGTGAGGTCGATTCGGTAATTTATCTCACATAGAATAACTGCGGACCGTGCTACATTAAAAAAATCAGTATTGTATAAAGGGACTTTTATATTTTACTGAGTATGAGACCTGCATCGTATCTTTGGTGTTAACGATGCCCCTTCCATGAATTTCGATAATCTTTTTTTGTTCATTTCGTCTTACTATCAAAACATCGTTTATCATGGCCTTCTGTACCAATTTACTTCCGGTATTGCCAGCAGCACCCAATGGTTGATATGATTCCCGCCACTTGTCCTGCTGAAATCATACTAGGTATTGCCGCAAACAAGGGAAATCATCCCACCCTATTCATGAATTTAAAGGCTGATAGTGTTATTTTCACGCCATGCCCGCTTGGGCGTGCTTTTTTTAAATCAACCAAGTGTCACCGGGTTAGTGTAAATGAGTTTGAATGCTTGGATGAAAATGAGAACCAACTAATATCAATAATATTCTGCATTTCGTTTCGGCGAACGAGTCTAGTTTTGCAATTTGACCTTGACTCATTGTCACAGTTAGGTGTGCGTATGGCAAATTTATTATATTTTGCACAGAGACAAATTCAAATATTTTCTACAATTGCGTCAGCGAATTTAATTCGTTGATTCACTTCGAACAATTTCGTCCTTAGTACAGCCATGTCAAATGCGAGAACTGATACATATTTTGACCATTTATTTTGATTTACGCAAGGCATTTTGTTGATCAGCGTGGTGATCTAGTTCGCTGTGTTACACACAGCTCAGTTAGAGGAAGACAACAACCTGCAACGAGATTCGCTGTAATGTTGGCAGGCAATACGATGTCCTGTGTAACGCTGCGGCAAATTTCCTTGTTGCCATATCCAAGAACAGTGTGGATTGACAACTCTTCAATGTCTGACAGGTCAGATGTATATGCTAGGGTGGAAAATATAATGAACGAAATTAGCGTTGGCCGATGGAAGGTAACAATGATCTTAGAATCCAGTGATATTATTTATACAACATTAAAATACAGCGTTGATGAACTCGATTTCGAAGGCACAGTCCAGGCTACATAAACGTGTGGAAAATAGGTGTTTTACATGATGTTTGACTGGCGTGGGTTGTCATCTATACTGAATATTTTATCAGCTGTCACTGAATCATCTGTGACCAATTCAAAAATTGATTTTGCCCTAGTGAGTGTTCATACGTTTCGTCTTGTTACACGTACAGGGGTATTCACTTTGCCGTGCGGTATCAAAACCCTGGCACGAATCCCGCTGGAAGTCATATGTTTTCCCCGAATTTCCAAAGACTTACATACAATTTGAGTTGTAAAATGGAAAGTCAGACGTGTCTGTCTTTATTTACTAAATTTTACTCTAATCAGTTGGTGACCAAAGATGAAACAAGTTGCCCAAAAGTCCATTAACCACACCTTTGCATGGTTTTTCTTCATTATCAATCAGATTTCGGTACCGCCAGCCCGTTATGCCATAGAAAATACACTAGTATTCCCTTTCCAACTGGGAACTTGTTAACTGCGCCGCCCTAGGCCAGTCAATCAACACATTTTCCGGTGTATCAACCATATCTAAATACGCCTATTTTCCACTATGGACACATAAACGGTATCTACCAAGTCCCAACTTATTGATTCCATTGTATAATTTACTGATTTCCTACCATAAATACTGCCATCTCAACCACAACACTATTATACACCACTAGATTTTAATATGGACTATGTTACTCCATGCCAGGGACAGTCATTCGGCTTGGACCTAAATTCACTACTAACGAACTCTAGCATGGTTTAAATTCACTAATACTCGGCTCTGTGACGTTTGCTCCTAATAATTCGCTAATTATTTCGGGCTAGGAATATTTTCATGGCGCCGAATACCAAATAATTACACAAATAAATCTAAGAATTGCTTAAAAACGGGGCGCTGTCAAATGCATACTCCAAATTATTACAGAATTGTCTGAGACATGGGGACCACAATGAGACACTAGGCGTGCATGTATTCACCACGAATAAAATAAACCCCGCAAACATTGGACATGTTCATCCTGCGTTTGAAAATAAATACATTTTACCTGTCAACAATAAAACCCTGGCCTGTGTAAAGGGCATTTCATGCGGAGGAGATTTCGCATCCGCATTGTTGGGTTTGCCACGAACTCCACGGGGACATATATAGGAGAATAACATTAACCGGGATACAGTTAAGTAGGCCATGGGACTCAACTGGATATTCGATTTGATCCATGGTGACCATCAAAGACCTGGTGAAACTCCAGTCATTACTATAAACAATGCATGCTATAATCATGGTATTGAGTAAAGGAACAATGATCTGGCCCTATGACATATCGCAAACCACGTGTTTATTGATGCGTATAGAACCGCCATTAAAAGGCAGGTTAATGGTGGGACCATGAATTATCTTGCAGCAATAAACTAATCCGAAGCCTAATATTAGAATTCAAGAATTCTATAATGCAATCAATTTAACACAGTTTCAGTAGTTAAAGAAAGATATTTGAATGATCAGTAAATAGGTCAGCATTATATCTTGTTTCTGCCACAAGACAAAACATACAAATACGTACCGACCGTCGTCGATATAACCAATCAATACAAATAAACTAAACGGTCTTGGTGGCTTCCAAAACAGCCACTGAGGTCGTATTTGGGACGCTAAGTTGTCAAGTTTTGTTTCCAGACTGGTAAGGGTCGAGAATTACTGAAAGGTAACAGCGTTGATAAATCGTATTAAGTTAAAATTCTCCTGAACAATGCAGGCGTTGATAGAGATCATAATTGAACGATTTAACCGTACACGCGCAAACGCTTAATTGGACATCAATACGTTTAGGAAACATTGATGCCAGAACGCACGTGTTCCAATGTACGATCACATGAATTGGTTGCAAAACTTGCTGCAATCGTAGCCACGTTGAACAATGAAGCTACTGGGGCGATAGCACTGTAATCGGATGAGGCAATCGATGATAAGTTTCACATTTAACCAATGTTATGCAACAAAAGTATCGTGCTTTCTGTATACCTGCATGGAGAATGTAGAACGAAAAGAGCCATTTCTCCCAGTTAGAGTTTGACGGCACAATAATTTTACCTGTGACACTCAGAGTCAATGCACAAGGGTTATTACCTTTTAAGTGACAGCTTCTCAACGTGTTTTGTCCGTGAGGAATCGCAAATGATAGCAGCGTATAAACAGTTAGCACCCATTGTGGTTATACCGTGGCAAGGTTGTTAGCGCCCCTAAATATGTTACTGATATTTGTCATTTGGGGGTAAGGGCTATTGCCGTGCGAATTTGTTGAGGTCGTGGGGGCACTTTAGCGTCTTGGCAACATGATGCCGACTGTCGCCTCTCGATAAATCGCCACGTTCTACCCTCGACAATTGTGATATGTATTAGATTCGCGATAAGAAAAGGTATGCAAGATTTTCCCATTTAATGCGTTGCTGACCTTTTTTCTTTAAACATGGATTTTCTACTTGCTGTCATTGCATGGCCATGACAGAGTGTGATATAAACAATCTTGTTGAGAACTAGCTTGAGTGTCTCATGTGTGTAGCCAATCAATACCGTTTTCATCCACCACGTGGATAAGTTTGTATGGAAGTTTTGTTTGCTATAGGTTACAATTCTCGTGCTTAAACTTGTCTTATGGAATCTACAAGGGGTAGAGCTTATGAATCGATGGCAGTTTGCAATGAACATATTTTAATATCGTAAAATACTATGGATATTTGTTGGGATTGTTTTACTGCTTATCATTGCTACATCGATATTTAGTCTTTTAAACGTAATTTTATATCCTGAAGTGGATATAAAATATGCAGCGAAGGTGTATGCATCATGGCCAATTAAAGAGGTCAGGGGTCGTAATACGAATTTGGAATAAATATGTTATAGCCTGATGTTGTCTTCATAATCACCATTATATGGTCTTACAGTAACATAAAAGATCGGAAATGTACAATTTTAGAAAAATTGAACAAATAATTTTATTAGATTACAAAGTGCAAATTGAGAAAGAAGTTACAATAATGTGAATTATAAAACACATATACGATACAATTATATCACCAGTCCCAATTATTAAAGTTCTTATTAAATCCCAGTTTTGTCCCAAAAGAGCTTTAACTGTGTAGATATTCCTGTAATGGTCTGTTACGTGGAGGTGTGCCTGTCATGGCCTGTTACGTGGAGGTGTGCCTGTGATGGTCTGTTACGTAGAGGTGTGCCTGTAATGGTCTGTTACGTGGAGATGTGCCTGTAATGGTCTGTTACGTGGAGGTGTGTCTGTAATGGTCTGTTACGTGGAGGTGTGCCTGTAATGGTCTGTTACGTGGAGGTGTGCCTGTAATGGTCTGTTACGTGGAGGTGTGCCTGTAATGGTCTGTTACGTAGAGGTGTGCCTGTAATGGTCTGTTACATGGAGATGTGCCTGTAATTGTCTCTTACGTGGAAAAATGTGCCAACATTATTTTGATGATTCACAATTTATAACCATATATGTACTTGTCTGGAAGCATTGTAATTCCAGTTAATGTTGGGGTCCAAGAACATTATAAATGAGTAGTTTGTATTTCCGGTAAATAACAATGTGAAAAAATAACTCAACCCAAAAACGAAATACTGAACACAACAATAAGACTGGTTCTATTTCAGATCTTAAACACAAGAATGAGTAATTACTCAAGAAACAAGATTATAAAAAACATCAGAGAAAAGAGTAGAAACAATTGGGATCCAAACTTTCATTTCTAGAAAACTCATTAATGTCAATAAATATAATATGTTTCTAAAATTATAATACACAATGTGGGAAACATCAAGTTGATTCGGTTGACTATGAGCTATTCCAATATTATTACTAGATTTCACAATGTCCGTAATTAATATAAATAGCAGGGACTATACAATGTGAGATAAGTTAACAAAGTGACTTAGTTCGCTGAACCTTGTTGAATTTTCCGTATAGAGAATCGTCACATTTTCTCATGTATACAATCCTCATTGTCAAGCACTATAAATAACAATGTGCTACCGTGATATATTAATGATAATATAACGTTAAGCGATCTTACTGGTATGTGGTGCATCTACTCCAGTACCAATCACCGCAGGAAGTAGATCTCTGGAATTTCGTATATCCCGTGTAGGGACATACATTATTTCCCCTGAAGTAGTGAAATAAAAAGAAACCTTATTACATTCTTTCAATCAAGGATTATATATCAAGCAAACCAAATACAATTTGAGAGAACAAAGACTGTAAATTCATTTGCGGTGTTATTCTGTAAGAACAGATATCGTATGTTCTAACTTTCCCAGTCACACCAACCGCAGGACCTGGATCCCCTTTCTAATTTATATCCAGCGTCTAGGAACATACATACATACATGATGTCCACTGAAGAAGCGAAATAAAAAGAAAACTTTATTACTTTCTTTTCATAATTAAAATCAGAGAGTAAAACTGAGAAATATTGAAGAAGATATCAGGTAAGTGTAACAAAAGTCTCTCACATCTCTAATACAGTTCTGCAGATCATTTGATTTTATGACGGAAAACTTAACTTGGTTACAAATTAAATGAAATTAAAGAACACTTTTCTTAACGTGAAAGCTATACATTGGCCGAGTACCAAAAATATTTCAAGAATTGCAATGTCTTGTTATTATTTAGTCATTTTGACAATACAGCAGCAATTAAAAATGCTTATAATTGATAGTAGCTAATGATATAACTGCAGTATAACTGGGAGGGCAGACTGGGCTCGTTTTGCCTTGGCAGGTAGACAGTCTAAGAGAAGGGAAACTCTGACTCCAAACCCGGGTAGATGAAGCTCGTTAGCCTGGTCAAGGCAATTTTTCTAGAGAAGAAAACTCTGACTGAAAACGAATGGTTCCACTGCCTTGTGGATATCTTTGGGAGAAGGAAAGGCTACGGGAGTAAACCCAGACAGAAAATCCAGAGTGGAGCCCCCAAGGCGGCTGGATGTCGACAACGACTTCCTTCTGGCTGCTCCTGCATCCAAACTGGTGCCAAATGTCATGCTCAGCATTCCTTTGGACCCAAAAAAAAGGACGAGAGGGGGATCCTGAAGCCTGGGCAACCCAGGATCTCCATATTCCATGCCCAGGCTTGCGCCCTGGAGAGGTCACTCCAGTCTCGCTACTAAATGAGGAAACAACACGGAAGCTGACAGTTTACGGGTTATAAGTACCACCCGGTTGGCGTAGGGAAGGGGCGCCACGGGTCAGCTTTGACGGTGGGAGGGATCATCGCGTCCCACTGGCCAACTACCACCCGCCTCAAGCCGGGTAGCCCCCGATCAATAAGGTGTTGACCCGCCATCGTCTGCCTGCTCCAGTGGATGTCTGGAGCTCAGTGTGTTGCTTAACATGACAAGCCGACGAAAATTCCACACCAGACAAAAAGAAAAAGAAACGAATAAAGAGGACTCCAGCTCTTCGATTTGCAAGCTGGAATGTGCGCACTATGTGTACAGGCATCTCCGATGACCTCAGAGAAGTGGATGACACCAGGAAAACGGCCATCATCAATAGAGAACTCACCAAGATAAATATCGGCATAGCTGCCATCCAGGAAATTAGACTGGTCTCTAATGCTCCCTCAAATCGGAAAACTACACTTTCTTCTGGAAGGGTCGCAAACCTGAGGAGCCCCGTCAGCACGGAGTGGGCTTCGCCATCAAAAACAATCTTCTGGGCTTGGTTGAACCTCCCACAGGGGGCACTGAGCGTCTCTTATCCATCCGCCTCACCAGTGCTGCAGGTTCTGTCAACATCATTAGTGTCTATGCCCCCACTCTCTCGTCTTCAGAAGACACCAAGGATTAGTTCTATAGGCAGCTGGATGAACTGATTAAAGGATGCCCCAAACACGAATCACTTTTTCTACTTGGTGACTTTAGGTGACGATCACGAATCATGGTCTACCTGCCTCGGATATCATGGTACTGGAAAGACCAAAGAAAACGGTCAGAGACTGATGAAGCTGTGCACCTACCATGGCCTGTGCATAACTAACACTTTTTTCAAGGGTAAGCCACAACACAAAGTGTCATGGAAACACCCCAGGTCCCATCACTGGCAACAACTTGACTTGGTCATCACCAGGCGCTCTGCTCTCAACAACGTCCTCTCCACCAGAACCTACCACAGTGCAGGCTGCGACTTCCAACCATGCCCTCGTGAGCAGCAGGGTGAGACTACAGCCAAAGACACTACACTGTTCAAAACACCCAGGACACCCACGCATAAACACCTCACAGGTGTCGGTCCCTTCCAAGGTACAGGAGTATGTGTCCGCCCTGGACAAGGCTCTCCAGGACCTGCCAAATCAGGACGACACAGACAAGTGGAACGCCATGAACGGTGCCATCTACAAAACAGTCATGTCCACGTTTGGCAAAAAAGAACGAGCCAGTCAGGACTGGTTCAACGCACACCTAACAAGGATGGAACCACTAATCGAGGAGAAACGAAAAGCCTTTATAACGTACAAAAAATGCCCTAATGAACGGACGCATGCTGCTCTTAAAAGTGCTCGAAGCAACACCCAGCGCATCGCTAGACAGTGCGCGAACGAGTATTGGCAGCAGCTGTGTGAAGGAATCCGGTGCCGAGACCGGAAACATAAAAGGTATGTACAGTGACATAAAGAAGGCTCTAGGCCCAACAGTGAAAGGGGTCACTCCCCTGAAATTTATGATGGGAGAAAAGATCACAGACCGTGGGCAACAGATGGCCAGATGGGTGGAGCACTACTCAGAGCTATACTCCCGTGAAACGTTATTCACTGAAGCAGGCCTCAGCAGCATAAAGAATCTTCCCATCATGGAGCAGCTTGACGAAGTGCCAACCTTAGAATAGCTCAACAATTGTGACCCTTTACAAAAACAAGGTCGACCGCAGTGACTGCAATAATTACAGAGGGATCTCGTTTCTGAGCATCGTTGGTAAAGTGTATGCCCGCATCATACTAAACAGGCTGCAGTTGCTGGCAGATCGTGTGTACCAAGAATTCCAGTGCGGCCTCAGAGCAGGCAGATCGACAACAGACATGATCTTCTTTTTACGACAACTCCAAGAGAAGAGCAGAGCGCAAGGTCAAACAGTCTACATGATGTTCATCGACCTCACCAAGGCTTTTGACTTCGTCAGCAGGAAGGGCCTTTTGAAGTTCTCAATAAGATCGGTTGCCCTTCAAAACTCCGCAGCATAATAATCTCTTTCCATGCAGATATGAAGGGAACAGTCCTGTATGATGGATCTTCCTAAACCTCCTTCCCAGTTAACAGCGGTGTGAAGCAGGGCTGCGTTCTGGCACGAACCCTATTCCGGAACTTCTTCTCCTTGCTTCTGTCCTACGCCTTTGACTCGTCTACTGATGGCATATATATACACACCAGGTCAGATGGGAGGCTGTTCAACCTGGCACGACTGCTCTCAAAGACGAAAGTGAGGGCTGTGCTCATCAGGGAGATGCTTTTGCAGATGACGAGGATCTTGTGGCACACACTGAGGAAGCCCTTCAGAGACTGGGAGACCATTTTGCTGATGCTTGCATGCAGTTTGGACTCACCATCAGCCTGGAAAAAACAAAGGTCAGCGTGCAAGATACTACCATTGCCCCTACAATCAAAATCAACGGTGTCACCTTGGAAGCAGTCAACAACTTTAGCTACCTGGGGTCAACCATCAGCAACATTCTCTCGCTCGATAAGGAGCTGGACAGAAGGCTTGGAAAGACAAACACCATCATGTCACGACTGACCAAGAGGGTGTGGAAAACAACGCGCTGACAGTGCAAACCAAAGTCAAAGTTTACCAAGCCTGCATTCTCAGCACCCTTCTATATAGAAGAGAGACCTCGAGTACCTACATAAGGAAAGAGCGCCGGCTCAACTCCTTCCATATACGGCGCCTTAAACGCATCTTGAAAATCAGCTGGCAAGACCGTGTCCCAAACAGCGAAATCCTGCAGCGTGCACATACCCACAACATATTCTCCCTGCTGAGCAAACGTCGCCTTCGATGGCTGGGAAACGTCGGACGCATGGAGGATGGGAGGCTGCCAAAGGACATCCTATATGGACGGCTGGCCACTGGCACAAGAAAAGTCGGCCGCCCCTCACTCCGTTTCAAGGATGCATGCAAGAGGGACCTGAACGCGTGTGACATCGCACCTAATGGCTGGGAAGTGCTGGCCGAGGACCGAGGCTCCTGGAGACTGACAGTAAGTAAAGGTATATCAGTCGCTGATACGAGGAGAGGCCAGTTGTCAGCAGAGAAACGTGTCAGAAAGGGCCAAGTGACAGCAACCACATTAACTCGGGCTTCCCAGCATGTCTGCACAAACTGCAAGAGGGACTGTCACTCGAGCATAGGTCTCCACAGCCACAACAGACGATGCCAACAAACCAGAGACAGACGACACCCCAAGGGCGCTATCCGCATGGTCTCCCAAGACTAAGGCGCCAATAATGATGATGAATGATAAAAGATATTTAGTGTTTTCAAACCACGACGATTCGTTTCGAATTAAATTCGTCACATGTTGTTTTCAGTTTTAACGCCATTTCTCTACGCTAAATAAGCTTCATACAGGCCAAAAAGAATCCTATCGCAATGTTAATGTAGGCATGTGCTATATCTTGATATCGCTTTATCAGAATGAATCGTAATATTTTTCAATTTGATGTATTGTAATGATGCATTGTGACTGGTTGACGCGTCACATGAATGTCTTAGATCTTGATGCATTTGGCCTGCATGAATTCATCATGTAACAGAGTCAGGCAGAAGCTGTTAATATTTGTTAATTAAGGGTTTATCTTAAATTATCACACCAAACGTTCTATACAGTAAGCAATGAGAGCTAATCAAAGTCATTCCATATAATGATATGACAATAACTTCTTAATTATTAAGATTTCCAAATTTTCTCGTAAAAGTGAATGTTCTGATTGAGACATTTTGCATGAAACACTCCTTGGCTGAAAAAATTAAGCTTTAAGACTTTGATTGTATGTATCATTTCGTTTGTATCTGTCAGTAATATTTATTTATCCATCACATATCTTAAGAAGGACAAATCATGGACTAGATGATATGTCTTCTACTTACTCTTTCAACGATTCACCCTCTACGACGCAGATAGCAGATCCAATCAAACAAGCAATTACCATTACAAGCAGAACATGCATCTTCTTCATATTGCAGCATGTGTATTGACCAGTTACCATTTCATACAAAGTCTATCACAGGCTTTATAATTTCACTTACATACCATGAGCGTGATTATACAAATACAATCAAATGCAGATCTGTGCCCGTACTTATAACTTGCATTTTGATAAGGAGTATTGATTTTTATTAGGCAAAAACGTCAAAGAATTTGTCTACGTTATGTAACGCAGTAAGAAATAGTTTTGATCTTGAATTAGTACTTAAATTAAATTCAATCATATAAGTGCGCAGTTATGGGTGTACAACTAAATTAATATTTTTGGTTACAAAGCACTAAAATGTCTGACAACTATGTTTTACTTCAGATTTAATACTACAGTTATGGCCTTTAAGTCTGTTCATTGTGTTTACTTTTTTGTGGGGAGAATGTTGTCTATGATTTATGTGTGCGAGTGTTCTGTTGTGTGTTTATGACCACAAGAGTACACACACACACACACACACACACACACACGGATACACAGACGTACCGACTGACAGACAGATAAGCAGATAGATAGATAGATAGATAGATAGATAGATAGATAGATAGATAGACAGACAGACAGACAGACAGACAGATAGATAGAAAGATAGATAGATAGATAGATAGATAGATAGATAGATAGATAGAATACGTAAACATTAAAACTTCAACATTTTCGATGTAACAAACAAGGAAAAATGAAATTTAACTATGCAGATTTAATACGAAATATTGATTGGACGGTAAGCAAAATGTCATATATTAATCCCTTTACTGTAATCTTAATCCCTCTTGACTGTAATATTAATCACTTGACTGTAATCTTAATCCCTTGACTGTAAGTAACAATGGCAAACATTTTAATAACACGTTCTGCTTGGTGAAATAAATACTAACTATCAAACTTTATTTACTTATTTACTTTTTTATTCATTATTTATTTATTTATTTATATTTTGATTTAGTTATTTATTGTGTAAAATCATTTTATAACGAATGGAATACCACTGTATTTAATGCATATAAGTAAGTATCACGTCATAATTCTGAAAAAGACAGTAATGTTGTCTTTGTAAAATAAATAGTTCAACAAAGAATTCCTCTACGTTTGACTTCTTCCGTTAAATTGATTTGGTCTGATTTAAGTAGGTCAATTTATATTCCTACAAATCTGACAATTATTAACAAGTGGTAAAATGTAAACATAGATGCTATAGACAGAATGAGCCATGGCAATGAACGAAAATGGAAATTTGAAAATAAATTCCCTCTACAGAAAATATTCATTGCATGACATTGCGTGCTGACGGAGGTAATTTGTCATAAAAACATAATACATTTCTGTGTGTCCATGGTATGGACTAAGCCATCTATAATCTAAATAATACATTTTATAGTAACAAATTATTTCTCGCTGTACACGGAATCCGTGTATGGCAATTAGAAAAGTTTAGAAGTTTTATATGACAAACTCACGCAAATGTGTGAGCATTTAATAATAGTAAAACGAAAAACGACATAATTCAATATCTCCATAACATTTATTTATATACACGAATTTAATCAAGAGTTTTAAATATCTGGTACCCTGTAACATAAATAATTTCATACAAAAAGATTTTGCACATATGGTGTGCTTTCTAGCTGTACGACTTTAATAGAAATGTGATATCATAGAGTTGTGCCTTCGTACAAGCAAGATAACTATTTCACAACGGTGATGCCATACATTCAGTTTTTATTTATTTTGGTCACGAGCTTTTTGAATACGAAGTGTCCTTTATATACGTTTCATTGGAACATAACTTATGCAGTCAGATTT
Organism: Unio delphinus; assembly: GCA_029339505.1. NCBI lineage: Eukaryota > Metazoa > Mollusca > Bivalvia > Unionida > Unionidae > Unio > Unio delphinus. Next base: position 20,110,747 of record JAQISU010000047.1, read on the forward strand.
TGCACAAGTGGTGCAGTCCATCTCTCTTTTAGAGTCTAATATAACTATTAACTATGACGTCATACAGTTCTTGTATAAGTTATGCCTTTATTTAAGCCTGCTTTTAACATAATTGTTACGTAGTACAGCCCCTTTTAGTACAAGTGGTTTGTTTTATATGCATATGGCTCAAACATAACTTAGATGACATACAGCAAGTGTGTGCATAGGTAGTACACTTTATACATAAATTGCTCTCACATAACTTTGAGGTTATGCAGCCAGGTTTTGAATACATAGTTTCACTTATACAACATGACTCTAATATGCATTATAGAATACAACCAGTTTAGAGCTTGCAGCTTAGAGCTGCATCACTAACAGTTCTGAGAATAAACGGTCACTAAAAACCACGTCTCCAACAAAAAGACAAGAATAGTATATAAAAAGAAAACAACGACCCTTCAAACACATGTATCAGTTTTATATGTTGCAGATCGTATTAATTATAGACCTGGGAACAAATAGCTTTATATGTTTGCTTTTTAAATGCAGTACCTACTTTACCCTTATAAAATATTCATTTTTCAAAACAAACGTCTTATTCTCTGCGATATATGTCTGTAAAACAGTATGATCCCTATTAGACCCATGCATAATGATATATTTGACAACCATTAATTTGCCTATATGAAACAATTAAAGAAGTAATGAATAAATTGCAACTATATACACAAAAAACAATTTACATAAATTTAGTGAAGAATCATTGTCAAATGACTGTCATTGAATCTAAGAAAAAAGAAATCTGCAACCAAGATAATCTTTAAGAACTTAAATGTTTCACCTCCTCATGACTAAATACATGTAAATGGAAAGTAATGTATTTAGTATGGTCCTGAATAACATAATATATACTAGAACGGTTATGTACTCGAGTAAGAAAAATGCCTGCTAGAAAACTAAAATCACTACGAAAGGCTGATAGAAAAAGACGCGATGGACTTATTTGTTTATACAAGATACTAAAGAACTAGCAGAAGAAGAAATATCTAGCGTACTTGAACTTACCAGATTTTAAGTGATACGTCTTTGTGTGATACGGCTTTTTGTGATACGGCTTTTTGTGATACGGCTACAAAATATTACTTGCATTACCTAATCTGTTTCGAATATACAAGACACTATACAAGACGTTAATGGAAACGATAAAGTTGAATTGGAAGAGGGCATAATCTAAACAAATAGATCCTGAGAAAAGTAGAAGCAAATAGAAACACAATTGCTTTAACAAACGTTTATAAGTATGACAATGGTTGAAAATATTTGGTTTTGAAGTAAAATTCTAGAGCTGTGATTTTCTTTATCTTTTTTCTTTGCTGCAGTGTCTAAGCCTTAAAGTTTTGATCGACATTGAGTGTCAATCTAACCCGGTCGTGTAAACATTTAGTCGTCTGGGGATATAACATTAATCTTATCATGCCTAAAAATGTTCTTACTAGAACACCCGTGCTTTGCTTTATCATGTCTACTTGATAATGTGCTCTTCCGTTTCTAACGCTATATTTGCTGTACAGCAACATGTAATCTATGAGCAATTATACTTTCGTCTTAATTTTTTTCAATCTAGTATCATTATTCCTGGTGTAATAATATGGTGTCTTGGATCTTGATTGCAAAAATCATATATATTTGTGTAAATATGTCAAATAATATTTTTTTTTATTAAAGTAACTTTTTTACAATCACACGTTGGCAGAGGCTTAGGCTAGAACCGAAGCATGCAGAGATGAAATGTCAGCGATCTGTAAAGACAAGTGATGTATACCCGGGGCAGCCATTTTTACTGTACATATTGTGTTTAGTATTACCTTGCATAAACATGTTTACTTCGTAGTCAGGGACGATAATGTACACAAACCTGAATCAATATAAACTATTTTTTTCTGCCGGATAAATAGTGGAGCGCTGCATTACAGTTGGTGAGATTAATGTTTACAGCTGAGATTTAAGTACTCATTACTAACTTTTAATTTTACATTTTGTCTTGAATGCGGTTAAACGACATCATTGTCTAAATTAATGAAAACTACACCATTCACTGAATTCGTATCGAATGACGAATCAGGGTTTGATATATATATATATATATATATATATATATATAGCAAATGTTTTAATCTAAAAACTTGTTAGATTCATATAATTTTTTTTGGAGGGGGGGGGGGGGGTAATTTTGAACAAACGACTATGTGTTTAATCTAGTAAATAATTGTGATGAATAAATATATAGGGGATAGGGTGACGGGATTTGAAAACATATATAGATTGGATGGCCACGAATGCTTCAGTAAGTAAACTTCAAATGGCGGTGTATGTTACCTTCTCCAGAATTAATACGGTATATTAATGACATCGTTGGTGATACGTTGTTAGTTTTATAAACAAAGCATGTGTGCATTGCACTCTGTTGACTGGTATTTTAAGAAATATGTTTGTCTCCGGGTGGTAGAGGTAGGCCATTAAATGCTTTTAGCTGATCGTTATTTGAATCACATCAATGAAAATTTGTATCATGTATCGTAGGTTGTTGAATTTTATGAACAGCAAAAGTCGTTAGTGATGACCTTGTAGGTAATATTTAATGTATGCTGTGTAGAGAGTAGAATATTAAGTCTTTTAAAATATCACTGAGCCAAAAAAAGCAAAGTTTGGATTGGTTTGTATCTGATTATAACAATCAACAAGAGTTACTATTAAGGTACACACACACACACACACACACACACACACACACACACACACACACACACACATATATATATATATATATATATATATATATATATATATATAGAGAGAGAGAGAGAGAGAGAGAGAGAGAGAGAGGAATACAAAAATATATGGTATGTATTGAAAGATATCATTAGGACCCAATTGAAAAAAATTACAGCGGGATATGGCCTGGAAATTACAATTTTGGATAATTTAGATTCTGAAATGTAAAATTTAGTTTATAGAAATGATTACAACATGAGGTGAAGACAGCGAAACATCTATACCAGACAGGCATTATTACACGGGCAGGAATTGAGATGGACAGAACTCATCACCAGGTGAGCGATTACCAAAGTCCAAACATGGACAATAATTCATGGGGATGGTCACATAAGATTATTTCACCTGGTATGGTCTTGCACATACTGGATCTACAGATTTTGAGATAATGAGAATTTGCAGAGGCAGAGCACAAGCATAAGTGGATTGAAATCTCTTGACAACCGTATGCCCTATAAAGGTCAGGTAAATGCAAGCGTCATCTCCTTTCAACTGCATCACTAAAAGTGCTGAGAATAAACGGTCACTATCAGCCATTGATATACTCACATAAACAGAATATTACATGTATATATCGGTGCAGTATAGAGGAGCAAATTCATTCTTCGGCACGTGTCTGAAAGTCCTAAGTTACCTAGTCATCCCTACAACAGATAAAAAGGACGATCAAAGGCTGACTCCTATAAATCAATGCAAGTAGGTCTATCTAATACCAAAAAGATTGATATGTTAGCTTAACCTCATGAACATTTCGTCAGGTTCCTTTAGGGCATATTTACCGTGTATACCAAGAAGACTATCTTTCCCACTCCTGCAGCACACATATGAACGAGTTTATTATTGGTCTATAATATATAATATAAATGATCAAATATGCAATAATGCACTTCACAAATCAACATATTACATGGACAGGACTGTTCAATAATAAACTTATTGGTCGTGATATCTAATTTGTGTATTTAAATTTCGATATCGGTTTTATTGTATATATTGCATGCATTGATTTATTGGTGTTCTATGTCGCTGAAAGAGTATTATCGCAAATCCTTTTTAGTAAATTAGATATGTGTGCACTTTAATAGACAGAGACGAGAAGACTTTGAAAGTTAAACTCTGTGAGTAGGAATATTGCATCAATGATCTATTTAAAATGCAAATGCGTCGTCATCGTCCTTAAGCGAACTTTAGCTAGGCTTTATTTTCTTTCTATTGTGACTTTTGTATGGACAGAGGTCAGTATATATACCTTAGCCTTTTTCATTTTCAAAGAGTCAAGACTGTCCATCCAAATATGGTTTAGTGTATCATATTTCATTTACCAAGACGACAGACGGTCCTGCCAAACACGCTTTATCATATCTTCTTTCACTTAAAAAGATGACAGACAGCTATATCGAAACAGCCGCTATCGAATCTTTCTTTCATATTATATCAAGATCCAGACTGTTCTGCCGAACAAGTCTTGATCAGAATGTTTTCATTTACCAATTGCTAAGACTGATTTGCTAACAGGCTTTAGTGTATGTTATTTGATTTGCCAATAGGCCAGACTATTCTGCATAAAAGACTTATGTATCTTCTTTAACTTACGAACAGAACATATGGTTCCGTAAAACAGGAGTTTTGTATCCTGTTGCATTTTCCAAGAGCCAGACTATTCTGTCAAACATGCCGTACTCTATCTTCGTTCATTTTACCAATTGGATAGAATCTTCTGCCAAACAGGCTTCCGAGTAGTCTCTTTCATATACCAAGCCGATGCGCTAATCTGCCAAACACGTCTGAGTGTTTCGTTTCATTTACCAAGACCTTAGTGTACCTGTTATCATTTGCCAAAAGACTAGAATGTTCTGTCAAACACGCCCGATTGTATCTTCATCAGCTACAGACTGAAGAGAGGTGTGGGTTACTGTCCAAGGATATTGCTTCATTTAACAAGCATGAAATGATATCAAAATATGACATACCATATGTGATTGGGAATTTACATTTCCCATTCATAGGATAAATCTTTAGTCTGTTGAAATTTATCCTGTTTGAACTTTAGAAGAAATATACATAACACAATTGTCTAAGATTGACAATTCCGTCTTTGTAATATTTAATAATTTGAAATTTCATAAGCTTCTGACAATTTTGTATTTTTTTTAATTATGTTAATTATGTTAAGTTATGATTTTTCTACATTGTCGTTCTTTGACTTGATGAACAGCTTAAGCATGTAAGTATGGAATGTCCTGAAATTACCGTTGATGTCAATTTTATAATCCATGTCACACATCACCTCTTGATCTTCTTAGGGACCTCTCCACCTGAACTAGCAATATGATTGTGCTAGTAGGAAGAAACAGTAGCACCTGATCCCCTACAATGAAATTCCTATTTCGCGCTCTGCGGTTATACTACTTGGCATATATGCGTTCTGATGTCGTTAGTTCATAATAATAATAAGGACTTTCTATAGCGTCTAATCTTACGAAGCTATAAGCGCTTTCCATCATCAATAATGATATGACTACACTACAGAACAACACATGACAAAACAATGAAATTGGAAAACATAAAAACATGCTGTAACATATAAAATACAAAACATGATTAGGTCGCTAAGTTTGTCCCTGCAGTCGAAACTGGTGAGCCTTTAGAGCACTCTTAAAAGGGATCACTATGTCTTTGTGTCTAATTTCAATAGGCAATTCGTTCCACGTCGCCGGGCCCTTGTGTGCAAGCGAACGTTGTGCATATGAATTTGTTTTCACCTTGGGAACAATGAGTATACCATTATCAGAAGAAGAGCGTAAGGATCTAGTTGGTGTATACACATGGGTGAGGCTACATAGGTATGCTGGACTGGTGTCTGTCATTAAAACATAGCACAGAGAACACAAATTTTGTGTTTGATTCTGTATCAGATTGATAGCCAATGTAGGGTACAGAGCAATGGTGAGGTGTGCTCTGATTGAGGTACTCTAAAGATGATCCGTGCAGCTGTGTTTCGAACTTTCTGAAATTTCTGGAGTAAATATTGTGACGCACCAGACACAATTGAGTTACAATAGTGCAGTCTTGAAAGTACTAATGAACACACTAGTGTTTTAGTGGCATCAACTGAAAGATATGTACGAATGGAACTGATGCGTCTCAATTCAAGATATGCAGCCTTGCATATGTTCATGACATGTTGGTGCAATGTGAGAGTACTGTCTAGAGTAACGCCTAGGTTCCGTAATGAATTTAATGTTGGTGTTGCTGATATTTATTGTCTGAGGTAAAGGATGGGAATGAACAAGTCTTTGAGTTGTGATCAGAATGGCCTCAGTTTTATCATCATTCATCTGCAGCTTGTTACATATCATCCATGATTTCACATCAGAAATGCACTTCTCTACTCCATGGATCGTAGCATCAACTTCAGTTGGGTGGCTAGACTTGTATATTTGGGTGTCATCAGCATACAATTGGTTCGACACTGGTTGGTTATCTATAACACTTGAGAGCGGCTGAGTATACAGAATGAAGAGAACAGGTCCAAGAACAGATCTCTGTGGAACACCACAACATACGTCAACTGGACTGAAGTGTATTCCATTTGCAGATATAATTTGTGTCCTCTTAACTAAGTAGGACTTGAACCACTATAATGCTATACTGCCAAATACATTGTGGAGACGGTGAAGTAATATATCATGATATATTGTGTCAAATGCTGCAGATTATTCCAGGAGAGTGAGGACTGTAATCTTTCCACTATCCAAAGCAGAGAGAATGTCACTAAATACTTTTCAGCAGAGTAGTTTCCATACTGTGGCAAGGGCGATATGCAGAGTGTACATTGCTAAAAAGACTGCTTTAATTCAAATGAGATACAAGTTGAGTTAGAACAACCTTTTCTAAGATTTTTTATATGAATGCGAGATTAGAAACTGGGCGGTAGTTCTTTAAATCGTTATGATCCAGTGTTGGTTTGCTTCAGTAGTTTCTTTACGATGTTCATCACGTGCCGTCTGGCATGTACTCTCTAGTTTTTTCTCGATCTAACACGTACTGGCAGGTAGTTTTAATTTCTTCGTTTGCGACGTCACCTGTCCAAAGTTCGCGCAGTATCCTCATTGGACCTAAACGTTATTGCGGCACTCCACGGTACACGAACAGAACTGCATTCAAATAACGGTCCTAGATTTGTGGACGTTCCGCGTACATGTTTAGTACCATATGTTTCATAGTACCATTAATCTTCTCTACCAGTCCATTGCACATAGGATGGTATGGTGTAGTGTTCAGCCGTTTGATGGACAACAGTCAACTTATTTCATTCGTGAAGTCAGAGTTGAATTGTGCACCAAAATCCGTGAAGATTTTTTATGGCACCCCTACCCTACTAAAGATGTCAAACCAATGCTAAGTCACCCGTTCCGTTTCAATAGTTGGCAACGCTGTGGCTTCGGGATATCTGGTCGAGTAATCCACACGAGCAAGATTATACCTGTTCTTTCTTTTGGTACTGGGTTACATTTTGCCCTACGATATCCACTGTTACCCTTTAAAACCGCGTATCTATTAATGTCATCTGTCATAATGGCACTTTTGCAATCCTTCCCTTACATACGCTTTTCAGGCGTACGTCACAAAACCGAGATAATCATGTGACATCGCTATCAACTAGCTAAATACACGAGATCTGTATCTCTGGGGTACAAATACCTGCCAATACTTTTACCCTCCGGAGTGGTAAACTCCCTATGAATTAGATTGCTCCTCTAAACGAATCTCAATCTTCCCCTACCTTTGCTGTGTTTACTTGCGTCGGAAGCGATTTTCTCGACAATAAGTTTTTATGGATTCGTCGCGTTCATGCTCTCGTTTCAACTCGTTATGGTGAAATTCCGGAGATGACTCACGGACTTTTAATTTTTGAAACGAGATTTTTTGTCGCCGGGTTTGTGCTCGCGTTTCGACTGCCTGAGCCAAAGGTATCCTAATATATGCCATGGATGGAAGACAGTTACCTTCAACATTACCGATTGTCAGATCGTAAATAGTGTTTTTCCATACAAAAGTCATCAAACAGTTCCGGCAAGGAAAGGTGTTTCTACCTTGTTCCGTGCTACGTGGATGCGATCGATCTTCTGATCAAGTAGCATACATTAAGGACTCCCACCCGAGCATTTGGTTTTCCTGCACGAGACTGAGTTTGATTAATACAACCATGCAACCAGTGTCACGTAATGCTACGACTTCTCGTTCGTTCAGGAAACCTTTAGCAATTGGTACTCATTCTTCGGAGAAAACACACGTGCAAAGTGAATGAATACCTGGTCCTAGCTGCATCAAACTAACAGACGTAACTGTGCTCTGTATAACGTCGGCTACCTGATGTGTAGGTCCTTTCCTTTTAGGACAATTTGCTTGAATATGACCAGATTCCTTACATAAGTAACATTGGGTCATTAGCATATCTTCTTGTCTCATCGGTCTCGTACACTGGTTTACAGACTTCATATCTTTTGAAACCACGTTCTGTTTACCCCTATGAACCTCTGCAAAGTAATCGGCCTACTTAACCATTTCCTGAACGTTCTCTTTCAGAAACTGATTTTCATTCCATACCAATTGTGTTCAGCAATTGATCTCTGAGCAGGAAATCAGTTAACCCTTCAAACATTTTCGCCGCTTTTGCACAATTGATCATCTGCTGAAAGCTGTCCAAAGGTTTCTCTCTTCTCGGTTTTCTATTCCTGAACTTCTTACGGAAACCCTGTTCACTCAAGTCGTACCTTTTTTAGACGTGCCGGACGTCGTAATTAAACACATACGTCTCAAGGAAGTCGCGAGTACACATACAGTACGTTACCTAAGGTACAGTGTTGCAGTACCCAGTCATTTGGACTCCACTTCTGGTTCTCGTTGTACGGCTCAAACCAATTAAGATAATTATCCCTCTTATTTTCTGCAGGATTTGAGTGTAATTTTATTTACCTGAACAGAAATCAGAGTGAAATTAATGTGACTATATTACATTTTTATAATATCATGTGCGATTCAACTAAATGTTCTCTAATGGGGTATCAATGACTCACATTTGTCCAATAACATGATTTAGTATAATTTTTATTTAAAAGAATAATTGCAATTGCTCTGTAAGCACCATGAAGAACCGTTGGACCAGCTACGGCAACAAGAGGTTGGGTTACACGAGCTCGAAAATGAACATCAGTGACAGTTTGTCTAGATAAATCAAGATGTGCCAGTGAAAAGTTGTTGTAAGGTTTAACGCCCTTTTTAGCACAGAATTGGCTATACATGGCGGTCAGTATTAATGATGGAAGAGGAACCCGGGGAAAATCCCACTAAATAACCACCGACCCACGAGAAGCTACTGGGATGCTTTCTCACATACCCACATTAGCTGAATCTGCGACTCGATTCCACGTAGACAGAGGTGAGATGACAGTGATCTGTAATGGAGAGCGCTTTAGACTACTTGGCCACTCGAGGAACCTCATGTGAAAAGTAAAAAAATTGATACAGATTTGTAAATTCTAATTGTGTTATTTGCAAACCAGGATGAATATGTTGATCATGTCCCATACATTTCTTTAACCGATGATATGCCCGTGCTACATGATTTGATTAAAATTTAACAATACATCTTCAGATGGTTCTTGATGTCTGTTTATTCTTCAAGAAACTTCATCAGAGACACCAAGGTTATGAAATATCATATGACTATGTGTTTGAGAGTTTACTCGTACCGAATCTTGAAAAGCAATATAAATGTATTGTGGTGATGAAATACTGTGTTGTAATGCTATATGTCATGCACATATAACGTTAACATTTATTTGAACATTATCTGTAGTTACTGTCAGCCATTATAATAATGATTTACTGGCATCCAAAGTGATATTTTTGTCAGTATTACTTTACCATCATTAACAGCAGGTTTCCAGAGTGCATCATTATCGTCGCCTTTTCTACGTCCTCTCTAAGCAACCCAAGACACCCCAAGACTCTCAAAGAACACCTCAATAATACATATAATTGCACCAAAGCTTTCAAAAAAGTAACAGAAAAGCGAATACATCAAACACACATACATAAATTGTTACTATTAATGATTGCTATTATTAACTGATGGCGATATTTCATATAACCTACGGAGAGTTACACTTATGCATTAAATTTCTTAAATTTTATAATATGTTTACATAATTTCCTCATTGTGTGGTAATGCACCATACTTCTCTCACTTACTAGGACGTTGTTCCTTACCTCAGTCGTGTTGACCACCCGCCCCCACCACCACACACTCTTCATAATAGTTATCTACTTAACATCATCTCTTTTATTCGAAGTTTAGTTTCTGCTTGCTAACATAAAAGGTAAACTGATTGTTCGGGTTTAAAAAAGTATTTTTCTGTATTAATTTTTATAGCAAAAAAAAAAGACTCAAGATAGTTCATTTGAGCAATTGTAGTAAGATGTATGAGTTTGACTTCATTAAACTCAGTTATTTGTTTTCGGAGAATTAAGTGTCAAAATGTTTTTAACCATATATTTGGTCACTCAGATTAGTTGTAGGTGGAGGTATGGTGCAGTTTTAATGGAATTTCATAACGTAATACAACAATTACATTTAGGTCAATAGATTGTTTTTAATGAGGCAAAGTATGCAATGTACCTGATATACTATTTATAACAGGTGGTACTGACACTCAAAAATATTTTTACCTTCAGATGATGGTGTCATGACAGAAAAGGAATTTTTCCTGAACATGGTCAGCCACAATCAACAACTATTCTTCCAAGCTAAGACAATTTACCACTATATGGACGAACGCTGTGTGTATCTTGTGACCAGATCGGACATGTCCCAGATTTTCCATGGATTCGATAGTGACGGTAATACCATTTTATTTCCGAAATCTAGTGATGTATGTGTCTGTGTATATCAATCGCTCTATTAGATAATATGTTGTCAATTATATATCTATCCAATCTATATCATGGCACAGAAAACACACACACACAATCTCTCTCTCTCTCTAAAAATATATATATATATATATATATATATATATATATATATATATATATATATATGTGTGTGTGTGTGTGTGTGTCTGTGTGTGTGTCTGTCTGTGTGTGTGTGTGCGTGTGTGTGTATTGTATATTTCCCCGCCCCGATCGTACTATACCAAGCTTACACATTAGTTTTGTTGTTTTGTTTCTATGATGTTTGTAAATTGCAAGTAACATTGCATCAAATGTTATCCTATGTATGAAATAAATAATAAATGAATTTAAGACTAGGAAATGGAACATATAGCTTAAATCACTGACCGTAGCTCGACTTCACCTCCAAGTATATTTTCCTTTAACAACTGAATTTCTTACGGATATCAAACTTAGGATAGTTGACCTGCAAAGAAAAGTCAATTGCCTATAAATAGGTATATCACAGAGGAAGCATTATTTGAAAAGTAATGGAATTTATTTGGTACAAGTACATGATAGAAAAAATGTTCAACATCCTCCTAGCACATCTAACTTATTTTCCTTGGCACCGTCACTTGCCAATGTAAGTATTTTCTATTCATCGCATACCTCTCTAAAATTCAAAAGTTGCCGTGCAAGAAACAAAAACAACACAATGACAATATACTTAAAAATAACACTATACATGAATTCGAGAATGGATCAAAATAACGGAGCTGCTAGTATACGCATATATTACATTGTTTTAGGTTACACTGTATTTTCTATTTCAGCCGATGGCAATGTTAAAAACCGTGAATGCATTGACTTCTATCCTAAGGCAATTTACCGAAATGAAAATAATGATGATCAATAATATATAAACAACATGGAGTAAAATATAAGATTCTGAAAATAAATGATATAATTATCCTAAAGCATTTATATTAGTAAATGCAGTAAAAGAAGTTTTGCCACACAAACTCGAGTGAGATCTCCAATCACAGATTTTTTTTTTAAAAAGAAGCATATCCGCAAATCTTAGCTACCTGGACGCTCATCTGCCTTGAGTGTCTGCTTATCTTTATAGTAAGTAGTTGTCTGGTTATAGTAAGCACGTATTTTGCGTTCAGTGTCTGGTTACTGTAAGCTGGTATTTTTCGTTGACTAACTTGTTGGTGTAAACAGGTATGTGACTTGAGTGTTTGATTACTTACGTATGTATGTGGTTTGAGATTCCGGTTACTGTCAGTATGTATTTTGCGTGAGTTTCTGTTTACTGTATGTATGTGGATTGAGTGTCTGGTGCTTACTGTAAAATGTATCTGGCTCTAGCTTTAGGATACTGTAAAGAGACATACTTATCTTTTGTGTCTTCTTACTGCAAGCATGCATGTGCCTTGAGTGTCTGGTTTTTGTTAGCATGTATGTAACTTGAGTGTCTGGTTACTGTAAGCAGCTTTGTGCCTTGCGTGTCTGGTTACAGTAAGCAGCTATGTGCCTTGCGTGTCTGGTTACAGTAAGCAGCTATGTGTCTTGTGTGTCTGGTTACAGTAGACACGTATTTGGCTTGAGTGACTGGTTACTGCAAGCATGTATTTGCTTAGAGTACCTGGTTACTATAAGAATAATTCTGCCCTAAGTAGTACGGTTACTGTACGCAGGCATGTGTCTTGAATGCCGGGTTATTGTAAGTAGATGTTTTCGCAAGACTTCATTTTAATACAGATATTAAAATCTCCACTTGTTATATTTAGCCATATATATTAAAAACTCCACTTGCGGAATATGGCCATAGACGATTAAAATCTTCACTTATTATATGTAGTCATTCGAAATATGCACTTCTTATATGTAGTCATAGGAGATTAAAGTATCCACTTATTATATGTAGTCATTCGAAATTAAAATATGCACTTCTTATATGTAGTCATAGGAGATTAAAGTATCCACTTATTATATGTAGTCATAGGAGATTAAAGTATCCACTTATTATATGTAGTCATTCGAAATTAAAATATGCACTTCTTGTATGTAGTCATAGGAGATTAAAGTATCCACTTATTATATGTAGTCATAGGAGATTCAAATATCCACTTAGTATATGAAGTCATTTGGAGATTAAAATCTCCACTTATTAATATGCATTTATTGGAGATTAAAATCACCACTTATTATCTGTAGTCATTGGAGATTAAAAACTTAGCTTGTTTATATGTAGTCATTGGAGATATAAACAAGTGGAGTTTTTAATCTCCATTTGAGATTTAAAATCTCCACATATTATATGTAGTCATTGGAGATTAAATCTCCACATGACATATGTAGCCATTTAATGATAGAATATCCACCTGTTATATGTAACCGTTGGATATTAAGGTCTCAACTTTTTATATATAGCCGTTGGATATTAAGGTCTCAACCTGTTACGTGTAGCCGTTGGATATATTGAATCTATGTTGGGGTTGGACCGAGACAATGAAATCCCAGCCTAGGGGTTATATTATTTGTCTCCCCACGAGGCTTGTCTGAGTGGGGAGACATATAATGTAATCCCGCGGCTAGGATTTCATTGTCTCGGTCCAAACCCCAACGTATATTATTTTTCTCACCCAATAATATCCTTTAAAGTAAAAAATAACTCTTTAAAAGTGTGCAGCTCGCAATGTTTACATGTTGCGCATGAGTACAAATAAGCTAATGAGGGCTTTGGTGTGACCGTTGCGTCGGAAATGCACAGTTCATACGCGTGAGCAAAGAAAAATAACAACATAAAACGCCGCATAGTAATGAGGTATTATAACGTTTAATTAATGGATGTTATATGAAATTAACAATAAATTGTGAAAATTTATTAGAAATAAACTGTTTCTTTTCATCATTTCCAAGTTTGAGTACCCCAGACTCCCGTATAAAAGACCCTCGTCACCCTCTAAATATGCGGACCCCAGAGAATAACAATGTGCTAAACTTTCAAGCTCATGGATTCTTTGAAAATTTATACTCCTGTCTTGGAGAAATGGCAAGTGATGCTGTGAAATTCACTTATGGATTAGTGTGTTGAGGGATAAATGATTCCTTCTGGCTGGTAAGTGTATTATTTGTCAATAAATATTGCAGGTATATTCAACTGGAGCACAACGGAGATGCTTAACCAAATTATAATAGAGCATGTTTGACATAACACATTTCTGGCTGTTGCTAAGTTTTCCGTTGTTGTTTAGAAAGCTGGGATGCTATAAAGTGTACAGGTAAATAGTCGTATGTGCATGGATCAGTGTTTTCTGACATAGTTCATTTCAAACACCATTGAGAATTTTATCCTATCTGTAGCACAGTAAATTTTCAGGTCAGCTTCATTAAATGTAGCTAACAGTATATACAAAGTTTCACGCGAAGTGTTTACAACTAATTCAGTTGCTTTAGCTACATTTAATGATCTGAAAATGTACTGAGCTAGTCCTGCATATAGGATAAACTTGACCATGCTAGTTTGAACGAACAAACATAATATCAAAACCTCAAAATAGTATGCGTGTGAGTATTTGTCTTTATCAAAATGTTTTTGTTTTGGTGTGTTTTTAAGACAGATTGACCTTAAGTAACTATGTTTTGGTTACATATTATTTGTTGTAGATATTGCTGTTGTTGTTGTTGTTTTATTTGAGAACAACTATGGCACAGCAGAAGACAAGAAGGTTTTCGTTTGTTTAAAAGTAGTTCTCAGCGCGTGGACACAATGACTGAGACGATATGTGTGAGATGACTATGCTGAGATAAGAAAAGTAAGGTTAGCAAAACAGATAGATTTCTCTGTCGCTTGGGTGAGAAATTAAGATATCTACCTGTTATATTGAGCCGTTGTATATTAACATCTCACTTGGTACATGTACCCAATGAAGCTGAACTCTGAATACTTACAAATTATTGGTATGTCATCGGTATATATATATATATATATATATATATATATATATATATATATATATATATATATATATATATATATATATATATATGTGCTGTTACCGTTAGAACAGTCAAGTGGCCATTTAGATTTGTCTTCCTCTTTTTAAACTCTTCTTCATGAATATCAGTTTTCTTTTTGTTTTCGTTTTGTGGTACGTCGAGGCGGGAATGTGAGCACGCCTTCACAGCTCTTTTTGAAATTGAAGCCCACCACAGTGTGAGTAACTTTGTTAATGACTCGTAGATTTGATTTGTGATATGAACATTAATACATTAGTGAAACGTTTCTTTAATTTTATGTTTTGTAATGATTACATTTTCCATTTATTGCAGCTTTTTACCATCACGCACACGCACGTGCACTCTAATTTTCGATGAGAGTTCTCGCACAGAATAAACAGTATTTGAACATAACATGAGCTTTGTGTCTTGATTGCTGGAGAGTGCCAGGTTAAGCTAGCTGCAATTTCTTCAGAGAAAAGGCAGTATAACATATATATATATATATATATATATATATATATATATATATATATATATATATATATATATATATATATATATATATATATACTCACCCAAGCGACAGAGTTACTTTTCTTGAAATTCCGGGTCACATCAGCTTTATAGATTGTTATATTTTAAAGGATTGAAAAGAGAAGGGCCGGAATTCAATCATGATGGAAAACTATAGGCCTTAGAAGAAATAAAATATGAAAGAAAATTATGCGTATCTTGAAAGACACTGCATACCAATTGCATCTGCACGACATAGCTTTTCGGATTGACATAGGTTAATTACTTATTCTTTATTCAGTATTGCCGATTCCATAAAGAATACATAACTAGTTACCGATTGAATAACCAGTTACTTATTCATGATTCAACTGTTTCTACGTACATTAGGAACCTTATATCTTGTTTATTTAAAATCCATTAATTCTTTATTCAGTTTTTCTTTATTTCTTTTCTTAAGTAATTGGTTGTAACTTATTGATCGAAGATTAAAAGCACTTGATGTTCTAACCCAGTTAGAGAAATAAGTGTTTTATAGTGCCAACTATGTAATGTTAAATAGAATCAAATCACGGACTATGTATGGGAAGGGGTTAGGATAATGGTGAGTATACATAATTAGAAATGGGGGATAGGATCTGTTAGTTGCGATAGGTGTTTGGGAAGTGTCCGGCTGTTCATGGCGAGAACTATAAACGCTTACTTAGGACTCAAGTAAACGTGAAACCACACAAAAACCTTCATCTGACATCGAATTTTGTCTTGAAGTCCTTGGAAATGGATAAAAGAGCAAACGCGTAGATGTATGAAACACGCTCAGGTACATAATGTGACTGAGAAAGTCTTTGTATTGTCATCAGAATGGCCTCAGTTGTATCATCATTAATCTGCAGCTTTTTACATGTCATCTATGATTTCACGTCAGAAATGCACCTCACTACTTGGATGGTAGTATCAGCTTCAATTGGGTGGCTATATTAGTTTATTTGGGTGTCATCAGCATACGATTGATGAGACACTGGGTGATGATCTATGACACTTGAGAGCGGCTGAGTGTAAAAAATGAAGCGAACAGGTCCAACAACATAGATCAACTGGGATGGTGTGTATTCCATTTGCAGATACAATATGTTTCATCTTCACTAAGCTAAGTAGGACTTTAACCACTGTAAGGCTGTACTTTGAATACCAAAGAAATGCTGGAGACGGTGAAGTAATATATCATGGGTAATTATTACAAATGCTGCAGACAAATCAAATAGGGTGAGGACTGTAATCTGACCGCTATTCAATGGTAGAGAGAATGTCATTAAATACTTTCAGAAGAGAAGTTTCAGTACTGTGGCAAGGGCGATATGAAGACTGTACATTGCTAAAACGACTTTGAATTCACATGAGGTACAAGTTGGGTTAGAACAACGTTTTCTAAGATTTTGTATATTATTGGGTGATTAGAAACTGGCGGTAGTTATTTAAATCGTTATTCTAAAGTCTTGGTTTCTTCAGCAGAGGCTTTAGGATGGCAGCTTTGAAAAATGACGAAAATTCCCTGAATGAGAGAGAGAGATATTAACAACATCAGTTACTGGAGGCAATATTGGACTCGAGAAGAAGTGATGATGGACTTGGATCGAATTCACATGACTTCTGTGCACTCCTCATCACGATATTCCGTATTCAATCCATAGAATACCACGGAATAGGCTAGTGTAAAACATTCCAAACATATCATTACTATGATGAATCCGGCATCAAGTAGGTACATCCAAAACTTGAATAACTGGGTAAAAATTCAGTCTCAGTCTATGATAGTTGAAAACATTCGATTTATTTCTACGTAATCTCACATCTATAGTCAAAGCTCCAAATATTAGTCAAGTATCATCTGAAAGAAAACTTTGAAACTTTGGGGAATGTCTTTAGTTATGCTATGTTGGGACATATGCGTCTTAGACCATGCCCTTCGAAGATAATATATACTGTCAAATGTAAATGTAATATCCATGGCAATATCAAATGAACCAACTATAATTAACTTTGAACAGATTTGTTCTTTTAAAAACAGTTTGTTGGTATCATAGAATGAGCATTAAAAAAGAGTTTCTTCCTAGAACAAGTCTTTTAAAAAACACTTTCCTTTTGACACTTTTAAAAGAGAAACTGGTAATATGCAAGGAAGAGAATAAAGTTTAAGCATCACATCTATACCGATTGACTATATAAGAATTAAAATAATAGAACTAGAATAGTAAAGTTTACAATTTGTAGAGAATTAAACCTTAAAAGTCAGAAGAAATGATCTCTTCTTCAGTCAGTATTTTGTCTGTAATTAATTGCAGTCTTTTCTGTCGATATTTCGAAAAGTCAAAATGTCATATATCATTAATCATAATACTGCATTTGTATGTTTATTTACCATGATACCTCTGTTATCGTAATACATAAATGAAGAAATGAATGAAATGTGAAATGAAATATTACAATACGATTATTAGTAAATTGACAAGTAATAAGAGTGTCTCGAATGTAAAACAACTAAAGTATAATTTTAAGATGGAACGTTTCAAACATGTAATATATATTTCATGCTATGATGCCTAAGTATTTTTATGTTACAAAATTAATTTAGTCAAACCATAGTTTATGTCTATTTGGTGATGATATAATCATTGCAATGTAGTCATCGATACTGATTCTGTCGGATTGCAAAGTTGTTCTATTGCAAATTTATTATACGTTGCACCATTTAAAAATCCTGTTGTGAGGTAGGCACACACCATTTACAGCTTAGGAATATATATATTACTCTGAAAACTGTTCCCCCTACAACATGTCTTCAGTGTAAACGTTTGGTAAACAAATATTTTTTATTAATTCTACTTCAGCATGTGTGTGTCACACACATTCATAGAGAAAAATGTTAGATTGTCAATTTGACAAAGACATAACAAGGTACTCCAACTGCACTGAAGAGAGGAAATATTTCTGCTAGATCTAACAGGGATAAGATGCATTCAATTATAACAGATGCATTTTGAATGATGTATATTACATTTTATTTAAAAACTAAAAAAATTAAAATATCTAGATATGACTTGACACAATAAAGCTATTGGTAGATAATAATGTCATTATGTAAATATGATTTAAAATCCGTCACTGCATAGCTAAATATTATTCTGCAAAGATATGCGTGCAGTGCTGAACCTACTGAATTATATTCTCAATTGTAAATTTGCAGCGAGTACTGTTTTTGTAATTTTAAGCGAACATGGCTCGTAACGGTAAGGAACTTTCTGACAGTCAGATATTTTCGTTACATCTTTTAGTCGGGAAGAAAAGCGATTTGAAATAACTGGCAAATCTCATTGAAAACATCATTCAATTTCAAAAAGGCTTCACCGTTGCCGTCGAAGAACATTGCATCAATGTTTTAGAAGCAATATTTTTTGTCCAAGGGTTTTCTGTGCGCAGAATATCCCTTGGCGAAAACATTGTGGTACCAGTGAATTTACTAGCATGAACATAAGGGTAAATACATCAAAAGTGATTGCTGAAATAGCTAGGTTGCACGCGACGGCAACAGTTGTGTATGATGACCAATGTAAATAATATAATGCTTATGAATGAATAAGAAGCATTGTATTCAGTCAGAGAGAATATGTTTTGTGTAGTTAATCATAAGATTACAAATATAATAAACATTCTTAAGGATACTTAAATCAAGTAACACAGTCACACATATAAAGTATAAATATATACAGAAATAAAGCAAAGAATAACACAATAGACAAGCCTAATTACAAACTAATAGAACATCATTTGAAGACTTCACAGTTTTCATCCGATTAGCCTCTCCTAAAGTGATCAATGAAAACCTTCCATAGTCGAATTTTAATGCTCATTCTTTGGATTGTTAAGGACCATATTAGAGTAGATGTTACTTCCGGATGTTGGCTGCCTTTTAGATCCTGGGAATAGAACAAAAGCTGATCAGTTCATATGGACTAAAAGTATCGGCAGCACTATTTTAGTTCTGAGAAGCTTGAGAGAAATGAAACAGTCAGCAGTAAAACCGCTAATACATATCAGTTAATCTCAAACATATTACAGTTATCCTATTGCTTGTACTCTGCGAAAACCTTTGCAACAAAATAACTAAGAATGTAATTGCCGCTATGTCATTGGGGACAGAGTCAAACAATATCGTTTGGAGTTGAAAGCTCATGTTATATATTGTAGATTATTTTAATTATTAATGTAAAGGTTGACGTTCATCCAATGAGACAATATGTTGCCTTTCAGGAGCTAATCAGAAAATAGTTTTTTTTAGCAAACAATATTACAATTCTTTACATTTATATTTTGATTTAGAATTTGAATTAACCCTCTGTCAAGGTCTCATTGGATGAAAATTGTAGAGCACATATGCCATTTATTTTATAATTTACCCTTTCATTATGATAACTGTACGTTAAACCGAGAGCTATGTCTTCTAAAGTAAATCTTTAATGCGTACCTTTTCCAATAGTTATAAATATTTCAATTCTAAATTTAATTATTAACTTTATATTGTTTTCGGAATAAATCTGAAGAAAGTGCAAATGCGCATGGAACGTAAAAAGTGTCTGACTTCATAAACTGTTTCTTTTAGTATAAACAAAGAGGTAAATAATATATAAAACGAATAATGCAATGTACAGCTGTGTTATATTTTTATTTTGTTTAGAAAGGAACATTTATTATCGTTATTGTTCTGTTATCTTCCATTCGTTGTCGTGGCATTCTCTCTAAATAAAGGTGAATCTTATTGTAAGTATTAAACCGATACTTCTAAGCATTGCAAGCATTGAAGGACACTTCAATATTTTCTACAATAAATATCACGGGATAAGACTAAGCTAACAGCTATATGAAGATTTATCGTACAATTTTGGATTGCATCGCTAACACGATTTATCGTACAATTTTGGATTATATCGCTAACACGATTTATCGTACAATTTTGGATTATACTAGTAACAGAATGTCTCGGCAAAAACAAACACTTTTGTCTATGTTGCAATTTAAAACTTGTATAATTCTTTTCAGATCTGTGTTAACATGTGCACAACGTAAAGTCGCACACGCTCATGAGACCCTTCCGTTGTCAAATATTCAGTTTTTGAGGTAAACTATATCTGCACGTTGCCAAGCTCATTTATTGTGGAGGCATGTACAATGTGCATGCATTAAAAAATCCTATAATCCATATATGGAAGAGTTTTGAAAGAGAAACAGTTTTAAAGTCTGATTTCATCTTGATAAAAAAAGTCCCATCTGAAATGTATGGTTGGTGAAGAGTTCAGTGAGCTTCCATATATGCCATATGTTCAATATTCATTTCATTCCCAGTTGAATGAACACTTGATATAACTCTTATTCTGATTTTGTTTTAGCTCAGTCTGTTAACATAATTGATAAGAAAGTATTGAACCTCATGAAACTCTGAGGAGAAACACTAGCATTATGAACAAGAGAGGTGTAGATCGGGCAAAATGTATTTGTTTGAAAACTGTCGTTGCCGTTACATAAAGTGTTTGCTAATACAATTGATCTACCATACATACTCGACTATAAGTTGATTCAAATATAAGTCGAAGTGTAATTATTTGGTAAAACTAGCATCCAAAATCGACGGCGCGAGTATAAGTCGAACCCAAAAAATCAAGTCGAGTTGACATGTACGAATATGTTTTATTTATTAAGTTTAATAAATTTAAGATTAATTTTATATACCGGTAAATATGTAATACAAATTACCGGGTATATTTATTTCAATCTCAAAGTATAATACAAACAATTCGGTGCTCAGCTGCCGACACGTATTGTGTGTATGTACACGATGGCTGAATCGTGCATAATTGTACGACGCTGAAAATTCTCCTCATTTTTAAAAGGCACGTTGTTTCTGACTTGAATATAAGTCGAACTTAGGTATTTAGGTTAAAAATTAATCTTAAATTTCTCAACTTATAGTCGAGTATATACGGTGAATTACAGAAATACAATTTTAATGGTTATATAGTTTCTTATTGCTTCTTACACTATAATATCTTTCTCAAACTTGGAAAGTTAAAAGTTGAACACTCTCTAAAAGAAAATTATTTTTCCAGTTTGGAAAATTTCAGAATATGTAAAGTAACTACATCATAAGCTATTGACTCAGTGTAAAATACGACCCCTTAAATAAAAAATCTAATAAAATGGTTTTAAAGAATGGCCTTAAATTATAACATAGATTGTTATAGATTTCTACAATATTTTATTTATTTTAAAGTAGCTTTAATCAAAATATTCAAATGTTGAACTTTAGTCAAATATCAAAGAAAACATCATTTACAAACTTCCGAATCAGTTCTAAACAAAGATCTAACTTTGCATGGGGTCGCAATGTTTTGCTTCTTACCATCATCAATTGTTTGCAGTAAGCCTAAACTGTGCAAGCAAAAATATCGTACCAAATATAAATCCCATTTTTTAAAATACCATCCCCCATAAAATCGAAACTCACTTCAATCTCGTAAATTTAGTACATTTCTAAATCCCTGACACATAGAGGACCAGATTATTTCAATTAGTAAACGCTCTGCTAGGCATTTCACTGAGAATGTGTCGAGGTTAAAAAATATCAGTTATAAATTAAGGCCGATATAAGGATGATTTGAAAGTTTTGCATCCTAGTAAGAATATTCTTATGAATGTTAAGGAAGAATATAATTATATGTTTATATACGTAAGAATATTCTTAAGAATGTTAAGGAAGAATATACTTATATGTTTATATACGTTAGAATATTCTTAAGAATGTTAAGGAAGAATATACTTATATGTTTATATACGTAAGAATATTCTTAAGAATGATAAGGAAGAATATACTTATATGTTTATATACGTAAGAATATTCTTAAGAATGTTAAGGAAGAATATACTTATATGTTTATATACGTAAGCATATTCTTAAGAATGTTAAGGAAGAATATACTTATATGTTTATATACGTAAGAATATTCTTAAGAATGTTAAGGAAGAATATACTTATATGTTTATATACGTAAGAATATTCTTAAGAATGTTAAGGAAGAATATACTTATATGTTTATATACGTAAGAATATTCTTAAGAATGTTAAGGAAGAATATACTTATATGTTTATATACGTAAGAATATTCTTAAGAATGTTAAGGAAGAATATACTTATATGTTTATATACGTAAGAATATTCTTAAGAATGTTAAGGAATAATATACTTATATGTTTATATACGTAAGAATATTCTTAAGAATGTTAAGGAAGAATATAATTATATGTTTATATGCAGCCAATGTATTCCAGGAGATTGTGTGAATCTCACTTACAGTGCAGAATATTTGAAACTCATTTGAATACCTTGAGATTATTTAAATCTTAATGGTAATCCATACGTGAAATTATGTGAATCTTTCTTACAGTGCATAGTATTATTTGAAACGTATCTGTAGTCCACGAGGATTCTTGAATTTTGTATTTGATATTGCTATCCTTTTTCGGTTTATTTTCAATGTGTGACATTTGTATAGAGCAATTGGTTCAATGGCATGTTGAGAGCGTGTGAGAATCACATATACATCACATATTTTTCTTTATTAAATTTACATCTTTCACACTTTGCGTTTGTGTTATTCATTTAATCCAAACCCCAGTCAGTTTCTAATCTACGACACGATGTATATTTACATGTCCAAAACGCGTGCACACGCCAGGTTTTATCAACACAGTGAAAGCAGATCCAAGCGATTCTGTACAGGATTCACTTGTAACACTCGTTATTATGTTAGTAGTGAACGTGTATAAATGCGTTCGTGTGCATCTGCGATACTTGCAGAATCTTTGGACGTCAGAGGCTAAGTTGGTACTGCATGGTGCCAGCATCAAGAATGGTTTGATGGAAAATGATTAATCTTGTAATGTACGACATTGTGACGCTTGAGCATCCTGCCAATATCACGCAAATATCGTCACGAAACCGGCACAAAAACAACGACATGATAAATTTCTCGCAACAATGGGCAAGTGTTCCTAAAGTGACTAAATTAGCTTTAACATGTTAATAATATTTCCTTGGATTGTTGTGCATGTCATTAGTAATAGCCATCGGACATGACGTGTCGCTGACCACTCGATGGATGAGTTTTGTGGCATGTTTAAGTCACCGGAGACTGGTGTGGTTTTTTCGCCCTTGATTTGACCAAAACTTGTAGTCGCAGAGGCGGTGTGGATGAGCCAATTTACAAATCATGCCAAATGCATAACGTGTCCGTCAGTGATGCCATAGAAAATTATAAACATCAAAAGTGTGACAAAGATATGTCACATTCGCAACAAACTACAAAAGAGGTCCTCAAAGCGGGTTTTGAACCCAAATGAAATTACGAAGGTAACAGAAAAGGGAACAAGTGATACCGTGCAACAAGTGGCATTTATAACTACATGCACGTGCGAGCGGAAAAGATGAAGAAGGTAAACCTCTTATGGAGAGAATTTATGGAACTGTATACAGTGGCGTAGCGACGGGGGGGGGGGGGGGTTAGAGGGGGCATTCGCAGCGGGCGGTAAAATGAGACTCTACTCAGTTCTAGCATCGTAATTGAATTTACACAATATTTGGTTAACATTTCACAGTCATCCTTGATAAAAATTATTGGTTGACCTAAATGTGTTCCCAAAATTAACTATAATTTTTAAACGCGCATAGCCTATAGGTAACACATATCATATCGCGCCTGAAATTGTCAGAATTACATCAACGATGCAGACCAATTTTATCCACCAGCGGTAGTTACGAATGCATAACAGTCATAATCACACAGGGTTATATACTGTTTGGGTTTCATCGACTGTACAGAAAGGTGATTTACCACAGATACGCCTACAGCACATGTATATCCTCCATGTCAAAAAAATCATTTAGCACGTTGCCATTTTACCCGTGTAGATCAAGACGAGCACGTTTTGTCTTGATTTATGGGGTAAAATTTTGACAATACAATACCTTAGGTATTAACGTGATATTTAGTATGACAACGATACGTGGACGCTTCAGATTCGTGCATATTTGTAAAGGCGAGAAACTCGTGAACATGACATATTAAGGAATGGGCCTATACGATGTTCCTGGATTCATACTAGGTGACCAAATATATGTTCTGCATTGTCTTCATGCATGGAAACAATGAATAAACACGTTGCAATCTGAGTCCTTGAATATATCGAAAACGTTGTTGTGCATCGGAGACAAAACTTGGGATTGCAAGTGACACAGTCACTTCAAGATCAACTGTGACTCAAACACCTCCAAAACTGGTTATAATATGATCAAAGACTATGCCGGCTGTGGTTGATGAAGTCATTAATGACGCCGGTCAACAAAGATTATCTGATTCAGTGATTGTAAATGGAGCATTAGGTAGTGAAGTACGGTTTTGAATGTGAGTGTGAATAAACATTATCATAGGCGGTTTTGCAGGCGCATGTACGACTCTTGCCTGAGACACGACACTGTCAGCGATTGTTATTGTTAATAATCTACGGTTTCTACAGAGTATATGACTTTTATGCTATAGCCAGCGTAAGTCATGAACATGGATGAGTAAGTTTGTATAAAAGCAGTGACTTATAGAAGACATATTAGTCCAAAATCGCTATTATTACCACACACACACACACACTACATTTACTCAAAAGCCACACAACGCTTATAAAGATACATTGTCCATATTTAGTAAACCGACGATCTCTCATCACTAAACATTACATTTGGTCACAAAGGTTTTTGATTTTGATGAGCTCGACTAATTGCAAATATGCGCAGATTAGTCATCGTGCCTAATTGTCCATATGATAGTCAAACTCTGGTTATGTTATACGTTTGATCCAAATTACTGCATAATTTGTATTTTAGAAAGAAATTTTCTTTAGTGTATTGGGTTAGTGTCAGAGAACGAATGTACCATACGGTTAAAATTGTCACATAATATATTTCAACATCTCATACAATTACATGCTAGGCCTAAATCATAATAATGCACTAGAACTTTGGTCTTTTTTAATGAATACTTTAATTCTGCTGGTCACGTGAGAGCAATCTACGAGACCAACCTAAATTTATTTCAATGTTTTTAGAAATTAAAATGTTTCTTTATCATACCTCTTAAAAAATAAAAGCTAGTTATGGTGTGAATATTCCTAAAGGTACAAAGAAATTACAAATAAACATATATAAAAGTTATGTAACATCTGCAATGATAGATGAGGTTTTCAAAATATGAGAGAGAAAGAGAGAGAGAGGATCAGCCATTCAAGGCTTGATTGACATATTCACTTACCTATTGCTAGTTCTTCATATTCAGGTTTAGAGCTAGTGTCCTTGTTCAAGACCTCGTAAATA
Organism: Unio delphinus; assembly: GCA_029339505.1. Lineage (NCBI taxonomy): Eukaryota > Metazoa > Mollusca > Bivalvia > Unionida > Unionidae > Unio > Unio delphinus. Next base: position 20,136,494 of record JAQISU010000047.1, read on the forward strand.
TCTGGCTTTTTCCCGCTATGAATAGTTACATTAAAAAAATATGAAAAGTATATGCTATTATCAGTATTTACGATCAGTATTTTTACTGTTTTTATGACTAAACATCTGAATATTAGAAATGGTGTTATATTAATCTTCTAACGTCTTGATTCTAAACGTTTTGTAAATAAATCTTTTCACTCTTCCAGCCTTGACATAATTATGTAAGAAAGATAAATGGACGACATTATAAAAGAGATTTATGTATTATGTATCATGCTTTGAACTAGATGAGATAGATTGCGTTCGTGTAAAGTGTACACAAAACTATTCATACAAACATATTCAGATTGGATAATAAACTTTTAAGACTTCTTATATTGGGTGCAAATTTAAATTTATTTGCAAAATGTACTGCAATATGTTACAGGGGTAATGTGAAACATGAAGTAAAGTATGTTACAGAGGGATGTGAAATATGAACTGCAGTATGTGAAAGAGGGAATGTTAAAAATGAAGTACAATATGTTACAGAGGGATTGTAAAGAAAATGAACTACAATATGTGAAAGAAGGATTGCAAAACAAACTACAGTGAGTTAGAGTCCATTTAGTATAAATACACAATGCAAAAAAGAGCATTATTAGTAATTATTATAAAACGGTGTTTTGAAGACAAAACCATACAAAATTACATTCATTTATCAACTATTTCATTTATCATTTAAAAAGAACATTGATGAATCATTGCAGTCCAAAGAGTGTGGACAGACTGACAGAGGGAATAAAAATTTCATTTCTTCAGCAATATCTCGAAATGGAGGCTCCACAAAATGCTATCGTGTTGTATTGTTTTGCTATTAATATGAATCTTTAGTATGAAGTAAAATGAATTACTCTTACATGGAATAAGCAAAGTTTTGTAACAATCTGACCATGACTGTTAATCAAGATTCAGTTAACTATATGATTATTTCAATATGTGTACTGGGACTAAGTCGATTGACGGTCTTTGTCACAATCATATGGAACTTCAAACAACTATTTAATATTTTTTATTGCAAAATATCGTGAAATAATTTATGATGTCATTTAAAGTTTAGTCAAGATAAGTATTTGTATTGGCCATGCCTTTTAATCAGTGTATATGATTTCATGGGTTAAGAAACGAAAAACAAACTATGAAAAGTAAAGCATACACATTTGTACTAACCGAGGTTTGTCCATCCCATTTGACACAGCTACAAATAAGAATTTTAAACATATTTAATTAAGTTCAATAACAAATACTTGACCAAAACATGAAAACTGCTTAAAACATAAATTATTTATTGCACTTACTCCTTAACATGAAGAAGGCATATAGTAGAAACAATTTGATTATTCTGCGTGTAAATTGGTGTCGGAGATATTCGAAACATAAATCAAATTAAAAATACCTCTTTAGAGCTTGAAGTTCTTAGGGCTCAACTTGTCATGCAAAGTTTCATTTGGTTCGCGTCTCATGACAATACGGTGGGGGATGAGCAAAATTTTGCAGTTTAATTGAGTATTGCAATACTAATACTAATATCACGGATATGAGAATGCAATATATGACAGATATCTGCATGAAGTAAACTGACTGATATATTCAAGACCGTTGCCGTAATACGAATACCATTAGAGTTACCATGGGTCCGTCGGGATGGAACAGGCACAAAGAAAGCATGTTCGCAGCCGTAATGTGAATACCATTAGAGTTACCTCGGGTCCGTCGGGATGAAAAAACTACTATGAAAGCATGGCCTTAGCCGTAATACGAATACCATTAGAGCTACAATGGTTCCTTCGGGATGGAACAGACGACACAAAGGAAACAAGGACGTAGCCGTAATACGAACACCAATAGAGCAACGATGGGTCATCGTGATGGAAATAAAAACTACAAAGAAAATATGCCTTCGACTTGGATTGTGATATTCTTGCAACTAAACGGTCGTCAAAGTATTACCCTAGTACTTTGGTCATATAACGGACATTTTCTTACTTAAGGTCCTGTGAATATTACTTACATAACCTTACATTGGTATCGGAAATAAAACTAATATTTTCTGCTTCTGTCGTATCATTAAGTTTTTTTAAAATAAAACTTATTGCTTTTTTTCAACAATATGCTTAAAAGATTGTGTATACAATTAAGATGTCAAACTTTACACAGAGAGAGAGAGAGAGAGAGAGAGAGAGAGAGAGAGAGAGAGAGAGAGAGAGAGAGAGAGAGAGAGAGAGAGAGAGAGAGAGAGAGAGAGATTTACTTGCCTTTTGATACTATTTCATATTCAGGTGCAGAGAATGCGAGATCATGAAAGTGTTTGTCAGTAGATTCTGTTTCTATACTGTAAATATAACAATGCAACTGTCGTTGAAAAAAAGATTCGCATCTTTGCCATTATAAGCACCTTAGCAACACTTTTATTCAAAGTCAGAACAGTATAAATGATATGAATTCAAATTTTAGATGTCAGGAATTTCGAAAATGTTTCGTGCAATATAAGGTATTTTAAGTTGAGGATTATGTGTGTGTCGTAATTAACAGATAATGCTAAACACATAAATTGTTAAATGATTTAGAATACTTTGATAGGAACAGGTTAGCGTTGCTGCTTATTGCCTCACAGTTATAAAATGATTTCCTAAATGGAGGGCAATGTTTAAAATGTATTATATGTTCAAAAAACCCGTAATGAAAACTGTTATAAATAAAACCAAGATAAAATTCGAATATTGCACGATGTAACATGTTCAGGTGAAAAGTAGATTATCAATAGTTGGAGAATTACATAGAACAATGACAATAATGACGAACGTGAAGAGTAGTGATATTCATAAGTATAATAACAGTACACGTATTATTTTCATGTTTAGCAAAGAGAAAGCATATTAAACCTATTATTAATTGGGACACTAGTTTGCTTCTTAAAAGAGAAATTGCATATGGCGCGTGTTATAATTAATAATTACAGTCACACGGCCTGTCAAAACAAAATTGCTGAAGAAGGAAATATTGAGTTTCAGATTTTCAATACGATTTTGTAGAAATGGCACCAAACTCAGGTGACACATACAATGGCGGCTAAAATCTGTCTTATTAAGGTAAAGTTTATGCAATTTTGTATTCGTGGGCTACTAAACTCATGACGGATGAAACGATGCACACATTCTAAAAATGGCAATATTTGTTACAAGGTTTACAGAAGGCAATGTAAAGTTCTAACTTGCTTGAATGTGATTGTGTTATTCAATATACACTTAGTTCTTCTAATCATGTACCCATATATTCTAATCTATGTACACGTAGAAGTATCAACTTCTCTATTTCTGTCTTTAAATAGTTATCAGCGGCTGCTACCAAGAGATTTTATTTCGAAATAATTGATGACATTAATTAAAAATGTTTCTATTAATTAATCAATACCATCCATCGTCGATTAACTTAACATGAATATTCATTTTAACGTTCAATCAGTTTGTGTTATATATATATATATATATATATATATATATATATATATATATATATATATATATATATATATATATATATATATATATATACTTACCCAGCACCATCCTGTATCACCAACATGCCTGCATGTCCCAACGGTCACAATTAGAAAAACGTTAAATAATTAAATAGCACAAAAATATTAAACAAAACTAACAGATTAACAAAACATCAGGTTATGAAAGGATTTCAATTAGCTTCAAACATTTATATATTGTACGAATTTATAAATGTAAATAAACCAAAATTTTAAGCAAGATTCTATAAAATATAAATGAATTGATCTTTAAAGTTTTAAAGTGATAATGGACCAGATTCTCGGGCAACTCTTCACTTGCTTCACATTATATATGGATATAATGTGGGATTTGAGAGAATATCGACTAAGATTATTTAGCTTTACTCGTTATGGTTAAACTTACGGACGTATTATTTCAGAAATAAACAAATATTTATTAAAGACTGATAAGGGATAAAGCTATGAAAGATAAAACTTTACATATTTATTTATTTTCGTCTAAGGCCATAAAGTCTGTACAAAAAGTATCTAGGACACGATAGATTTAGTGATTGCATTCATATACTATATTAAAAAAACTTATACTAGTACATCATATATTATTTTCGCATCCCGGAAGAGTATGTTACATGTTTGCACTAAAATTGGTTGAGCAATGAGTATTAAGTGACATACAGCGAAGCGTTTTGCAAATATGTTATATGGAAAACGCATTTCTGATTTATGGCGTTGAAAGGAATGCGTTGTAGCAATATAGCGTTATGTTTTTCTCTATGTAATTAATTACCTAAACACACAATATTTAAATATGTGTAAATAACATAAGTACGTACAGAGTGAAGATCACAAAAGGTCAATTAGTCTATTTATTTTACACCGAAGGGTAATGAAAATAAACCGTGTATTATTAATGTAAGAAATAAAGCGCTGTGTGGTGATGTGAAGCCCATGACGATTGACATTGGACTGATTACAAGGAACATTAAATAGCCTTGAATTGTAGTTGTCAATGACTTTTTTCACCTCTAGGCATGAAAGCTTCGTTAATGTTTAAAAAGGTAAGAAAGATTTCTCCAGCTGCAATGTGCATACAAGCATACAGGTAGAGTTAGCATGTTCCATATTGTTTAAGGATTGCTTTGCGTGTACATTTATTGATAACACCATTTCGAATGCAAATATATGCAAAGGAATATGTAATCCATTGCCTCTTTGTAGGCAATTAATGGGATTTCGGCATTAATATCTACATGAACGAAATATGATGTTTATATCAAACTCTGCATCCTAGTGGATATAGTCGCCATATAGCAATCTTCAAAATGAGAGGGAGAGAGAGAGAGGGGGGGGGGGAGAGGGTTTATTTAACAAATTATTACTGACGGTATTTCGATCCTAATACCACTACTATATCAAGACTAGTCTTTATTCATCATAATAACATGGGTATCTAATACAGCTGCATGACTATCTCTAATTAGTTCATCCTGACATTATACTCTTACAACTTTAATAACGTTTCATTCCAAAGAGAATTTCAATTACTCTTGTATAAAATAAATATACACCTTCCAATAACACAAACATTCCGAACAAGAAACAAATGCAATCGAAAGTATCTACATCACATACAAAGCTATTAGGCTAGTTTCCACAAAAAATATAGGTAACGTTCTAATCGGTCATCTGGGATATAAATTGTACAAACAAATGTTGATGTGAAAATTTTTCATACATCTCTAACAACAAATAGGAACTTTTCTGCAGATCCTGACAATAAACAGTTGCCGCTTTAATGGTCTTTAATCTTTCCTTATTCTAAAAGAATTTTCTTATTCCTTTGAGATTAAAGTTAAGTTTATAATTCGTTTGATTGCCTGCTGATCGTTATAAAGTAGGACAGTATACCAGAACGTAGGCATATTAAAGGATAAACTTTTTACATTGGTAAGAGAAATATAGCCATCGAGACACAAAGGCCCTTCAGTGGTGAAAGGTAACATGACTATGAAATATTTATTGTTTATATTGTCTGTCGGATAAAGCATAATAATTTTGGTAGAAGTAAAGATGTTTTATATTTTAGGCATTTCAATATATGAAGGTAAAGTTCAATTGTATAGTGATTAGATGGCAAAATATACATGGAAACATTGTATCACATATATAGGGTACATGTTTTACTTTTAAAAAATGTTTGTAAGGATAAACAATTATATAGTGATAGAGAGCAAGAAAAGATATAAAGACCTTTCATTTACTTGCCTTTTGATAGAACTTCATACTCAGGTGTAGCAGGGGTGGAATAATTTAAGTCTTCGTAGTTACATCTTTTGTTTCCACTGTAGGCAGAAAAATACGGTTTTAGTTAGAAGATTAACCATGTTTAGCGTCAAAACATCTAATTTTGTCATCATTATTTCTGATCAATCTTACGCTTATCAGTTAGGAAAGTATTAATATATATTCAGCTTTCCAAAAATGGGATAAGAAATACCAAATTACAATAGTTAAGGTTTTCAGTTATGCTAGAACCTTTGCAGCCCGTTTCGGTTGAAATGTCTACATGAGGGCATATAAAATTTCTGTTTCTGAACCGAATAAAATAATACTTACCTTCTGGTTCCTAAGATTTATCTTTTCATATAGGTATATTGTCATACACTATATTTTCCAATAGGTATTATATTATTGTACCTGGTAAAGAACTGTACCAATCCGCATAGGACTTACTCTTAATAGCTCCAAACAATCCATACAATATTCACAGTCGCCAATTAAGTTACCTCTCTCTTTCTACTTCTTCGGATATGTTTTTTTTTTCTTACAACTATTTGAAATGTGAACACGAGATTATGTCCACATTTAAATAGGTCTAGTAATAAAACTTACACAATGCAAATATCATTGAACATGTACTATGTAATTTGCGTTCGGTACAATACACCATTATAAATTAATTTGTTAACTAAAGCAATCGCCATCTTTCTATTGATAACTATTGTTAGTATTTAGTACGCATTCTGCTCTACTAGCATTATTCAAATTTTAACATTTTCTAGCTTAAATGTGTTTTATTTCAATAACCAGTTCACCTTGCGTTACAGTATGTAAATGTGGAGTCCTATCTATACCGCGATTATGGAATTAGAAAAGTATAAGATGCGGCCAGAGTTGACTGCTGATCCGATTGACTATTTTATTCCTAATCTGTATTACTCAAATTTCGTCAAGCCCATGCCATGTTTGTTTTCATAAAGAGCATATAAACAATGGATTTATAAAAGCTTGTAACAGTTTTTGTATAATGGGAGTACATAACTCACGGTTTTTGCGTTTTCAGTATTATCATGAGTATGGTAAAATTTGTCGCCTATCAGGTTTAAGTTATATGAATAAATAAATACAAATTCCTAACTAGTATCAATTTATATTTTCTGTCGTTGACAGATTCCTAATATTAACAATAGTTTCTCCTATGCATAATTTTACTGTATCTGCATTATAGCGTGAATAAAACTACTTTTCAGAAAGTGGTGTTTGTGGTGGCAGGCTTTCTTTTGTTTGAAAAAATCCATTATGCTATTATAAACATTTTTATTATAGTACACTGCTAAAACAAATCCGAGAGAACGATGCACGGGCCACTCGAATTTTATATCGGGTGAGGTGCCCGACGGCCTGAAGATACCTTGTTCACGCTGTTGAAATGTGTAAACGTATTTGCAGGATGTTAACATGCATGCCTTAACAAAGCTCAATCCAAAATCCGATTGAAGCATGGCATATCATACTAAATGTATGGTGTTGTACTTCCAAACTTTCTGACATTTTGAGAGAAAACAATTTTATGTAACCTTCAAAAACCCTCAATTAAAGCTTAAATATACTACTTACAGTATCTGCATGCTACATCTAGCATTGAAACTGATGTAAAACTATTGTGCAGTTTAAACAGTGAATATTAAAGGCAAATATGTAATTTATAAACAACCTTTTTGCATATTACTAAACTGGTTGACAATAGCTAGCGAGATGTGTCTGAAGGATACAGTGGCTTGCTCATTGTGTTATTTTATGTAGGTAGAAATGAGGTGTATGGGGTGTCCTGGGAGGGGATAACACCTCTGGCTTGCTAAGCAGTCGTGCGATGGAGTGAGGTCGACGAACTGCGTAACTATTCCTCACTTAAAACAAAGATACAGCGTAAGTCATTCTTGTCATACACACATCCCATTTCATCACCCACTAAAGTCCTGTTGAGCGAGGAAAGCAACGAAGCGGCAGGCGTGGGTACACTGGCAACCGTGGTCGCAAACCTGCACACAGGAGCCACAGGGAATTAGGGGCTTTCACTACTGACATGGAGCAGAAGTTGAGTCCGGCAGCCCCCCGCGTGACTGAGTAACCCTGCTCAGGAACGCACGTCTCACCTCCCTGTCATGAGGAAAGAGCTAAAAAGTTTGCTTAAACATTGCCTGGTATAAACTGTCCTAGTCAGCTTACCACGCGGCTGAAGAGAAACTACACCATTGGTCAAAATACAAAGAAGAAAATGAGGATTATTCATCTCACATTTAACGCATGGCATGAGCGCACCTTACTAGACAGAGATGATGCGGGAGGACCCCAGAGTTGAACCGACCTAATAGGAAAGTAACTAGCCAGACAGAACGTGGGCATTGCTGCCTTGAGCAAGACCCGGCTTGCAGAAGAAGGCGAACTCTGTGAAAGGGGCTTCGGATACACCAAATGACACCCTAAGGGATAAAAAGATCCTATGCGACTAAACATCGTTAAGCTGAAATGAACCAATACCTAACAGTCTGAAGGTTTACATCTCTTGACAGTCAGAATGTAGAGACTGACTGGGCGGCATTTTGAGCGCTGGTCTATAGCTCATAGCTTCGGAAATCCTAGGTGCGTCAATAAAAAAGCATCAAGACTGGTTTCATGAGAACTGCGACGAGATCAAGCTGTTGCTGAAAGAGAAACACCACCTCCTTCAAACCTACTTCAAAACCCCAAGTGCACCTCTAGGCATGATGCGCACAACAACATGCGCAGAACTGTACAGCAGAATATGAGTAAGATGAGAGACACATGGGTGAGCAGCAAAGCTGATGAGATCCAGTGCTAAGCAGATCCGATTGACATGAAGAACTTCTACATAGCCATGAAAGAAGTGCATTGACCGACATCCTCTGGATATTAACACTCCATAGCGACGATTATACCACGCTAATTACTGATAAAGAAAAGATATTCTTCAACAATGGGCTGAACCCTTTGACAACGTTCTCACCATTAATTCATCAGTGATGAAGCCATCGGTCGTCTCCACCAAGTACCCATCAACGAAGTTCTGGATGACCCTTCAACCGTGCAGAATCCATCGCAGCTGAAGTCTACAAGGAATTGATTACAACCTGATAGAAAGGCTCCACCAGCTGTATTTACTGATGTGGCAGCAAGAAACGATCCCCCGGGAATTCAAAGATGTTTCCATAATCGACCTCCATGAGTGCAAAGGAAAACGCTAGGTATTCTACTACTACCGGGATATATGCTTACTCTCAACTGCATGAAAGATACTCGCCGGAATCCTACTGAACTGCATCACTACGCACATTAACCATGGATTACTTCCAGAAAACCAGAATGGATTCAGAAAAGGACGCGAGACCATCGACATGGTGTTTCCAGCGAGGCATCTACAAGAGAAATGTCAAGAGCACAATACCGACCTTTCCTCCATCTATGCCGACTTGAGAAATGCCAGCCATTCCGGCTAACCAAAGGCATCAAGCAGGGTTGTGTTCTGGCACTGATACTATTGTTCCCTGCTATGGTGAATAATTATTTCACAGCCGGAGAGGTTGGAGTCGGCATCAGGTACCGTACATATGGAAAATTTCAATCCCCGCAGGCTTCAAGCGAAAACCAAGGTTATGACAGACACCAGGAATTTACTATTTGCTTATGCCTTCGCCATCAATGCTGGCTCAGAAGCCGACTTGCAATGCAGTGATGACAAGTTATCCAGCTATGTCACCGTCAAGAAGACTGATGTCCTGCATCAGCTCACCCCTGGAAAGGCCCATGTTGACCCCAAGATCACGGTCAACAAGCAAACATTCAACGTTGTGAACTGCTTCAAATACATATGAAGCATACTGTCACAGAGCAGCACTAGTGACGACGAGGTGAACGTTTGCATTGCCAGAGATAGTGCAACGTTCGGCAGATTGTATGCCAACGTCTGGAATAGGAAAGGCATCATCATGCAGACCCAATTAAATGTATAAAGGGTAGTTGTGCTCCCCACACTAATCTACGCATGCGAAATGTAGACGGTATACCATACCACGTCAGGAAGTTGAACACTTTCACAGCAACAACAACAATAATAATAATAATAATAATAATAATAATAATAATAATGACTTTGTATAGCGCCTAATCTTTAGAAGCTCTAAGCGCTTCAGAACATCTATAATGATATGACTACACTACAGAAAAACAAATAACAAAATCCATGAAATTGTAAATATAAACACATGTTGAAAAAATACAAGATACAAAACATTATTCGGTCTCTAAGTTTATTCCTGCAGTCGGAAAAGGTGCGTTCAAGAGCACTTTTAAAAGGGATCACTGTGTTTTTATGTCTAATTTCCATGGGCAATTCGTTCCACATCGCCGAGCCCTGGTATGCTAAAGAACGTTGTCCATATGACTTCGTTTTCATAATGGTAACAATGAGTATACAATCGTCAGAAGAGCAGTGTAATTATCTTGCTAGTGTATACACATGGGTGAGGCCGGATAGGTATGTTGGACTGGAGTCTGTCACTGAAGCATCACAGGGAACAACTTGTGTGATAGATTCTGTATCGAATTGATAGCCAGTGTAGGGTACAGACCAGTGGTGAGGTGTGCTCTGATCGAGATAATCTAACGATGATCCGAGCAGCTGTGTTTTGAACTTTTTGAAGTTTCTGGAGTAATTATTGTGACAAACCAGACAGAATTGAGTTACCTATTGTAACTCCAGTCTTAAAAGTACTAATGAATACACAAGTGTTTTAGTATCATCAACTGAAAGGTATTTGAGAATGGAACTGAAGAGTCTCAGTTCAATATATGCAGCTTTGCAGATGTTCGTGACATGTTGAAGCAATGGGAGAGATCTGTCTAGAGTAACATCTAGGTTTTGTACTGACTGAGAATTTAATGTTGGTGTTGCTGATATGTATTGTCTGAGGTAAATTATGTGAATGAGAAAGTCTTTTTGTTGTGATCAGAATAGCCTCAGTTTTATCATCATTCATCTGCAGCTTGTTACATATCATCCATGATTTCACATCAGAAATGTACCTCTCTACTCCATGTATGGTAACATCAACTTCAATTAGGTGGCTAGACTTGTATTTTTAGGTGTAATCAGCGAAGACTTGGTGAGACACTGAGTGATGTTCTATGACATTTGAGAGCGGCTGAGTATATAAAATGAAGAGAACAGATCCAATAACAGACCCCCGTGGAACGCCATACCATTGATCAACTGGGCTGGAGTGTATTCCATTTGCATATACAATTTGTGTTCTTTTGACTAAGTAGGACTTGAACCACTGTAAGGCTGGATTTTGAATGCCAAATACATTCTGGAGACGGTGAAGTAATATATCATGGTCGGAAATCATGATCAAGTACATATAACACGAAAGAATGAAAACTAAAAATATAATAGTAAAAGTATTACGAAATCGTGTAAAGTAAATTTTATAGTAATAACATACCAAGAGTTTAAATGTTACTCAAGAAAGTAAGTTGTTGTTGTTTATATTGAACAAACATAAATGAGGCAGCCTCACACGTACATATCTAACGCGTATTAGATGAAATTAAAGGTATATCCATCAGTTTTACTTTAAATTTTTCTTTTCAGTTTTATTTTTAGTTTATGTTTTCCAAGAATATTTGACAATATTACCTTTCTCGTATTACCATCAATCATCAAGTAATTCATCAATCACCTCACGAAATATTATTTTTCCCAAACTCTAGCGAGAAAATAATTCGCTACAAAGGCTTGACGCCTCCTGTAACATTTTTGTCATTATTCCACCCGGCTCGCTATTTCACAAGGATTAGTTCAATCCGTTTTGCTTTCCTAGTTAGTTAATCCAGTGGTTTGCCAGTTTCGTTGGCTTCAATGATCTCATCAATAAGCGTTCGATAAATTCAGATTTCCATAATACCACTTAGAAATAATCCCCCGACAAATATCACCTGCTTCGTTTGTTATTTCCGGCGCGTTGTTTCCGGCTCGTATTGCACCAATTCGTACCTCTAGTCGGTCAACATATGATGTTTCCAGGACAGTTTGTTACCAATCCTGATCCGGTTTTTGGTCTACTTATGGCAAAATTCTTTTGGCTTGCTAAGTGTGACATCGATTGGTTAACTAAGCTGACTTTTAATTGGCAAGTGGATTGAAAGATTAGCAGTTCTTTTTTTTAATTCAGAAACTCGTTTTCATACCTTGTTGTTACACGTTGATGTTTTAATGCGTTGCAAAATCGAACCGCTACCACTGGTCAAAACATTAGCAGTGGTGATTCTAGTTCTAAATAAATATCTCTGTCGTTGTAGTTATATGCGAGATCCACAGCTGCGTCATAGTTGTTTTAGTTTTATATGACTTGATATATCATCGGTTAATTCTACTATGCCTTTCTTGTACTTCGGTGGCTTGACATCATAGACAGAACATGTGTCCGCAGAGGCGTCAAAAACTCTTCTAAAGGATCGGCGGTAACATGTGGTTGTGCGTCTTTGATAGCGTGTTCTATGGCGGTAGCAGATCATAATGCGGCCTCAGCAGGTCTTTTAGCAGCTCTAGCGGATCTTTCCGACGCGCTGATGCGATGTCTTGTTTACCAAGAGATTTAGTGATTGGCTTAAATAATATTTCGGATGATTTTGTAAAACCTTTTTTATATTTCTTGTCTTACTGGTAGTTTTTGTCTGATAGCGTCTCTCACGAGGAGAAACTTCTTAATTGCATCTAGACACTCACGTGCTAACCGGGCAGTATAGAAATCTGGATGAACAATGAAGACATTATAACGTATAGAAAGAAAAAAAATAAAAACAACGTCTTATAACAAAGTGAACGTGTTTTAATACCAACCCTTATTGTTACAATACCGATTATGGTAAAATGAACATAACGCGTCTAAGTAATCTTTGAATTTCATCTCGTTTTTAACATAATTGCTATTTATTCCTTTTTAGCTTTATCATCACCGTCATCACTAATTAACGAACACATCTTACTTTGTAGTCCAACTAACTCGTTAATCGGCGCAATGTTGAATTTGTTTTTGCAATTTTTTGCTGACTTTTTGGATAGTTGAATCGTGAAATCCAAGACTCGGCGGTACATCAGATAGATCAAACCATTCACGGTTGTTGTAAATATTCTGAAACAGATCATCATTGCAATCGCTACCCGGGGTTTCATATATGCGTTAATCTGTATCCGTACACAATAATCTAGAGTTTTGCTATTTCTTTGTCGCAAATACATAGTGGTAATAATACATCTACCATTTCGATAAATCAAACACAGATGCACCAACGTAGACTGGTTTGTTTAGCAACAGATGTGTATTCGTTTTCTTGATCAGTGCTACATTCGCATTGATCTTTGTTAAACCAGCAATATTGTTTGACTTAAACAGTTTGTTAGGTTGTTGGATGTTGTTAACGATTTCAACATCAACTCGCTTTCTGAGACTCTACTTCGTTCTACCCACGTGATTTACAATCAAAATTTCCAACGTCTTGGTTCAATTCGCCCATTAGAAGGTCAACCAAAGTAATCGCATAGTTCTTCTTGCACTCCAACACTCATCCATTGTTCCAGAGAAAGCATATAGCAGGATTCTAAAGCCAATCTTCAGACATTATTGCATTATGCTTCTGCAGTATGTTCAACCAGTTGTTATTAAGGTTTTGTTATACGGTAATAGGGGATGTAACTAAACATGGAGACAATGTTGCTATTGCCAGATAGAACTGCGTAGAAAGTAAGTAACATTCATGCTAAAACAATATGTGTCATAAAGGTGAAAAAGGAAAATCTGGTTTAAACAACAACCCAATTGTTTGCTTTAAAATGATCATCCCAAGTTTCTTAGATCACTGGCATGAATCGCAGTGACAGAGAACCATAAACTATAATAGGAGTCGATGACTAACAAAGATGGTGCTATCTATCATGGGCAGTGAAGACGCTAATAAAAAAAACGACCTAAATATGAATTATGTGATAATGAAATCTGCTGACAGGATGACAGAAAGGACGAAAATTGGAATTTTAAGAATTAAATGAAGTGCAAATTATTACCTAGTCACTCACAATGTTAACAGGAAAGCTTCAGACCGTTTGTGAGCTATGGACAACATGTACACATCGACAGGTACCCTACCATGATCATTTCATCTTGGAATGTATGATTTTAAAACTCGAAGGACAAAGAGCAAAAAAATGAAAAAGAGTGGGAATCATTTCACTATCATAGGTTCTTACCTAGTATTGGTTTTCACAACTGAAACACCTAAAAGGCAATATGCAATAATATAAATATTCTTGTAACACATTCAAAAAGGCAATATGCAATAATATAAATATGACACATTAAAATTGAAAACCAAACAAACTAAAAAGATTCAAAATAAAAATAAAACACAACATAAATGTATAGAATACGTTACAAGGAACTTAAGCAAGAATTAGTTTTTGTCCTAATTCATTCAAATCAATACGTCATCTACTTAATATTTGCTAAGAAAAGTGACTTGATAGTTTGTCAACTAAAGACGTTTGAGGTTTTACAGGATATATAATATCATTAACAAGATATATTTCTAGTCTAAAGTGATAAGTGACCACGTTTGTGTGCGAAATTGTCGTTGGTGTATCATTAATCTCTTTTGAAATCTCCTGAAAATGCATTTAGTAAAATTAATGTTTAATGTTGGCAATAGAGTTTTAATGACATTCTGTAAGTACACGACTATTTCTTCATTTCAGATGAGATGAGCGAATTTGTGTGAAACGTGTAAATTCTTTTTTTATCTATTACATTTACGGACGTTTGTGGCATTTATTTGGTCTATAGATCACTTTCTATGCGCAGTGTTGAGATTTCATTTCCTGCACAGAAAAAATTTAAAATTAAGCAAGGTATATAGATAACAAGATATAATGGTCTAAATATGAATCATATAGCCGGCTATAACTATTACCAGAGGAGATACGTATGAAGTACACAGTATGATGAAATTCTCCTCATATTGGTATTAGTATAAAAAAAATAAAAGTATAAAAGATAAAAAATCACAGTGGGAGATATTTCAATTTTTTTTAATTGATGCACTTTATGCCCTTCCTGTATTACACTTGAAAAAATTAACGAACAACTTTTATCGAGAACTATCTCTTAGACCCCCTCCAAGAGAACATCATCAACAAAGAAAAGATGAACAACATAATATAAATAAATTCCATTTGACATAAATGTTATCATCAGAAACAAAAGATATACAGATGCTTTATGACAAATGCAAGTAAATTGGTACTGATAATCCTGAACAGGGACAAAGAAAATGAATATAACAGTTTATTAAATTCATGACACAAAGTTTACTTAACAGACCTAATAGACCTTTTAGCAGAGAGAAAGCGAAAGTCATACCATCGTTTTTCTTTAATTTACAAAGGCCTATATCGTTGATATTTTGGTCCGTTTGACTGTTCAAAATATATAAAAATACATTACACTGTTTTATAAATAAAGAGCATGCAATAACAGTTTCATGAGAGATATCAATTACAATTAAATTAATGTTTAACCTCTCGTTTGGGCCTATAATTGGAAATAATTAGTATGAACTAGAAGTTTCCCAATTTAATTCAAATTTTTTAAATAATTTGTTATATCTATTATTAGTGAAAGAAAAATCACTGTTTGACTTCTTTGTATATTATATTGTTTTAAATTTACAACCTTAAGATTCACATATAAAATAAAACTGCATATGTAAATGTTTATCAGTTGCAGAAATAATTTACTGTTTGAATTCATAGGCCTTTTTGTTATTTTTAGCTAACATTGGTATAAACGGAAGACGTTTTCACCAAGAAACACTTAATACTCAGGTTAGGAGACAAACTTCGACGCTAACGTAAAAAAGCGGCATTTTAATAATCTTTTGTCGATTTTGAAAATGTCATAAACTTTGATTCGACTATTTAGAACTACCTTTACCTGTTATCATTCTTGCGTCCTACAAAAAACAGTAAATGAAAATCAATGCGTTAAGAAATCGAGGCAGATAATTACGAGGCACGTCATAAATATTTAACGTTTGTACGTTAAATATAAAAGGTATTTAGTGATGGATAGCTCCATAACCATCGAAACGGACATTTTTGAAATACACTTTTATCGAATCATAAACGTTTACTAATAAACAAATAATTCGTCAAAGATGAAGCATGATACATCACCAATATCTACAAGTATAGATTTTTAACGTTTCAAACTGGGAATATATTATTATAGTAATGATTTAGTTTCAAAGTTGTTACTGATCATTAGTGAGGGATTATAAACGAAAAAGAAGGCTATTAGTGGCCGTCTCAGATTAACTAGTTATCAAGTTAATCGTTTATTTTTCTCTTGGTTTAATGACTCGTAGACGTTATCACTGACTTCTGCAACGACTTTAACAGTGTTTTATATCTACAGAAGTTTCCAGAGGATCGATTCAGAAGAGATTAGACAAATCGTGAATAGCAAATTTGTAAACAATGTTCTATTGGCATTTCTTAATGATAGTACAGAAACACCTAGTGGCAAGGTACAGGTCTGTACCAAATATAAACCATCAATGAAGGACATCCTAATAGACTGACTTTAAGTTATTGAGTACATTTTGGGTATCGACAAGTTCCGTCTAAATACATAATTAAAACCACAGAACATTCAGCCAATGATGTCTTGTTATATGATGTGTTTTCCATTCTGAGCAGTTATATTGACAGGATTAATGTATTAAATAATCATTCGTTGGAATTCCAGAACAATAATATTCATATAAATATTATTTTGGAAAACACAGATAAAATGTAATTGTTATGCAAATTCATTCAAAATACATTTGGGCAATTATTTGGGGGATTATATCATGGTGATTTGTCTGGGCTGTTGGTGCACCATTTCAGTACTGAGCATCATTCGGAATGCCACTGGAATTCATTCGAACTACTCTATACTTTTCAAACTGATAGAACGCTTATGACAAATTATAACTGCTTATAATTAAATTCACTGTACTGTACGTACTATTAACATTTTCACTTTGAGTTTTAGGGAAATAAATTATATTTTCTATTTTACATATATGTATGTATGTATGTATGTATGTATGTATGTATGTATGTATGTATGTATGTATGTATTTAAGTGTGTGTATGTGTGTGTGTTTGCAAGTAGGTAGGTATGTATTTATTTAGATAGGTAGGTTACGTAGGATGCTTTCATAGGAAAGTTGACAGGTACGTTTGGCATCTTTTGTAAGAAAATAATTTCTTTAGGGTTTCCTGCGCTTTTTGGAAGTCAATCAGTCAATCAATCGATCTATCTATCTATCTATCTATCTATCTATCTATCTATCTATCTATCTATCTATCTATCTATCAGTCTGTCTGTCTATTTATCAATCATATAACTTTACATATATATTGTCGAAATCTATATTGTAGGTAAAATAGTTTGTTTTAAAAATTGGTCAATGTTTAAAGTTTGTACATAATAAATAAAATAAACTTACAAAACACACACATTAAGACACACACACACACACACACACACACACATATATATATATATATATATATATATATATATATACATATATATATATATATATGTGTGTGTGGGTGTGTGTGTGTGTGGGTGTGTGTGTGTGTGGGTGTGTGTGTGTGTGTATATGAAAAGAAATAATATTAATAATGATAATGAGAATAATTGATTTTTGTTTAATAACATACCTCTACATAATCTTTTCCTTGATCGGATAACTAGTACAATAACAGTTATGATGCAAACAGCCACACAAGCCAGAACAACAGATACTATCAGTGCAG
The DNA here is from genome assembly GCA_029339505.1 of Unio delphinus. Lineage (NCBI taxonomy): Eukaryota > Metazoa > Mollusca > Bivalvia > Unionida > Unionidae > Unio > Unio delphinus. The sequence continues at coordinate 20,154,262 of JAQISU010000047.1, forward strand.
TTTGCTTCGTATTTGTCATGGTGTCTGAAATAAAAGCCACTTAGTAAATGTAATGGTGTAGAATTGTTTTTCTTCTTTAGTTGTCCTTTCAGACATGGTTTGTATTTTCATAAATAGACACCCAGGACATGGTTCTTTTTCTTAAAAATACCAAACCGATTTGATATTACTCACACTGGTTTTATCACAACACTAACATTGTTTTCTTACCATACCATTTCTTTATTTATACCACTCTACATCTGTTTCACGATTTCTACTGATGCACGTACTTTACTTAATATAGTGTTTGGAAGAAAAATAAATTTGGAGAGATTGATCTCAACAAGAGTTTGTATGCAAAAACATAACATATTTTTGACCATCAGCATCAAAAGATCATCGTAGCACTGACAAATGTATACCCCATAATACATTGATAATATTAGTTTTAAAGCTGACTTAAATAAAATTATAGAATTGTGATAGTTTAACAAGAAACAAGACATAATCGAACTAAAGTTAAAAATGTAACAGTTACAGTAAATTCATCATGCAAAAACTATATTAAATAAATTGACATTATGTAAGGGTTGTGTTTTTACGGTCTTGTAAACCACTGAAGAGGAAAGTGTTTAAAGCTACTTTGACAAATCCTGCAAGCTACGGTAAGAGTAGAGTACTTATAGCTACTTTGACGTATCCTGTAAACCACGGTAACAGTAGGGTGTTTATAGCTACTTTGGACGTACCTAGCCAGCTACGGTAAGAGTAGAGTTCTTATAGCTACTTTGACGTATCCTGTGAACCACGGTAACAGTAGGGTGTTTATAGCTACTTTGGATGTACCTTGGAAACCACGGTAAGATTAGAGCTCTAATAGCTACTTTGACGTATCCTGTAAACTACGGTAACAGTAGGGTGTTTATAGCTACTTAGGACGTACCTTGCAAGCCACGGTAAGATTAGAGTTCTAAAAGCTACTTTGTCGTATTCTGTAAACCACGGTAACAGTAGGGTGTTTATAGCTACTTTGGATGTACCTTGCAAGCCACGGTAAGATTAGAGCTCTTATAGCTACTTTGACGTATCCTGTAAACCACGGTAACAGTAGGGTGTTTATAGCTACGTTGGATGTACCTTGCAAGCCACGGTAAGATTAGAGCTCTTATAGCTACTTTGACGTATCCTGGAAACCACGGTAACAGTAGGGTATTTATAGCTACTTTGGACGTACCTTGCAAGCCACGGTAAGATTGGAGCTCTAATAGCTACTTCGACGTATCCTGTAAACTACGGTAACAGTAGGGTGTTTATAGCTACTTTGATGTACCTTGCAAGCCACGGTAAGATTAGAGCTCTTATAGCTACTTTGACGTATCCTGTAAACTACGGTAACAGTAGGGTGTTTATAACTACTTTGGACGTACCTTGCAAGCCACGGTAAGATTAGAGTTCTAATAGCTACTTTGACGTATTCTGTAAACCACGGTAACAGTAGGGTGTTTATAGCTACTTTGGACGTACCTTGCAAGCCACGGTAAGATTAGAGCTCTTATAGCTACTTTGACGTATCCTGTAAACCACGGTAACAGTAGGGTATTTATAGCTACTTTGGACGTACCTTGCAAGCCACGGTAAGATTGGAGCTCTTAAAGCTACTTTGACGCATCCTGTAAACTACCGTAACATTAGGGTGTTTATAGCTACTTTGACGTACCTTGCAAACAACGGTAAGAGTAGAGTTCTCATAGCTACTTTGACGTATCCTGTAAACCACGATAAAAGTTAAAGGTTTTTCAGCCTCTTAAAGTATTTTATAAGCCACACTGTTGATAGCGATCATTGCTGCATAGATTCATGTTCACAACGTTTACTTTGCTTTTGTTTTTGCTTTGGAAGATTGGAAATGTCATAATGTTTTACTTCAAGCTTGTATTCCATCTAAAATGGATGCAAATTGCGTGAAGATAAGGTCAGATTTAGACGTACATAACGCTTTTCTATCAAATAATAGACATAATCCCCGATTGATAAAGTCATTTGACAAAAACAAATGACACAACCTGGTTGAGCGGATGAGTATGCTTTCACAGTAATTTATTTGATAATGAACTACTGCTCTCGTCAATGTCGCATCCTTAAAGTAAAGCAGTTTGAATACTCAGTTTTAGAACCTTCGATAAAGCAATGGGGATCATTGGGGGTTGTCTTAAAATGTGACCAATTGAACTTTTAAGCCATAATAGTGCTTTGAAACGAAAGTAAAAACTAAAGAATACAAGGACATTTTGCAGGTTAAACTGGTTCATAGATTTTTCTCAATGACGCATTAAAAGGGAGTGCGCATTTGATTGTTTAAAAAGTGGTGGGAGCTGTAAATTCCCAAATATTATAAATTTCCAACTCTGAAATAGCTTAAAATTAATCATGCTCTAATTTTTGGACAAAAAAGCATACATCCATTATATTATTTGTAAATTAAAAAAGAACCAATTAAAATGATCTTGAGAAAATCGACAAAAACTGGTATGCAAGAAAATCATAAGTACATGATATACTGGTGATAAGAAAAAAAATGTATTATACATGCTATGTCTCCCTTCCATGAAGCACTGGGAGCATTAAGCATAACCTTAGCCTATTTTGCAGATATTTGCATATGTAAAGATCAATGGAACCAAATCTTTGGCCATATTAAAATATGGAAAGTCATTTTCAAAAGAAATCTTCAGACAAGCAGCGCGTCTGCATGCAAGTCATTTTCAAGATAACATTATAGCTCCTTGCAGAGACAATTGATGTAATGTCCTTTCCGATTATACCTAGGATGCTGCTACAACTAAAGAGCTTAGCATACGTAAAATAAACAAAGTGTAACCAAAACTGTAAGAAACAAATCATAGAGAAATTTATTTCGTTAGAAAAAAATGTCTGAAGTTAAAAGACATACAAAATTGTGAATTGTGTTTCACATAATGCTAACTAAATGAATCTCCAGAAGTCCCAAACTAATTCCATTAGCCATGAATGCCCTTATGTAGCAGTTCTATTGATTATCCTGATATATCAATGACGCAGTACAGAATGTCTTTAACTGAATCCACAAAAATCAAATGTGTGAATCCAAAAGACAAATACTTTACTAATTTTAAGTAATAATATAAACAAATAATTCCTTTCGAATCGGATCAGATTGCAAAACTATAGCTGCAATTTCTTATCATAAAGTGGATTTCCATGGATTGATCTAAAAATGAATTAATTGTTTGCTAGTTTTATTGAAGTTTCTATTTGTCGACATTTTAATTTAATGTAAGATCAACAAGAATGTGTAATGTTCCAACAGTAAAACCTAATCATAGTTTAAACAAGTATTAACTTGAACTCTTAAGCTAGTAAACATTTTGTTTTCAACGTACAATCATGGACAAAAAATATCAAGCATAGGAATAAAAAAGAATTTAAATGTTCATCACATATGCACATATTCAAAGCATTCAAACATTCACATTAGTGTTACATGGGTTGAAGGCTTGCATTGTAGAATAACTATCAGGTAATACGAGTACACCACATCATATCATATGACCATCTCGTGCTGTTTAACCAACTACTTTGACCTTAGAACTACAAACATACCATCATACATACATACATAGATACATAGATACATACATATATGTATGCATGTACTTCTAGTGTTTCATACATTACATTCATTAGTTCAGATGTTATGAACTATAACATTTCCACAAATACCAATTTGTATTACTACTATTTTACAACCTTTTCAAAGTTTGTTAGTAATGCACCTACCTTCCTTACATACGTGTTTGGAAGAAGAATCATTTTGAAAAGCTATTGTATTTGTTCTTTTCTCATATGTGCCTTCACGCCCTTTACAAAAGAAGTGATCGAGTCTGAATGCATTTGGGTTATTGCCCTTAATACCAGCATTGATCATGCAATACTAGTTACCTGTCGTTGCGTCTGAAGTAAAGTGATCGTCTAACACAGTGACATTGCTTTCTATGCTGAACTCCGGACTGGTGCTGTACACTAGGAAAGGACCCGCTGTCTGCATCAAGACACACACAAATTGATGTATTAGGTAGATCGATCTGAACATATTCCAAAAAGTATCGGTTTATTTATATTTTCTTTGAATATTTGCGTAAACAATACTTAATTCTTACTATCATTGTATTGGTCAGTGAGTATTGCGAAAAAAATGTTTTGGGCATTGTGTACTTATTTTCAATTTTCATTTCCATGCCAATAAACACTATCAGTTGATAAAGATGCACAAGTAGTGCAGCAACGCATATATATTATAAGATATCAAACTTTTAGAAATTATGTATACATCTATGACAAGATTATTTTGCATTTGAAAACAGTAGACGATCAATTTACGCCCTTTCTACAGGGATCTGAAATTGGTATAATTCCAACACTTAGTCTAAAGCAACATATAACACAAGATAGGTTTTTGTGGTCATACTATGTTCATTAAATACATCAATGATTCAGCTGATATGAACATGACACCTGTCGTAGGATCATCTTCGACATCTGTTAAGTTAAATAAAATGTTGACTCATTTATCTGCATGCTAGACGAACGTTTTTGGCTGGTAACCTAAGTTTAATATCAGACGTTACGTTTTATGACGGTTGTCTGATGGCTAACTATCGTTGTGATAAAATGATGTTTAGTCTAAATTAAGGTTGCACTTAACATTTGTTCCGATTGTCTGAAAATTAACTTTCTTTATATCAATGTCTTCCTTTGCTCCTAACAATACTGCATCAACATGTTGGAGCGGGTGTACAAGACATCGCTCTAGCAATTTATGTAAAGGAAATTGTCACGGATACTATCTTTACAGATTTGTAAGACTTTGCCAATAACATATTTTGATTACATAGCCTGGAAGCAAGAACTGTAACCTATACTTGATGTTCTACTTATTTTCATTACATTGCACGGGAGTAATGAATGTAACGTCTGCCTGCTGATCCACTGATTTAGATTACATAGGCTGGGAATATGGATTGTAACAACTACTTGTTAATGTACGTATCGTTATTGCATAGTCTGGGAATATGGATTGTAACATCTGCCTGATGTTACAAAAATACGTATTTTCAATACATAGCCTGACACGTAAGGACCTCTACGATAGCATTTCCATACTTTGATTACATAGTCTGAGACGTAATGACCGTAACCACTATGTTATACTTTCCATATTTTGATTACATTGCCTTAGACGTAATGACCGTATCCTCTAAGTTCTACTTTCCGTAATTTCATTACATAGACAGGAACGTAAAGATTCTAGTATATAATTGCTATTCATCATATTTTTGCAAAGTACGAATTTTAATAAACCTCCGTTATGTTGATATTTCCACGAAATCTTTAATTATATGGAACACGTTAGTAGTAATAAAGGATACCTTAGCCTCAGTAGACAATATATTACCCAACCCCCTGGGAACGTTTAACCTCAAGGGGATTAAACATAGAGAATATTGGGACTGTACAGCTTCAAAGGAAAATGGGGTAGAATAGAAATGGAACAGGGGAGGTTACGTCACTGTACTCTCAGGAGAGACAAACACAGTAGAGATATAGAGATATATAACATATACAACACACAGACGTAGACTGATAAACGTCAAGGTACAAGAGACCTTGAACATGGACGGGCATGTCTAGGGACACTGAGGAAATGGTATAAGGCATTACCCGGTCGGGGTTCGAACCCGCGACCTCCGTCATCCGAGGCGACAACAATGAGGATAATTTTAGATGGAGAGACTTATTGATAGTTATCTGAATACATTGATTACGAAGGAGAAAATATTACAGTGATATATGATTCTCCATGTAGGAGCAATATTGGTGAGAAAATTGCAGGAATGATGTCTTGTATAAAATATATAAAGTATCTTAAGGTAATAATTTAGGTCAATAGAGGAGATCTTTAGTTCTGAAACAAAATACTAATTTATATGTGCACTATTCAGGATTCTAAATAATCGATTTGACTGTTGCTGAAATACTAAATACTAGGTCCTGTTGTTTGCGATTGTTCCAAAGAACGCAGAAATTTAAGAGTCTTTCAAAATGTATGATGAGCAACTTTTCAAAGGGATATTCTTAATTCCAATCTATTTTAAAAGACATTTATATTAAGTAAATGTGACGTTTCTCATATATATATATATATATATATATATATATATATATATATATATATATATATATATTTATATATATATATATATATATGTTACACATACTTTGAGTGTCACACTTGTCTTAAGCTTGGCTTTGTTTTCCACCTCCACTTCAAAGAAGTAATCTCCATTATGGACCTGATCACCGTTTTCCAGTCCCCGTTTTTGGTCGTTAAGGACCGGAGACATTCGACCCTTCAGGACAGAGTGCTTGTGATAGCATCCATCGAAAGGAGTACAGTAACAGTGATCACCTCGGCTGTAGTTAATATACTTTGCTTGGCATCTTTCCTTATCCTGGAAAGATTTATCAGAGTGTAATTGTGGTGAACTGAAGATACAATTCTTTTCTTTGTCTATACGTTATACTGGTACATACAGAATATATAATTTGGAAACCCTTTAGACGTGTTATATATATATATATATATATATATATATATATATATATATATATATATATATATATATATATATATATATATATATATATATATATATATATATATATATATATATATATGTATATATATATATGTTTCAATGACAGTCTCCAGTCCAACATACCTAATATCTGGCCTCAATAATGTGTACACACCAGCAAGATACTTACGCTTCTCTTCTGCCAATCGTATACTTATTATTCCCACTATGAAAACGACTTCATTTGGACAACGTTTGTTTGCATAAGTCGGCCCAGCATCATGAAACGAATTGCACATTCAAATAAGACACAAGACACAGCGCTCCCTTTCATGAGTGCTCTTAAAAATCACCTTTATAGACTGCAAAAACAAAATTAAATACTTAATAATGATGCATACCTTCAATATTTTCAGCACTTTTTGTTTCCTTCTTATTTCATGGTGTTTTTTAATGTAGTCATATCATTAAAGATGTTGCAAAGCGCTTAGAGCTTTAAAAGATTAGGCGTTAAACAAAAAATCCTCACTATTATTTATTATTTTTATCATTAGTCTCTCTCTCTATCTCTCCCTCTCTCTCTCTCTCTCTCTCTCTCTCTCTCTCTCTCTCTCTCTCTCTCTCTCTCTATATATATATATATATATATATGCTTTCCTCCAATCTACGATGAATACAGACATTATCCAGTTAACTGCGCATTAAATCAGAAAGCAACATATAATAAAGTATTTTAAAATTAGATCGGAACTTTGAACCTAACGATTCTGCTCGACTAATAAGTTTCGTTTATACAGATAGACGGAGAATGAGATATAAATTTACTGATAATTCTTCTTGAAGAGATAAATTACTCAGTCCACGAACGACCTTGTGACCTGTGTAATTATCATACAGCCTCCACTGGATATAATTAATTCCACTGTGAGTATCGTAGGCCAGCCACTGGATCCTACAGTAGAAAATATACATGATTTATCTATCTATCTATCTATCTATCTATATATCTATCTATCTATCTATCTATCTATCTATCTATCTATTTATCTATCTATCTATCTCTCTCTCTCTCTCTCTCTCTCTCTCTCTCTCTCTCTCTCTATATATATATATATATATATATATATATATATATAATATACACCGTGAATAGTATCTGTTCTACTTATTTTTCTTTTCCCTTGATTGACGTCAAGGACTCTAGCAACTTGGTACAATTTCTCCTCCGAATTCAGTCACCCATTCCTTACATAAGCATTATTTGCAAAACGAATGTGCCTTTCTACACGGACCATTTTACACAGCTTCGTAATCCATCTAAACTTAATCTCTTTTGATGCAGTTGTCACTTTGGAAGGGTTGTTCATTTTTGTTTCAACACTGAAAATGTTATCAAAGATGAAAATGCGTCTTGTTGATGAATGAAAATTTGTGTAGACCGACACTAACTATAGTTGAAATACACCGTGACATAGGTGGCGTTTTCAGTGCCAATCTTAAATTAAGGATAGCCAAAATTCTGACACTAATTGTGTTCTTGCACTAGATCAATGGTGCTATAACGGAAACGTGGAGTTTTAAAAGCTAAGCCAATGCCGGCCTGTAATATATTGATTTAGTTTTTTTTTCATCAGATTCATGGCGATAGACTTGTAATTTTCACACCAATGGTCAAATTCACAGGGCTTATGAAAGTGTATATTTTTGTCTATTAAGGAATGGTAGAGGCAGGGAGTTGTGGACTTTACTTGTTCGTTAAGAGGACAATACGAAAGGGAAGGAATACCGAGTTAAACTTTTATTTCTAACTTTTTAAAATTCTATTGTTATTTCCCCTTCTTTACGTCATGCCTTACGTGGGAAGTAGGTACGTAATGGTGCGTTTAGTAGTAAGTGTAGATTGACCATTACTGTTATCGTTATAAACTGTTCGTTTATAGGTTTTTAGACATTATAGGGTCATTCAGGCAATTTTCCATAACCCGACAAGTGGCATTTTGTTTGTTGGTGAGGAAATTACTTCAGTGACGTTATCTTTACAGTTTAATCCGACAACACTGACGAAACGAATTCAGCCTTTTCAGGAATAATAGATATCGTATCGTATCACGTTCACTTGTCAAATAATATAAAGATTATTAAAAGTTTTTTAGTGTCCTAAACGGCCATGCGTATTTCACATAGAAAGAAGTTGCTATGAACATTAAGAATAGCTTCTTAGTGCATGTGTACTAACTAGATTTAAAATATAAGCGATATATTGTTAGGTAAACAGATATACAATTTTCTTTCATAAATTCACCTCCATTCTACAAAAATACCAAACAACAACGCATCGCTCTCTAGTGCTCTGAACAAGTATTAATTTTACAAATGTTTCATCATCACTTACGTTAAGTTGGCGAATTCCCGCAAACTGTGCATGCTGATGTTCGCACCATCGTCCCATGTAAACCTGAGATTTTCAATAACAGGTGGACTGGTATCAATTGTAACATTTACAGTATCTTCTGAAAATTTATCCATTATGTCAAATGCCCGCACGTGAATCACCATCCGTTTACCATCTACTATGTCTTCTATTATGTCCGCGCTTTCGTTATGTATATCCTGGATTCTGTTGAAAGGGAAACGTGTGATGTTTCTTTGATAGATTGTCTCGTAACCAACATCAAAACGCACAATACCTTCAAGAAAACGTAATGTTGTAAAATAATGTAAGACACATATTTCATGATTGTATTTTCTTGACCAAATGAATATAAAGGTAACAATAAAGACTACAACCAAAACGTTTAGGCACATATTATCGAAATGTTGGTGTCCTATATAGAATCTGCTATATTTCTGATTATGTTGATTTTTTTTATAAATTCATTAAACATTTTTTTTAGAATTATCGTTTTAAATTGTTTTCCAATTAGTAAAAGTGCATGAAAAGATGTCAGTACTACAATAAGAAAGAAAACAGTTTGCATATAAAATGTAGCAACATATGATTCGTACAACTAAATCAACACAGAAACAAATATATGCGTACAGTTATTATCAGTAAAAGCAAATCATACACAAGCACAGCTCCTACCAATTAAACCAGCATACAAATATACATATAATCCCTACCAACTGAAACAACACACACAAACACAAACACCCAACGACCATGCAAAATTAGAAAATCAAAGAAAAAGCGCCAGCACAATTACACTAAAACTTAGAGAAAGCTTGAACAGGTGTAAAAGACAGAAAATTTAAAAAAATAAATAAAACTAATACAAACATCAGATGAAAACAGTATTAAAATGTAAGAAATATTATATTTTGGTTCTGGGATCAGAATTGCAAAGGTTTATCAACAATAATCCACGGTGAGATTATCGACGTGGATACAAATTATTGGTAAGCAGAATCAGATTGCGAGGAAAATACGCTAAAATATTATCCAGATCTATGTATTCAAATACGATGAAAGCACAACAAGTCTGTTACATTAGCTTAATTCGAATGGTGTAGCAAGGTGTATTTATATATGCCAGGTATAATTCTCTATATCATGCATGTAGTTGTAAACTCACCAAATTGGTACTTACCATGTAGAAATCAATATATATATATATATATATATATATATATATATTACAAAATACAATTACCTTGACAAGACTGTACCAATCCAATCATTATAAACAAATCTCTCTCTCTCTCTCTCTCTCTCTCTCTCTCTCTCTCTCTCTATATATATATATATATATATATATATATATATATATATATATATATACACATACATAATATACACACCGTGAATATTATCTGTTCTACTTATTTGTCTTTTCCCTTGAGTGTCGTCAAGGACGCTAGCAACTTGGTACAATTTCTCCACCGAATTCAGCCACCCATTCCTTTCATAAGCTTTATTTGCGAAACGATTGTGCCATTCTACATGAACCATTTTACACAGCTTAGTAATCCATCTAAAATTGGTCTCTTCTGATGCTGATGTCACTTTGAAAGGGTTGCTCATTTTTTCAACAGTAGAAATGTTATCCAATATGAAAATTTGTCTTGTTGATTTTGTATTCCCTGCTTTGTCAAATACAACCAACAAGACCGAATACGCGCCTGGCGTTCTCAGAGGGATGTTGGCCTGCAATTAAGTAAAACTAAAATTAATATTAAATGTACTTAGCATGCTGTAATTTTCTGAGATTTTTGTACTCTTGTTTCAGTATAAAGAATAACATCTGCTAAGTTGTCGAATCTACAAACAAATTTACTTCTTAGAAAAGATTTTTTTCTGAATTCATCGATGTATGTATGTATGTATGTATGTATGTATGTATGTATGTATGTATGTATGGATGGATGGATGGATGGATGGATGGATGGATGGATGGAATGATATTGATATATTTTCGGTTGCGTTTTAAGTTACTCGGGACTTACCTTAGATACTGATGCATTAAGAGGCCCAGGAGTACCCCAAACTTTGTCGCCATGTTTTAACAGTGTTGAATCGCTGACTGTGCCACCAGGTATCAAGTGAAACACTTCAATTTCATATTTAAGTATCCCTGAATCGTTGTCATGCCATGCATCCCAGCTTACTTGAATAAATGGCTGAGAAAAAGTGAAAGCGTTTAGTAAGTCATTGTTATTCAGTCCGGAACAAAAGAGAACTGCACAATAAAAAGATTTTTCTTTAGAAGTACGTTTTGACTCTTTTGTTTTTGTTACTTATGTAAAATATATATAAATGGGTGAATAAAAATATGACTAATATAGATTTTACTAGAATTTGATAATTACTAAGATATACCACTTGCCGTTCAAATATACTGATTAAATGTAATCGTCCTAATTATAATATACTAATATTATTCTCCTTTCTGTGTTTTATGCAGTGTTGTTTGTACTGTTTATACACAGGACTTGGGTATAAAACTATTGAGTGTATTATGGATGCTTAATTGCGTACTTAACGTTTGTTTAGGATTCAAATTTAAAATTTAGATACTGTAAACAGAATATTTAAATAGCCAGCTTTTGTCCATGGTTGTAAGTTGCAAATGAAAGGCATCTTCTTTCAGCGCGGAACAATTTGGGACCAGCCTGTTTTACAATTTGGCTGAAATATTCCGATGCTTTTTTGATTGCCCAATTTATTAACCTTATTAAAATCCATTCGGAACATTAAATATGTCTCGGATTGTAATAGAACCTTTAGAATTGAACAAAAATAGTTTAATGGTCTCTTGAACGTTTCCTTTAGCTTATGAGTGCCGAAATTGGCTAATTAATGGTATACTTTTAACGAACGAATATGTCTGAGAACAAATTTGGAAATGTAAACAGCAATATTTATTTGTTAAAAATAATATAACCGAATGAAAGGAAGACAACTCGGAGAATCCTATTATAATCTCTGGAACTTCGTCATTTAGTAACTTGATAAATGTTACCTCTTGTAATCGGCGAGTTTGCTGCATAATAAATAATTGCGTTATTTTTTAATATTGGTCTCTATCTTCTCTGATTTATTTAGTTTCTACGTCAGCAGCAGAGAGAGTGAACAGACCACGATTTCAAGCAAAAATAATGCTTCCTACGAAACCTTATTTTAACCAAAAAAAATAAGTCTCCATTTAGCAAACGGAGACTTTACGATTTTTTAATCAATTTTGGTCGCAACGATGTGGTTATCCACCCTCTCTGCTGCTTAGTGATTTCAGTTCTGGGTTAACAAAAATAATAAATGATTTGATCGAGTTCTTAGGACGAAAATCCTTTGAAATTGCAAAGCAATTTAGGATTTCACAAACAGACTAATCGCTAACACCTCTTCTTGTAAATCAATCAGATTATTTGACTGGTCGGTGAGTTTGAAATTAATTCTCGTTAACGAATTATTATGGCATCGCATGTAGACAGGATTAATTGGGTTTTCAATAATTAGGAATCCTGGAGGAGCTGTTGGTGCAAACGAATAAAGAATATATCCCTGCTGAGCTTGATTTGATTTCTCTAGATTAATTTGATAGCTTCCTTCAATTGCATCACATACTAAATTGAGCGCAATCACCGTTGAAATATTCACATTATGAGGGGCAATATGCCTACCGCCACCATCTGGATCATTATTATACTTGAAGAGGACAGCTGAATCTGATTTTTGTAGCGCCTTGATATCGGTTTTAACAATTCTTGCTAGTTCATCAGCGTTGTATTTGGGAAACTTGAAATTACGCAGATTGTCCTCTGTGATATTGTAATCGGTTAGGAATCGTTGTTTATTGTCGCTGTTGTCATTAATTATTGTTTGAATAATTAGTTCATAGATATATTTCATGTCAGATATAAGTTGATTTATTATTTCAACGTGTTTTTGCGATTTTGTTTTCCGTAGTTGCTCTAGCTGTGCTTGTTGTAATCGATTAATTTCATTAAAATAATCACGGACGTCAGTTAGCGTAAATGAAATAGTAACAGATGAGTCGGTTGTTCTTTTAATGATAAAATCCCATTGCAATGTGTCTTTGTTGGTAAATATAAATCTATCGGCGATTCTTCCTTTTCTTATATCAGATAAATTATCTCGATAACTGGGATTGATTTCATGATATGATTGTATGTCCGTGGTTAAGTCGGTGGCGGATTTTTCCGGTGGTTTTTCAGGCCATCCTAACACTGTTCTTAACGAGCTGTTATATATATCTACAATGTATCCCTCTGTGCTTATTTCGATCGACGACGAGAGCGTCGGTTGATGAAGATTAATAGCTATTTTTGATTCTTTTCCAGTGATTGATTTTATTCTACGCTGAATTTCAGCATTGATTTGCTTAATTTGGTACGACCCAGTTGGTAACGAAACAGTTTCCCACTCTGGAGTACCATCGGGTTTATTCTTATACGAGAACACCAGTGTGTTTTTGGGTTGCTGACCACTAAATGCAACCGATCTGATATTAGGCCAACTGTGATACACTCGTAGTTTTGCTAGCGCTATCTCCTTCACTGGGACCGGAGAGGGGAAATTCACACTGAATTCTGGATTCGTTGATGTTATTGATATCATACTCGTTTGTACTGGGTTCGTGTTCTCCACTACTCGTTGAAGTAATTCCATCGGTGTCGTCATCGTTGCTATACTCATGATTTATTTCTAATTTTGGTATCGAGGAATCATAAATACTGACCATCACTGAGAACTCACAATCTGGTAATGTTGATATTATTGAGATCATTTTTTGTTTTTTTGGGTTCGTGTTTTCTGATTCCATCGGTGTTGTCATTGTTATTATATTCATGTTGTCGCTCTAATTTCGATATCGCGGAATGAAAAATACTGACCATCGCTGAGAACTCACTATCTGATATAATTGTATCATCGAGTGACGACGATATCATCGAGGATAACTGCGAATATGCGGTTGATGCAATATGAAATTGAAGTAAGTAATTCTGCAGTTTACTCTGGCTGCATGATGATATCTTTTTTGCTATCCCGGTTGATATACCCCCGATTGTAGCCACCGCAGAAATGCAAATTGGAACTACGACCGGGGCAATCATTGTAACCGATGCAAGTATTATTCCGGCGCCAGTGAGAACGCTTGACACCGAGTATATAATAACATCAATTGCGGTGATTCTTCGTCGGTATTTTTTTATTTTTATTTGATACTCCTCAGTGAGGGTTTTGAGTCTATTCTGAAATTCTCTGACCTGATCATAGCGACATTGCGTTGATGAAATCATTGTTATTTTAAAAACGCTAGCGTTTTCAATTGTGAAATCCGAAGGATTTTCCTTTCAATTATCCTATTATTGACCTGGTTTTAGGATCTGATGAGGGGACACCGGATACAAATTCTATTATCCAGGGTAGTGACTCCCTAATCACAGACTCGTCGGAATTCTTTATAGTAATCGGAAATGGGATTGGTATAGCAGGTGGAGGTTTTGGTACTTTCTCTTGTATATATGTCAGCGTGTTAACACCGGTGATACCCCAATTACTGAATTCCAAATTAAATTTACGGTGATGTATTATTGTAAGTCGGTAGCAACCTGGTACACTAGTATGTCTGTGGCCAACATAAAGATAATTATCATTTCCCCGGATCCAATCAAAAGTCCCACTATCAACCGTGTACACGATGTTATTGACGCTTACACTATGTGGAATTTTTATCCTATTGATAGCCGCGCTAATCTCAGCGAGAGTCATGACTGCCACAAGTGGGAATCCAAAGAACTTATTAACAATGTCATTGACTGGTTTTTGATTTTCTTTTAGTTTAAGAAGATCGTCGGAAATATCGAGATAATTTACCCTGATTTTGGTAGGATCTATTGTTTTTCCACTCTCCTCCTTGTTAGAAAAGAATGAAACCAGAAGTTCGTTGATTCTAATCAGTGCTTGGGTTTTAATATGGTTGTCGATGTTAGAAAATTTCGTCGTGATATCTTGGAGGCTACTGCCCTCAAAGAACTTATTAACCATTTCATTTGTGAGCTTTTGTTCGTCAATAGCTTTTTTAACTTCAGCGAGGGTTGGACCTGTCAACGATGTGGTTTCAGACACAGGTGTTCTCCCTAAAAATTTATCCACGATGGTATTAAGTGTTGTTTGTCTCACCATAAACATATTAATATCTTTGAGAGTCATTGTAGATGTAGCTGGGACACCAAAGAAATTATTAGCGATGTAGGCATTGTGAGTGTGCTTGCCGATTAACTCACTGATTTCAGCGAGAGTCGAGTCTGCCACAGGTGGGGATCCAAAAAATCTAATAATGACGTCGTTAGTGGGTTTTTGATCTTCTATTAGTTTAGAAATCTCGAGATAATTTGCCTTGATTTCATTTTCATTCATCATCCTTCCCGCGTCCTTGTTAGCGAAGAATAGCGATAGATAGTTTTTAATTTCAGCGAGAGTCATGCCAACCACAAGCGGGGTTCCAAAGAATTTATGTACGACATTTTTGCAAAAACTATTATAACCTCGTATAAAATCATTCAGCTCACGTTCGTTGATAGCAATCGCGTCGGTGATCGTAGACACAAGTGCGCCTGGTTTAAGTTGTCCATCGTTGGAATACAGTGCAATAGAGTTTTCAGCGGCAGCGCGATGCCGTATCAAAATGTCATTCACGGATATATTACTGCTTTTCAATTTACCCTGGCGATCTTGAAATACAACTATTTCGTTCGGGTCAACACTTGTTAAATTTAACGTCTCAGCGATTTCATCTTCTATTATTTTTTTTACATCCTCGATAGAACCCGCAGATGTTTCCTCGGTGGGTTCCAACATTGACAGAGGTTGTCCCCAAATATCGATCATTATTGTTAGCGTAACTTGTGTTTTCAATTTATTCATCCTTGTAATTTCCCACTCGTGTATTCGTTTACAATAATATGAGGTGGTTTCCACGGAGATCCAAAGGATTTTAATGAAATCTCCGCGAGGACATTTAATACTTCACGGCCGCATATCGGTGGATCATTTAATTGTTGTGTTGGCAGCGTGGAATAAAAAATCGGAAACCCTTTGAGTTTCATCGAGGAATTTATATACCGCATAAACTCGCTTGGCGGAGCTAACCCATATGAATCGAAATAGACAATCCCACGTGGATCAATCGCGTATGCAACCCAGTGAGTTCCCGATCCGCTGCTGTTATCAAGATTGATGATACCGGTTTCAACGTTATTTGGTTTTCTCGGTAATTGATCTCTCATAAAAACCCCTCTGAAGTTTTTTATCGCTAGTTTTTTAGCAGCATCAATTAAATCAAAATTGGACATAGGAACCATAGGTTCCTCAACTATAGGTTCCTCAACCATAGGTTCGGAAATCGAAGATTTTTCAACTAATAAACCGTTCCTGGTATTTTTCTTAGACCCGATCCGATCACGGATTTGCCGCTGTACCATGAATACGGGGTTCCTGGTAGGTACAACCCCTTTCCCTTTTTTTATACCCAGATCCACGAGTGGATCCACCAGTTGCCTTTTTCAACGCCATCCCTGCTGCGGTCCCAACGGCTCCCAATGCTGCCGCCTTCGCCACCGCTGGGGCAGCCGCTGCAATCAATGCTGGTATTGCGGCTAACAATGGAAATATACCACCTGATTTTATCATGTTCGCGACTGCAGCTTTCGAAAATTCTATTTGAACTCCTCGCTTATTTTTCATTGCATCATTGAAATGTTTTATTTGACGATCCGTTAATGATATTTTATGTGTACCTCCGGACATCTGCGCTGGTTTTAACGTTATTGTTGTTCCACATTCCTTAGCGGATTTTGATTTTAATTTCTTGACCTGACCATCAGTCAGCTTGACACTAACAACACTATATGGCATTTTATTGTAAAACACATTTATGCTTTCAATTGATCTAATTGGGGAAATCCTATGGAAACTTTTCAAGTTTCATTTACATTTACAGATTTTCCACTGGTGCATCAACAAGTCTCATTCGTCCGCCAGCCCCTTCTAACAACATTGATTTGTCGCTGAGAATAACAGCAACCGCTCTATAATCAACACCACCATGATCTATACGAGCCCTAAAATGTATATCAACAACGGATTGCCTTGTTAAATCAAGATGTTCCAGTGAAAAGTAATAAATTGGATACAAGTTCTTAAAATCGAGCTGAGATATTTGCAAACCAGTATCAACATTTTGATCACGACCCATATATGACAGCATCCGATGATACACACGTGCTATTTGGTTGTTTCCGTAATTAAGCTGTATATCCTCAGATGGTTCTTGTTGTCCGTTTATTCTCAGTGAAACCTCACTTACCCCTAACCGATCAAATATCATATGACTGCGTTCTTGGGAACCTAATCGATTCCGATTCTGCAGCGCTATAAATATATGACGTGGAGCTGAAACGCCTTGTTTTGATGCCAGGTGCCATGTAAATGTACCATTAACATTATCCTCTTTAGCATCAGTCGTTGTTGTAAGCCAACTTAGCAATGATTTACCACCGGTTTCCATAAATGAAAGTAGCCGCTCTTCCGTGGTAATTGATGGAGTCATTACTGGCATCCATAATACTATTTTACTCAAAACAACTTTACCTTCATCGGCACCAGTACGCCAAATTGCATCATTGTCATTGCCTTTTCGCACTAATGCGATTGTGTGTTTGGCTCCATAGATTACTTTTCTGACATTTCTGCAGAATCCAAATATGTGATGGAGTGGAATCGCACATGAAAACTTTTTCTCTTGTCCTTCCAATGCTAATTTTCGTGTTGCAAATCCTAAATTGAAATTACCATTAACGCCTCCGAGAATATCAAACGCAGCTCCGGGTCTAGCTCGACGTTCTGGATTAGTTGCTTCTCGTTGATTATCAACTGAAGTGTCTTGCGGTGTTAACACTTTAATGTATTGAAGGTGGTCAGCGTTATCAGAGGTATCCTTTGCAAACATCATAGATGGACCAGCCGATCTTGTATAATCATCGGAGTATCTTGCTAGTCCGATTATTGTTGTTGCAACATCAACCTCGCGGTCTATTGATTCAATTTCTTTTCCATCAATGAGATATCTTGCACTTTCAAATAACGCCATTATACCATTGTTGACGAAACCAACTCGGATATTTGAATCATTTGCATATGGGGTATCAGCTGCAACATTTGTTACAAGTTTTCCTTCTACTTCAATAAATGCTTCACATGGTAAAAAGTATTTACTGTTATCTTGAACTTGAAGTTCAATTCGCGATCGTAGGTCGGGTTGTATTGCATGATAGGAATAGTATTGATAATCGCGGACGGAATCATCTTTGCGCATCTTTGCTTCCATATCTAACGCGGGATCAGCTGTTCGTTTAAACATTTATAACATTACTAGCGTTTTCAATTGTGAAACTCGAAGAGTTTAACGCTAGCGTTTTAATTCTTTATAATCATCGTCGTTGAAAATTCTTCGAATTTCTTTTTTGTTTCAAACCACTTCCTGCTATCGCGTTCATGATAGCGCTATCTGTTACCGGTGAAGCTGTCAATTGTGACGAAGTCAATTGCGCTAGTTTTTCTTCCACTGCGTTATTTATTACTTTGCTGATTTTTGCAGGCATCACTGTAGTTGATGGCAGCACTAATGACGAAGTCATTCGTGGTTTCTTTCGCACCAATGATGCTATTTTATCTTTCGCAGCAGAAAATGCCTTTCCAGCAAGATTTCCAACGAAATTGATTCCCTTATCACGGATAGCATCAATGGCTTTCATTGATAATTGTTTAGCTAACGGCGCCACCTTGGGAGCCATTCTTGTAAATAACCCCGCAATGGTATTGCCGAAACCATCTCCGTACCACGCGCGATAAACAGGCAATCGTGAGTTCACCACGTAGACACTTACGGGTTTATCATGGTTATAGTGTATAATCATCTTGTTATAAAACTAGTAGTTTTTCAATTAGTGGTCAATCGCTTACATCCATAAGATTTTCATCGTTGTGATTTTCAACTGATTCAGCAATAAGTTCTCGATATACATTAATGTCCATGATACCACCAGCAAATAATCGTCTACAGATATCAGCGGCCTCATTAATTATCTCGACGGAGTTATTTCCGGCTCGTTTCCCTCCGATGAGAACCTCTAACCGTGATATATCACTGAGAATGTTACCAGGGCATGTCACGGTAGAGTCAAAGACATCCTTTGGACTTTTAATCGAATATCCTTTTCCGCTTTCAGTTGTACCAGTTGCGCCCTGACTATCATCAAGTAATTGCCTTTGTCGGCCTCGACTTTGTTTTTCTCGTTCTTGTTGTTTTTGTATACCATAACTATCAACTCCTACTTTAAAAGATCTATACTCAATTGTATCCTTTTTCAAATTACCAGTAATCCCCTTATTCGTTTTATACAACCAATTAACCCATTCATCTCGGCTTATTCTACTGTTTTTATACTCGTCTTTTAAAAAATCCTTTCTAGAATCAAAGCTTTTGGCGGCGAAATCACCAAAAGTCGTATAATCCTGGTGTTTCTCCAATTGAGGTCGTTTGATTTCCTTTATAGCTCCTTCGGTGAGTTTGTCTATAAAGGAAACACCTCTTTGGGTGACGACATCAACAGGTTGTGGTTCAGGTGCGGAAGCATCAATATCAGCTAGTTGTTTATACTCTTGTTGAGTTTTTATATCACTGGATAACTGTTGTATCCCTGCGCGTGTTTGTCCGGTCTCTGCTGCTATCTTTTCAAGCACACCAAGAACAGGCACTTCTCAGGCAAACGCCATCTTAGACCGCCCAGAAGATATGCTTGAGGTATAACGTCACAACATAGATGGCACAATGCCATATATTTCCACTCGAGTGTTGTGGCAAATTTTAGGCATAACATTAATTAACTTAATTAAGGATGGATTATAATTCAATGGAACGATGATGGTATGATGTGGGCGTGGTAAACCAAACCAACATGGCAACCCATGAAATCGAATTCATGGTTGCATGAGTTAGAAAAAACACCAACCCACGCTACCGAGAATTCGATAGCATGGGTTGCCATGTTGGTTTGGCTGAGGGGGACCGCCCTTCACCCCAATTAATAGAAAAAAAATCTTCCGTTTCGCCATCTAATAATGTATCTGCTATGGGGACCGAACACGTAGTTGATAGATCTATGTTTACAAGACAAACACGATACCATTACACCACGGACTAGTCATACAGAATAGAGATTTTTTAATATATATATATATATCTGATATACTTAACAATAAGAGATTTTTAAAATAGACAATTTTATGCTGCAACAATGAGAAATATTTTAAACAAAATAATACAGTTGTTTAAGAAAACAGCGTTTTCATACTCTGTTATAATTCTCTAGATAAAATACATTCACATACAAGGAATTTTAACCACGCCCACCTACTTCAATGAATAGGAAACACTCGCGTTCTGGCTGAGCGAACATAGGTAATGCGTTAGATTATAAAGAATTTTTGTACTGAAAAGAACGAGTTAGCTGTCTGCTTTACTGCTAGTCCACCCACCCCCACACATGAGATATGTAGATAAATAAAAATAATAATGCAGTTTTAGCCCACAAGCGACAATAAAAAGTTTTATTCTCTATCGAAAACTCATGCATTATATCTCCATTACATTCACGTGGGCGCGCCTAGTCAAGGTATACAGGCAATATAGCAGGCGACAAATTCCTTTGACGTCATAATACAAGGGAACTTAGTAGGTAGAGTGTGAATTGTAGTGCGGATTTATCCATAAAGGATTTATCTCCCTTAAATAGTTTCAGTGTATACGAACTTTATTTTATGACCATTTTTTTTAGACAGAGATGTTTTAATGATTTTTTCAGCAACAAATCGAATTGAAGTACTACAAATATCGAAATATTTTCCAGCCGCATTTATCGACTGAAAGCTTCTCTCTTCATTATTTTCTAAATCAAACGATTTCACACCCTTGGGATGTTTTGCGTGCTTACCAGCGTTGCTTTTTAAAAGGTTATCGCGCTGCGAGACGGCTTGAAGATTCCCAAGACAATTATCAGTCTTCACGCCATTTATGTGATCAATCACAAGGCCGTCTTCGATTAATCCGTAAAATACTTCATAGATGGCTCTGTGACAGAGATACTTCTTCCTCCCAGCTGAAAACATCAAATATCCCATATTATTCAGGTATCCAACCGGTTCTTTGAGTCTGCGGTGCCTGACAACACCATCACTAGAAGCTTCGTAATTAGCAAGCACTGGGTGAGGTCTGAAATCTTGGCTCATTTGTATAATAATACTACTTGTCTAATTTATTATCTGCTTTAATTATAAATCTCTGGATATAATCTTGAGGGGTTTTTATGACTTTGTCATTGATTTTATCAAGGATGACGGAGTCATTGATTCGTTTGTCATAGTAGCGTTTTAGTTCCCTGTATCGTTTACCCCCACAAGCAAGGCATAATTGCGATTTTCCTCTAACACCCACCCCACATTGGAGGCATGGGAGAGGGCCTTTTGAACCGTTTCTCACGCTTTGCATATGATACCCACAGAATTCGCTTCTGCATGATTTGTTACACGGGGTTGTAGATCCAATCATTAGCCACTTGCAGTGATTCATTATACTATATTTTTCTATTTAAATACTTGTTTTAATTATAACATGGAGGAGTTCAAGAGATTATCGAAAATTAAGCCCTGGAAAAATACTAAATTCAATCTTGATAGGGAGTTCCAAAGATTATCGAAAATCAAACCTTGGAAAAATACTAAATTCAATCTTGATAGGGAGTTCCAAAGATTATCGAAAATCAAACCTTGGAAAAATACTAAATTCAATCTTGATAGGGAGTTCCAAAGATTATCGAAAATCAAACCTTGGAAAAATACTAAATTCAATCTTGATAGGGAGTTCCAAAGATTATCGAAAATTAAGCCTTGGAGAAATACTAAATTCAATCTCGATAGAGTCTCTGATACACCAAAACGTCTAATCGGTGATAGAACTATACTCGGTAAAATCAGGGAGTGTTTTAATGAATTCTACCGAGACGGTGCAGCATACTGTTGGTCGACATTTCGAATTATTGATGAAGATGTCAATGTACCCATCATCGATGCTACTATGAACGATAAAAGAGCAGCTGAGATAATTTCACACCTTGGTGAAATTGCAAAGCAATTTCCATCCAAAGGGGAAATTCAAAGATGGAAATCCAAAGGTGGAAATCCAAAGGATTTCAAGCAAAGCAATTCCCAACAAAGGAATTCCAATCAGAAGTATTTTTTCAGAATAAAATTCATTATCGAAGTCGAAGGCAAATGGATTATTAGGGATAAATTTGAACCAATCCTCAAGGATAAAAAACTGTCATTGTAAGCAAAGATTCCAAACCAGGAATTCTAACTGGAATTGACAAACCATACTACGAAAGATCCTATCCCGTAACAGCAATGGTTTATGGGATATATCCGTTAAATGATAAACCCGATATTGCAAAACTAGCTCCTATGAAATATTCACCGTTGACTTCGTCAAGGCTCAATTGTGTAGCAACACGGGTAATGGAACACTTCACAAATGCATCCCGAGGAAATAAACTAACTGATCTGCGACGTAGGAAAATAACCGAATGGGAACTGACAGTGAAACAGCACGGTGCAAAGATTTCTGATATAGCTAAATTAGAAGCATCATTAAAATTCCCAATATCAGTAACAACAATAACCGGAGAAGTATTATACGAACCGAAATATCAATCGCGAGGGGCCCCAATACAAATTATTGATCATAACGAACACGCGTGGACACCTGCAGTAACAATATTTCCACGAGATAGAACCGTGAGATATATCCCCCCGGAATTTTCCGGGGAATTTTCCGGGGAATTTTCCGGGGATGTTTTCTATGAAGAGAAATTATTTGATGCTATTCATGCGTTGTGTAAAGATGATCCTGTGTCAGTGTGGTTACTTAGTAGTGCTGGTTCCGAATCAGGATTTGATCAATTTGTAAGACCAAATGGTGAATTATATCGCGTTGAAGAATTAGATAACAGAATGAGAAAAATCGCTAATGATTTTTCACCGGAGAGTTCCCATGAAAAACTATTGACGGATAGTTTTACTATTCCATCAGTGGTAGCTCACTTCGCAAGAGAAAAGAACTCATGGCGTCCAACACGAAGTGATTTTCTCGAGCACGTTAAATTGAGTTGCATCGAATTTGGTCATGGAGGACTGTGGAATACAAAATACCATCGTGACGGTATGATTTCAATTGATATATCCGCGTGTTATCCTGGAAGTTTTCTCGGGTATGGGGAATGCGCTGAATACTTCAAACGATTTGGACACCCCACGCATGAAATGACTCGTGTTGCGATTAATGGACCATTGCCTGATTTTGATTTAACCGGATTCGCTCGTGTGATATCATTTGAACTCGCTACAGGGTTACATCCTTGTAGTTATGTTTGGCTCGGTAGACACCTATCTGAAAAACACTGGATGCCAATAGTGCTATTGAGATATATGATTGATTGTGGCATGCTGATATCGTTGATTGTTTCCGAAGCTATTATATGCTATCGAGCTCAGAAAGAAGTTTGGCTACCACAACCCGATCTAGATCGTATAATTAGCGAACTACGAAAACAGTTTCCAGAAGAACAAATCATGAATTGGTCTAAGAAGTTATTTGAAATTAAAAAAGAACAAGCAAAAGATTTTGGACGAAGAATAATCGGTAAATTTACCCAGGGTGGACGATACGACAACGCAAAATACTCTTCGCGGTTGATCATAGATGTCGCTGAATACGATTTTATTGTAGCGGATTTAATGAAACAGGGAAAACTTGTATCCCGTAAGGATGCTTTTCTATCCAATGGTGAGAAATTAGGTACGGTTGTTACCTACTGTGATGGATATAATTCCCAGTACACACATTTGAGAAGTTCAATGCTAGCCTATGCTTGCATTAATCTATTTTCGATGATAAATAGATTTCCTAATACCGCGGTAAGAGTGGCCACTGATTCGATGTATATACACAATAAGTACAAATCAGCTGTAGCGGCATTCACAGATCCGGAGGAAGCGTGGGGGCGTTGGCGATTTAAAAAGGAGATGCTACATGAGTATTGTGAATCCGGAGACGTTGCCATGGATGATAAATATCTTTGTTGTAACCGTATTGAAATTCAATCAGAATTTTCTAATGCACCACCGGTATCTGATCCAATATGTAGATACAAGACAGTTTATTTAAACGGTTGTGGTGGGTCAGGAAAGACAACTCGTGCAATTGAATTATATCGTCGTGGAAACGCTAGCGTTTCTAACATGATTGTGCTAACACCGACTCACAGACTCGCCAGAGAGATGATACAACGAGGGGTAAATGCTTGCACTTACCATAGTTTTTTTCGATGGAAAGGTGACAAATGGACTCCTGAGCGTATGGGTGATAAATTCATTCCTGAAATCATAATTTGGGATGAAATATGCACAGTTTCATTAGATGTATTAAAAACATTTCTTGAGTGGTTGTTAAACAAAAACACAAAAGTCGTCATGTGCGGGGATCACGGTCAACCACCACCATTTGTCGGTGGATCTCCACATGAATGGCTAAAGGGTTCTGTAGACTATTATGAAGAAATTAATACCGACCATAGATCACTTGATGAACAATTACGCGAGTTCAAAGCACTGATTAGATTACAACCGGATAAAATCCAATGCGAAATAGCACGTGAAATAATTTCAGAAACTCCCATGAATGATTTCTGGGAAACGTGGAGACCAAATGATTTGATAGTAGCAAGTAGAAAAATAGTCAGAGACACACTTCAGATGAAGTTATTTGAAACGCATAAAGAAAAATTTGCAACACTTCCAGTACCGTTGTGTTATAGGCCTTCGGATACACGAAAGCAGAATATTGAAGTTGATATTCCAGGACAGAGTGAAAAACAAATTCTCGTATTAAATGATATTGTGCTGGTTGATATCGGCGTCGTGGAAAATGCATTGCGTGCTAATAAATCCCCATGGACGCTAGGATACGCAGCAACAATACACTCTTCACAGGGATTGACTATATCGAATACAATTGTTTGGATGGTGGATAATCACATCGAATGGTCGAATTTAGTCTATCTCGCAGTATCCAGAGTACGAAGAATAAATCAGCTTCGAAGAATTGTCCTCGATGATGAAATCATTGGTGATGATAATGACACAACAATAAGTGATATTGATGTTAGCATCATTAATAAAAAAAACTCTCCGGTTACAAACAACAGGACAAAAAAAAAACAACGAGAATTTGATATTGATGCTGAACTAATAATCACTTTGAAGAAACAACAGAATAATCACTGCGCGAGTTGCAATTGTATAATGCGTTGGCAGTATTCGGATAAGGATCCTCGCCAATTCACCGTAGACAGAAAAAATAACAATCTCGGTCATGTCAGAAATAATGTGATGTTGACTTGTCTTGAGTGCAATAGACGCAAAGGCGCTAGTTAAGACCATGCGGTGGCAATTGAGTATCCTCGGGAATCACTTGTAGTTGTTGTCGAGTAAAACCCCGCTGAGGGGCAGTTGAATCCAGTTTATAGATTGCTGGTCTACCAGTTGATCGTGTTATACTAGATATCTTATGCGTAGTGACGCTCCAAATAGGATCAGTAGCCCTTTTTCTACCCCCTTCAAGCTCTCCTGGTTCGTATAAGTACCTCACAATGACACTACTACCAAGAATTGGTTGGGAAACGCTAGCGTTTCTAGGGAAATCTTTTTGTGGTTGTACGGGTATAGACTTCTTTTTAATCGCGTTGATAGGTTTCATGTTGATTGTTCTAGTAATCTCGTTATTGAGCGCGGTATTCACAGCTGGTAACCTTATGACCCATTCACGGGATCGCTTTTCTTGAATGAATTCTTTTGCGTATTGATATCCAAATAACCGCTCAGCAATCGTCCGATTAAATCGTTCTACAATGGCCTGATCGCGATGTAGCGCAGTATGCCCTCGTCGTATGGTGACATTATGATTTTTCATTGTAGATAGAACTGCACCCTGAAATTCCTTGCCAGGATCAACCTGCAATAGATTCGGCCAGTACAGAGGACCTCGTCGATAAATCCTTTCAAATGCAGAAGCAACTTCAGTGGCTGATTTTGTTTTTAACGGTTCTGCTTCTTTGTATCGACTTGCAATATCAACTACGGTTAACGCGTATTTGTAACCACGATCATGTGGCAGAAATAATATATCAGCCTGATGAACTTCATTAGGAGCAGTCACATCAAAATGCGAGAATTGAATTTGTTTAGGTGGTGGTAGATAAATTTGCCATAGTGCCTGTTTGGATAACCAATCCGCCGCTGTAGTTTTTTTCACTTTTGCAGCGCTAGCGAGTTTATGGACTGCTGATTTACCCCTCCAGTATCCTCTTGGGGAATAATAAATTGATTCCATATTATTAATTACCAGCACCCATCATCAATTTGCCTTTCATAGCTGATTTTACCAACCACGAAGCCAACTTTTCTTTAAAAGATTTATCAGGAATAGCATTTAACGCATGAATTAATTTCACATCCGCGAGATGCCTGTTTTGCAGATTGCTGCTTTTATATGCAACATCATGAGCATGACACGCCTTATCAATAGCGTTTATCGGATACTCGCCGGATCGGGGTTGATTTTGATCATCAAGTCTGATATCTAATCGTGTTCCGGGACCACAGTAGCTATATCCTGGAAGGTGCTTTTCTCCGGGGTACTTTGCCCATGGGGTTCCAGGGAGCTTTGCCAATTTGGCTGCGATATCACCTCCTCGTTTTTTTTTAAAACATCTCCGGATTGTAAAATCTTTGATTTTGTAGAAATAAATCTAAACTTTTTTATACCACATGTTGCACATCTACCAGTTAGTGCTGATCTGTTATTTTTAGTTGTAACCGTCGTCACATCATTTGTGCTAGTACGCGTTTTACACTTCACACAATATAGATCCATAATTTATGTATAGAGATATGAATATAATTGATGTTTCAGCGACTAAAATAAGAGAACCAGTTAAGCATCATGCAGCGCTACCAAACTCTATCCGTGCAATTATAATCGGGCCATCTGGATCCGGGAAGACTCAATTGCTGCTCAATTTAATAATGAGATGGATGAAGTGGGATAAGTTGTATTTAATTGCTCCTAGCGTAGATGATCAACGATGCTATGAAGTGTTAAAGGATTTTAACGAGAATGCATCAGAAATTAAGGGTGAGAACGCCATTGATTTTATAACTGATATTGACGAGGCGCCATCCGTGGATGACCTTGATGGGAGTATTAACAATTTAGTCGTATACGACGATGTGATGTTAGACAATCAAAAAAAACCCAGCTAGAATATTTTCCCGGGGGCGTCACAAAAACACTGATGTGATATATGTCACTCAACGCTACACTCAGATTCCAAAAGTGATCAGAGATAACTGTAATATTCTTGCTGTGTTTAACGGCGTTGATACACATACGCTACGAAATATTTGGCAGACATGGTGTTCCGATATGGACTTCAATCAATTTAAAAATTTCTTTAGTCATGCTCAGTCAACCCCGCATGGATTTGTAACAATAAATTTACATGATCCTCGGACACGATATCGTATCGGACTCGATCAAATATTTGGTTGAAATCATTTATTATTTTTGTTAACCCAGAACTGAAATCACTAAGCAGCAGAGAGGGTGGATGACCACATCGTTGCGACCAAAATTGATTAAAAAATCGTAAAGTCTCCGTTTGCTAAATGGAGACTTATTTTTTTTGGTTAAAATAAGGTTTCGTAGGAAGCATTATTTTTGCTTGAAATCGTGGTCTGTTCACTCTCTCTGCTGCTACGTCGTAACAACATTTTTAAAACATTATTTAATGATATTTAGCATGTTCATATTTTCAGATGACAAAGTCACTTACTTTATTAGTAACGTCCGGTACAGTGAGGGGCTCACTCGAACAATTACCGACAAATTCACGGCAATGAACTGGCTTCTGGTAGTCAAAGACAATGTTATAGCTACTCTGTTTCGTAACACCCATCAAGCTGTATTTTTCCTCTTGCATCGAATTGTCATAATTCACGAATAACACGTGACCACCATTTCTAACTTCAACCGAAAACTGAATGCTGAAAATAAAAGCGAATACTTGTTCAAATAAGCTATCTTGCAAATATGTTATTCATTCTTTAATTGAATGATGTAATATACACTGGATGATTCAAAACAATATCATACAAAACGTTTGTTTCTCTGAAAAAAAAATTACGATCAGCAATCGTCTCGGGACTTTATAACAAGCTATGTACATCAATATTTTATTTCATTTCATAATAACCATTCTTAAAGAAAGAAACTCAAGAAAATCAAATTGATTCCCGCTTCAAAGTTCGCAAAAATTCAAAAGTACTTATATCATAAATTTATACATTTTCACGATCATCTTTTATATTTGATAACGTATTACACTTCATTTATATATTCAGAGTTTCTAAAGCTTTTTTCACTCTCTTGGTATTTGTCGAAATTTACCTTTATGTTGCAGTTGTAAATTTAAAACATTCTAAGCTTAAATTAGGTTTTGTTTATTTACAAAGTCATTAAGAGTTGTAATTACCAATCAAAAGTGCAGTATTGTAACGCTTTTTTAAAATTGTTATCCAATTTAAATGAGCGTTTCTGATTATTTGAAAGATGCATTATCGTGGCATCATTGAAAACAATTGATTTTTTTTTAAATGGTGGAAAGATTATCTAAGCTATGGATGATTGAGATTTTTATTCTTTTTATTGAATTTCCAATAGCACCCTTTCCTTTCATGATATTTCGGTCTTCATAGTAATTACATTTTGATTGATAAAACAGATTTTGTCCTTGAAATGATTTAGTAACAATGATGTTCAGAAATTCTGAACCCCACCAGATCATTCATTTGTAAAAGCATGCTATATTTAATACAATTACCTTTGAGGACTAAAAATTGACAATTACCACAAAAGAGTAGTTTTAAGTTAGCGGTACTTAGTGGCGTTAATGGTTCAAAATGGATAGCAACTTGATTTCATTACGCCTAATGCTAAGATATGGAATAACTAAAATTCTGAAGTAAACACCATTTATATAGAAAACTGTCATAGTTTCAGAATGAGAAGGAGGGTCAACTTATTGAAAATTTCCAAAAATCTATAAACAAAACTTGTCTCGAGACACTTCAAGGGTCAGAATGAATTCTGTAACTAGATCTCAAACTATGTTGTTATGTTGTTATCAACAAACTAAATATGTGAATAGTCAGGTAGCTATCTGTCCTCTATTTATGTTCAAGGTCGATCATACAATATAGATATACATAGAGATATGTTTGTGGCTGAACTAAACTCCTTTTTAAACAAATAAAATTAAACAATTTGTCAGAGGTTAAACTTTCTTACCGGTCTTGGTGGTTCAACGGTTGCCAATCATTCAAAATAAAGGTGCCCTCACACGTAAAATTGTCTGGTGTGGGGTCATCGATTCCAGGGTTGCATTCTTGTATGTAGCTCGTGTTAACTCTGTTACCATCTGCTGAAATTTGGTATGAAATGTAAATCATGTGTAGTTTAACATCACAGATGAATCCGAGGCCAATCAACAAACTTTACGATTGTATAGTTCGAAAATCGTTTAGTGACGTTGATCTGAAAGTATGAGGAAATATATTCGCCATTTGTAAACATTTAAATTATAGCACAAATACACACATTCGAAGATACATGTTATAAAGGGTATTTTCTCATGAAGATGGCCCAATACATGTAGTCTTGTAATTTTATTTCACTTCTGTAACTACGTTTCAAACATCAACATTTTCAACTAACAATAACGAATATTTTCTTCTCCCCCACTAGCTATGTTACCTTTTCAAATTTTATACAGAATGAAAAGACTCAAGCAATCGTATACTACACACAGTACTTTTAATTTTTTGTATTAGTATGCAAACGTTATTTCTATGAATTCAATAATCACATGTCTACTTTTGGCCATGTATACAGAGAAACGTAAACGTTAGATTTTCTTTAGTCTCATTTAGCAGTCAAATATATTAATCAAACACATCAGTGATGTTTGTGCAGTTTCATATCATACATTCTTTAAATTCAACATTATGTGTATATTTTGTGCAATAGTTTGTCATATACATTCTTTAAGTTATATTACATAATGTGCAAAATTGAATTGATTTCAGTCGAACACACATGAATATTACTAATAAATCTGATGAAGAGTTATTTTTATAGGGTAAACTATACTTATAATTTACGTTCAAAGAAAGTAACATTCAGAATAATTAATATTCCCATGGAATTCATTCGTTCCGTGTTATGCAAAGTTTAAAAAAATATATGACTAGGTATGTGTGTATGTGTACAACAGATTCTTAAAACACATTCTTGTGACCCTGAATTCGGTCCAGTTTTAATTAAGTTCATAGGCTGAGTCTGCCAATTAGTTTTGAGAGAGAGAGAGAGAGAGAGAGAGAGAGAGAGAGAGAACCTCTATATAGATCCAACTGTACTTTCCCGTAATAAATTCCCACAGTTAAGTTAATGATGTACTTTGGTGACGTGTAGTTCTCGAATTCCGTCATGAAATGTCCTTGTAGAGTAACGTTGGCTCGCATATTACTGGACATCAGATTTGTCCACGTTGTAGGCTGAACATCGCTATTTGAAATATTTGGTGGAGATTGCACTATTTGAGATCCAGCAAATAGCCTCAGCTGATTAACGTAGATTGAAGCAGCATGGATTACTTCAGTAGAAAATATATTTAAGAAATGAAAACAAATTACAACCAAATGAATCGCATTTGTCTTACCAAAGCGTTATTTTCAATTTCAAATGTCTAGTAATCAGGCTAAATGTTCTGTATGATTATACATGAGATTGCCAAGTAATTATTTATATGTTATTACTTTCAGTTTAATATGAACAATACAGTTAAAGTATGCTGCATGCAGGCCACTTTACAATCAATAACCAATGGTTATATGGAATTTGTACATTATCGGTACTTTGCACTGTCGAGCAAGGATTTGATTCTAGTCGATCATGTGAGCATGCATCATAAAATCCGACTCTGCATGCTCTGACTCTGTCTGTCTCTCTGTCTCTCTCTCTCTCTCTCTCTCTCTCTCTCTCTCTCTTTGATCTTTCCCTTAATATGCCAATTACAAATATGATTTCGTAGTTACAAACAATCCATTTCATATAAAACCTCATACAATATTTAAATGCTTTTGAAATATTGTCCATGGTAGTAGAAGAGAGAGAGAGAGAGAGAGAGAGAGAGAAAGAAAGAGAGAGAGAGAGAGAGAGAGAGAGAGAGAGAGAGAGAGAGAGAGAGAGAGAGAGAGAGAGAGAGAGAGTTACTTTGATCACAGTCTGGTCCGGAGTATCCATTTACGCATTTGCAACTTGCAATCGTTGTATCTGAACAATTTCCAGGAAAGCATCGGCTTCCTTTTCTCCATGAGCATGCTTCTGAACAAGTTCATAAACATAATCAAAACGGTATTAGGTAAGCTTCGTAAATGTTGCGTAGAGATAATTGTGGCATACGCACATTAGTACGTTCTCCTCACTTTGTAATTAACTTTAAACCTTAAAGTATTTAGTCAGTGTAGGAGCTAAACGTATGAATGTGATTAATCATTAAAAACAGATAATGACATAAAAATGTCTCATAAAAGTCCCAGGAGGCTTATAAATCCAGTTTTCAGGAAGATTAAATATTTTAAAATAGTAATGAAAACCAATAAAGTATCTTTTTTTAATACGAAATTTATATTTGCAATCTGAACGAAAAACTGTCAGTGACAGAGTTGGTACCAGGAATATGAACAAAATCAAAAAAAAACACATACCGTTATACACAAGTATACAAATCGAAAGGTGCTAATTAATTAAATGACATCGATTATTCTGATGTCACAACAATATTTCTGTATCCCAGCGGCATTTTCTAGAAGTCCTTTAAATACTAATCCAATAATTAAAGAGTAATATTTTAGAGATATGAGAAAGCTGAAATTCCAAAGAATAATCCAAACAAATTATTCCTATCAAATTATATCTAAGCACAACATTAAACATATGTGCTGACTGATATTAACATAAGAACATTATAAATAGTAATTAACTAACTATCCAGCTCTACGTCAATATATATATATATATATATATATATATATATATATATATATATATATATAACGTGGCAAAAGGAACCATTTGACCGACGCGTTCAGTAGAAAATTGCCCCAAACTCGTTAAGATATTTATTCTACTATTAATATTGAGAATCGTAAACATCTTGTTATTGATTTTGTGCAATCTACAAACACGTACCAAAATGAACCGCACAATACAGATTTACAAGGCACTAGCAACGTATGAATGCAAGTAATGTCATCACGTAAACAATGTTGAATATACAGCAAGGGCAATGTGCAAAAATACAGAAGTCCAAATGTATTAACCATTGTGTATGGACTTGTCCATTTCTATTCGGTAAACGACGTTTCTGTGTCGGGACCTGGTGGAGAATTCGTGGTATTCATCCTTTTCGTTCAAATTGAATGCAGTACCACGTGATGTAGTAAATATTTCTGATCAATTTATATTCTGTATATATTTCGTTGAGAAGCAAAAATTACTTAATATACCTAGCCAATACTAATTCCCCTTATATATATATATATATATATATATATATATATATATATATATATATATATATATATATATATATATATATATATATATATCCAGCCGCTTGGACTGACGTTAGAATTGTGCAACATAGACAAAGTTTCCTTGAAGTTTAAGAACTATTTTATAACATCAGACGGGTGTGTAAAATAATTAAGTGAAAGGTGGATCGTAAGACGACATTAAGCTGGAACTGTGCTCTACCTTGACAATAAATGAGATTACAAAATGTCAGAAACCAACATAAATCTGGTTAACGCTAGTATGTTTGTCGCTGCCTAGGTAGACATGTCATTTTGCTGAAAGAATCTGTTTGATATAGTTGCGTCAGTAAAGGTTAGATAGTGAGCTTTCCTTTATATAATGTAAATCACGATATGTACATTTTAAATGTTTCACTGGGAGGGGGATAAATTAAACGTATATAACAATACATTTTACTCTTGCCAAGTAACCGATTTTTATCATTTATAGATGTGTGCACAAGTTTCACGCCATTACCCCGCGATGCTATTTGTAAGTTGTATTACTGCGTCTAGTGCATCAAGAGTTATTTTCCCCCCGAAACACAATGCATGATATACTTGCTTTCAGAGTGAGGACGAATAAAAACTTGAGTGAGAAAAACAATATACATATTTTAACATATCATATCATGTCATGTCTGCTGTTATTTGCTGTAAACATTTGTGCAACTGAAAAACTAAGATAAAAAAACCAAAACATCATATGCGCCGGAGAAGAAAATGTTTTAGCCACCTTATTTAACGATGAAACTATCACAGACAAACATTTTTTGTGTGTACTTACGTCTGCATGTCTTAGCACCATCGAGAAACCTTGTATATGCGTAAGTGCCATATTCGGGCTCATATTCGCCCTCACAGTACTCACAGAAGGCATCATTTGCATTGGTACAGCGTGGAAAATTGCAGTGATCAATTCTGCAAACTGAAATGAATATACTACTCATTATCTGTGATATTGGATAATAATTTATCCTCACTTCTAGGAAATAAAATGGAAGAGAAATTGCTAGATTAGGGATTACATATGTTTAGGTAAACTAAGCTACCGGCTTCATCTTGTTGATGATACGAATATATTTTACACAATGTAAATAAATCGTCCATCAGGTAGATCTTAAAGACTTATAAATCTAAAATTCCGATGAAAAGGAAAAAACATTTTCCAGAGGAAACGTTGACTCATCTATGATTTTCGTTGACCGTTTCAAGTTTTAAATGTTTGGATGCAAACTATATGTCATTGAAAAGCATGGATTCAGACAGTCGTCATTTATGATTGTGAGATAATACAATAATTCGGTTAGGTGGATTGCAAACTCGTGAAAGTTAAGTTTTGCATTCTCTACTTACATTTACAGGACCCGGAATCCGGATAGTAGCCTTCATTGCAATTTGCACAGCTGTTGGAACCCACACATGTACCACCACTATTTTGAATTATACGCCCGTCCTTGTATTTAACATAACCTTCATTTATGTTGCAGGCATTTGGATCACTCTTTCCAGCACACAATGCTAAGGCAGAATAAATCATGCAATTACAAAACAAACATGCGTGTTGATAAACTGAACCTTAATTACCAGACTGACAAAGTCTACACAATGTTGCCCCAGCAGACAGACCTTAATTGTATTATCGGTGCTTGGTAACCATATTGTTTACGTCCGCAAAATTTATTGAGGCAATGTCTTTGAGAAACTTTTAAACTAATGCCATAGGAATAGCTTTGGAAAAGGTTTTAAACTCTTTTCCCAAATTTGTCCAATCTACTCAAGGGTAGAATAGTATCTCTGGACGTTTCCAACAAATTATGGATGAAATGAACATCCAACAGTGTAAATCTCCTGCTTATCTCAGCGGATTGGCTTTATAAAGATTTCACCAAACTTTGAAGAACATGATTAGGTCATATTTCATTGCTACAGGATAACATTTGGATGGTTGTGTTTATTTGCTAGGTATTTTTGTAGTTTTTCCTTGGTTTTTGTGTTGCTATTTTGTAAATAAATTAGTAATCGTTACACATTGGATATATGATGCGTCTACCATTTTCGTTATTAAAAGAGACAATTTTTGACTATACGACTTCAAATGGAAATGGTCATAGGCTTGTGAAATAGTAAGAACAAACCATCATTATACGTAGTCAAAACGGAATTTAAGATTTAACAGAAATATACAGGAACAGAAGTTTAGCCTGATAATAATTGTCTGACTCTTTTGACTATTCTTCAAACTCATCCTGCAGCTAACGACATCATTTTTACACAAATAAAAAAGTAGATGACTTCAATTATATCATTAATAAACCAAGAAGTCGCATCATTAAACAACTTTTAAATGATGGTTTCATGAAGATTATCCAGTTAATTGTTACGACATTACCATTCATGGGAGGAGGAAATAGTAACAATGTTTCCATATAAATATGATAATGGAAAATGTTGATAGAAACAGTTCCGTTAATCATTCAATCAATTTAACTGTACCTGTTCCACACAATGAATATGTAAACGATGCTTTACATTCCCACTCTAGTGACATTGATTTCACCATAATTCCGAAAACTTTCAGAAAGTGTTCCCCCCCCCCCCACCCCAATTTTTCGACATGTCCTGTACTTGTCAGAAATGTATTGAGTAACGAATCCAAGTTAGGGTTAGTGTCAAGTGTCAGTATTTAATTGACAAACTAAACACCATTCTTAAAGGTGTACCAGTTCTTCCACATCCAAATACCAGCCAGTTATGTACAATTATGTACAATTTATGGTGATGCAAGTGACGTTGGAAGTATGGCTGTACAAAAATAAAAAATAGTTTGTGTCATTTTGCATGCTATTTTACTAAACATCTAAACAAGACATTTTTTTTTATCAGAAGCTAAGTAATATAAAGAAGCACACGTGACCATTTAAACATGATCAAAACATATACCAGCTAAATTAATAATTTTCTGATGATCTTCATCCTCATGAACTCTATT
The DNA here is from genome assembly GCA_029339505.1 of Unio delphinus. Lineage (NCBI taxonomy): Eukaryota > Metazoa > Mollusca > Bivalvia > Unionida > Unionidae > Unio > Unio delphinus. The sequence goes on from JAQISU010000047.1 coordinate 20,190,299, forward strand.
TCATACACATATATAATATATACAAGAAGAGTATAAATCAGGAATTTCATTCACTGTTATTGGAATTACGATTTACGCTAAAATAACATTTCTTTGGAGTGAAGTTAACTTAAACTTCATTCTACTCTCTGAACAAGAATACCTTGAGACCAATATATCCAATATGCAAAAGCCCCAAAATTGTAAACAGATTTACTATTATTTACATTATTAGTAGCTGTCAGCACGAACTTAAGTATATATTTATTGATCCAAAGTAATTTGACGTTTTTTATATTAGAAAATAGAACATAGGCACGAAAGAAATTTTTGTCTACAAAATAACGAAGACAATTTATGGCCATGGATAGAAATTACAATAATTATATATATATATATATATATATATATATATATATATATATATATATATATATATATATATATATATATAAAAGCATTATATGGGCTTTGTAACACTTTGACGTGCATACTATTATAGTCGCTTTTCCGATTTATCTTAAACCAATTTAACGATATTAAGAGATGGTTTTGATTGATGTTGCAAGAATACAATATTGACATTAGAGTCGTGCAAGGAAAAGAGAACATGATTGCAGATTCACTCTCATGAATCTAGAAGTTTTATATTGTAATAAATTGTCCTAGGCCGATTATAGGATAAACAACTGCCATAAATATAATTTAGGATAAAGTTCTAAAAATGGAATTAGTATGTCCATATACATTGATAATAACAAATTGCTTCATAAAGTTAAGTAAGTGTTTCGAATTTAATTATCCGGACTATCTCTTTAACCTGATCTGCAAATACAATTCGTTCGCACAAATATTTTGAAGTGGAATACTGTAACATTGATAATCATCTTACATCCCTTTGAACAATACTAATACATGTCTAAACCTACAAACTAGTATAAATGAAGGAGATATTCGTCAAAATTAAATTAATATTAATAGATAAGCAAATCTACATACGGATGTTGCAATTTCTACCATCTGCAGATTCCCAACCAGGACAACATCTATACAGTATAGTGGTAACCGTTCTATTGGACAAAATAAAGTTTTATTTTAGTAATGATGCTGATGTTCATTGATTTCGTTACACTATTTGAGAAATATCGGAGGAACATATAGTCTAATACTTTTTCATTTTTTAAACTTTCTCTTAATCTAAGCAGAGAAGCTGATATGGCACCACGAGCAATGAAATGTTGAAGCCTTTAGACGTATCTCTAAATATAGTGGTAGTAGAAATGAAAAAGTAAAATGTAACATCAGGTATCAATTAGAGAAGTAAAGATCTGTAAGACAGGTCTTAACAGCTGATCAGAAAGACAGCCAAAGTGTGTACACTTTGTACATTACTGTAGATATATCTATGAAATTTATAAAGTTCAACTAGTTGATAATCCATTTAGCTGATATTTATAAAGTTCAACTAGTTGAGACCCATATTAGCTGATATTATTAAAGTTCAAAAGTTGATAACCCATTTAGCTGATATTTATATAGTTTATCTAGTTGATAACCTATTTAGCTGATATTTATAAAGTTCAACTAGTTGATAACATATTGAGCTTACTAACCCATTTAGCTGATATTATTAAAGCTCAACTAGTTGATAACCCATTTAGTTGGTATTAATAACGTTCAGCTACTTGATAATCCATTAGGCTACGTTCGATTCGTTTATAAAAACTGTATTATTTCACATTATTACCGGGTACTGGTGGATATCGTGTATAGTTTCTGAGTATCTTTAAATTTCATGGAGGAATCAAGATTTGTTAGATTCGATCAGTACTATGTCAAACTGAGATATCCGCAAACAAAATATAGACATTTTAGAAACGGAAGGCGTGGTCAAAATAATAAGGATCTATTTCTTTATGATGGATGGCCATATGACCGATAACAATATATATCAGCAATATCATATTTTTCTTATAACGATGTAGATTCATTATATGCAAATTGTTTTGTGACTGTCAGTACAGTGATAGAAACAAACATTGCTGGTTCGAACCAAGGGGAGACAAATACGTTACCATATTAATTAGGGAGAAGCAATACTGTAGTATCATCAATATTCGTGGGGGATCAATTTTCGTGGTTTTCATGGTTGCCACAAACCACGAATTTAAATCCCCAACGAAAAATGAGCCACATAGGTTGATGATCCCCCCCCCCCCTAATTCCCGACCCGTTTTTTTTTTTTACAGTGTTTCATTTAAGTAAGGATAGAGAGAAAATATAGAAAAAGCATAACATATTCAAACAATAGTAATACTAAACAGAAAGAAAGAAAGAAAAAATACTAGTAATACAAAATAACTGCATATGAAAATTAGATTTAATAGTTATTGAAGTCGATCCTTCAATCTAGTGCAGCTGTTGTTTAAACATTCAAATCCTTCTGAAAGCACATTTTTTTTATCCATGCATTTTAAATCCAATAGAACAACAATCCTGTAAAAAAAAATTTTTTTTTTTGAAACACTAAAGCAGATTATTAAAGCTCACACTGCACAGATTGTTGGACAAAGCCACTGTTTCAGTTATACTCTCCTCGCTTTCTTTTCCGGGACACAGACTGAAGCAGTGGTTCTACTGCGTCATTAGCTGCCTGGTAAGCGAGAGCCTGCGCCGGGTTCTCAGCTTCTGATGGGTTAGGAAGTCCAGGAACCGAAGGTGATCTAAGTTGAATTTGACCACTCTTAAGCCACTGTGTTAACGCCATGATAGTCATAAAGTACTGATATTGCAACTTTATGGACAGTGGTTTAAGTAAGAGATCATTCAAATGTACTTTAATAACTGATTGGTCTGGTATTGTTGGCGGCGTCGGCTTCCTTTGATCTTGAACACTCAAACGAAAACATAGCGAAACTGATTAATCCTGACGGGTGTTTGATATGTGCTCACATAGGTGAAAGTATTGTTTTAGTGTTGTTGGCTGAGTCTGCTTTGACAGATGTTAATCACTTGGCCAAAAACACGTTGTAAGTATTGAACTTGCCGGGTCTTAGATATGTACTCATACAGGTGGTAGTATTGTTTTAAACATTAATGTTACCGCCGTTTGCGTCGGCATCGTTTTATTCTTTTGTATTCTTTATTTGGGGTACTTGTAGAGGTTAAACCATGAAATTAACTACCTTATAATATGCAAAATTTGACAGGCAAAACCACGAATGTACGTCCCCACGAAAATGCCTTTTTTTACAAAACCACGAAAATTGAGCCCAACGAAAATAAATGATACTACAGTATATGCATTTCTCTTACATTTTTAATTATTTAAAGATAGCTGTTATAATGCAACGTGAATTCAGACAGTACACATGTGATATTATATGAAAAGAACAAATAGGACGTGGGAGTGTTCAATTATCGCCTAAACATAAATTGTCAAAGAGAAGGATAAATACATGGCCGAGTCAGCGTGGAATATGTTCCTAGTGCATTTCTCGTTGTCGATCCCAGTAAGGTTTTGAAAGAGCAATACGTGCAACAACATACCGCTAGATTACGTACGAAGCTGAACAGGTTTCGTGTTAATATCGGCACGGAAGGGATTACCGTCATAGCTGCAGTCCACAAGTTGATTACTAATTTACTTTTCGGTACAAACGACACCACAGCGGTTTTGGATACACTGTTGTCAGCCTTGGTAATATCAATTTCAGTTTGTAATGTTTTTATTTTGTTATCCCTGTTTGCAATCGTATTGTTTCCTGCTAATATCGACACGTTTAATCTGGATTATCTTCTTAAAAGTTGATCAAGGCTTTTTACCGTCATTACAAAATTTATTACCTCACCAGGTATAAAATCTTTTGTATTCATCAGATTTAGTTATAAGCGCGCAAATGATTCATCCAACTTGTTATCACGTTGTTATTTTGTTGTTAATATATATTCGTGTGCAGCCGTGTTGAATGTGGGCGATTGCCACCGCAAATATAATTTGAGTCGGCGCCAAAAGGTACGAATCAAAATTAAAAAATTACAATACGTATCGAAACTATCATGAGAATCTTATTCTATTGTTCCTGTTTTATCAATGTGAGGTCGATTCGGTAATTTATCTCACATAGAATTACTGCGGACCGTGCCACATTAACAAAACAGTATTTTATATAGGGACTTTTATAGTTTACTGAGTATGAGACCTTCGTCGTATCGCTGGTGTTAACGATGCCCTTTCTATCTATTTCGACAATCTTGCTTTGTTCAACTCGTCTTACTTTGAAAACATCGTTTACCATGGCCTTCTGTACCAATTTACTTCCGGTATTGCCAGCAGCACCCAATGGTGGCTATGATCCCCGCCACTTGTCCTGCTGAAATCGTACTGGGTATTGCCGCAAACAGGTGAAACATCCCACCCTATTCATGAATTTAAAGGCTGATAGTGTTATTTTCACTCCATGCCCGTTTGTGCGTGCTGTTTTTAAATGAACCAAGCGTCACCAAGTTAGTATAAATGCGTTTGAATGCTTGGATGAAAATGAGAACCAGCTAATATCAATAATATTCTGCATTTCTTTTCGGCGAACGAGTCTAGTTTTGTAATTTGACCTTGACTCTTTGTCACAGTTAGGTGTGTGTATGGCATATTTATTATATTTTGCACATAGACAAATTCAAATATTTCTACAATTGCGTCAGCAAATTTAATTCGTTGATTCGCTTCCAACAATTTCGTTCTTAGTACAGTCATGTCAAATGCGAGAACTGATACATATTTTGACCATTATTTTGATTTACGCAAGGCATGTTGTTGATCACCGTGGCGATCTAGCTCGCTGTGTTACACACAGTCCAGAAAGAGGAAGACAACAACCTGCAACGAGATTTGCTGTCATGTTGGCAGGCAATACGTTGCCCTGTGTAACGCTGCGGTAAATTACCTTGTAGACATATCCAAGAACAGTGTGGATTGACGACTCTTCAATATCGGCACAGGGCCGATGACTCTGCTAGGGTGGAAAATGTAATGAACGAAATTAGCGTTGGCCGATGGAAGGTAACAATGATCTTAGAATCCAGTGATGTTATTTATACAATATTAAAATACACCGTTGATGATCTCGATTTCGAAGGCGCCGTCCAGACTACATAAACGTGTGGAAAATATGTGTTTTTCATGATGCTTGACTGGCGTGGGTTGTCAGCTATACTGAATATATTATCAGCTGTCACTGAATCATCTGTGACCCATTCAAAAATAAATTTTGTCCTAGTGAGTGTTCATACGTTTCGTGTTGTTAGACGTACAGGGGTATTCACTTGACTGAACGGTGTCAAAACCCTGGCGCCAATCCCGCTGAAAGTCATATGTTTTCACTACATTTCTAAAGACTTCCATACAATTTGAGTTGTAAAATGGAAAGTCAGACGTGTCTGTCTTTATTTACTAAATTTTACTCTAATCAATTGGCGACCACAGATGAAACAACTTGCCTTTGCATGGTTTTTCTTCATTATCATCAGATTTCCGTACCGCCAGCCCGTTATGCCATAGAAAATACACTAGTATTCCCTTTCTAACTGGGAACTATTTAACTACGCCGCCCTAGGCCAGTCAATCCACACATTTTCCGGTGTATCATGCATAAATAAATATACGCCTATTTTCCACTATGGATACATAAACGGTATCTACCAAGTCCCAACTTGTTGATTCCATTGTATAATTTACTGATTTCCTACCATAAATACTGCCATATCAACCACAACATTATTATACACCACTAGATTTTAATATGGACTATGTTACTCCATGCCAGGGACAGTCATTTGGCTTGGACCTAAATTCACTACTAACGAACCCTAGCATGGTTCAAATTCACTAACACGCGGCTCTGTGACATTTGCTACTAATAATTGGCTAATTATTTCCGGCTAGGAATATTTTCATGGCGCCGAATACCAAATAATCACACAAATAAATCTAAGAATTGCTTAAAAACGGGGCGCTGTCAAATGCATATTCCAAATTATTTCAGTATTGTCTGAGACATGGGGACCACAATGAGACACTAGGCGTGCATGTATTCACCACGAATAAAATACACCCCGCAAACATTGGACATGTTCATCCTGCGGTTGAAAATAAATACATTTTACCTGTCAACAATAAAACCCTGGCCTGTGTAAAGGACATTTCATGCGGAGGAGATTTCGCATCCGCATTGTTGGGTTTGCCACTAACTACACGGGGACATACATAGGAGAATAACATTAACCGGGATACAGTTAAGTAGGCCCTGAGACTCAGCTGGATATTCGATTGGATCCATGGTGACCATACAAGACTTGGTGAAACCCCAGTCATTAATATAAACAATGCATGTTCTAATCACTATAAACGCCTCTCGATAAATGGCCGAGTTCTACCCGCGACAATTGTGATATTTATTAGACTCGCGATAAGAAAAGGTATGCAAGATTTTCCCATTTAATGCGTTGCTGACTTTTTATCTTTAAACATGGATTTTCTACTAGCTGTCATTGCGTGCCCATGACAGAGTGTGATATAAACAATCTTGTTGAGAACTAGCTTGAGTGTCTCATGTGTGTAGCCAATCAATACCGTTTTTATCCCCCACGTGGATAAGTTTGTATGGAAGTTTTGTTTGCTATAGGTTACAATTCTCGTGCTTAAACTTGTCTTATGGAGTCTACCAGGGGTAGAGCTTATGAATCGATGGCAGTTTGCAATGAACATATTTTAATATCGTAAAATACTATGGATATTTGTTGGGATTGTTTTACTGTTAATCATTGCTACTTCGATATTCAATCTTTAAACGTAATTTTATATCCTGAAGTGGATATAAATTATGCAGCGAAGGAGTATGCACCACGGCCAATTAAAGAGGTCAGGGGTCGTAATACGAATTTGGAATAAATATGTTATAACCTGATGTTGTCTTCATAATAACCATTATATGGTCTTACAGTAACAAAAGAGATCGGAAATGTACAATTTTAGAAAAATTCATCCAATAATTTTATTAGATTACAAAGTGCAAATTGAGAAAGAAGTTACAATAATGTGAATTATAAAACACATATACTATACAATTATATCACCAGTACCAATGATTAAAGTTCTTATTAATTCCCAGTTTTGTCCCTAAAGAGCTTTAACTGTGTAGATATGCATGTAATGGTCTGTTACGTGGAGATGTGCCTGTAATGGTCTGTTACGTGGTGGTGTGCCTGTAAAGTTCTGTTACGTGGTGGTGTGCCTGCAATGGTCTGTTACGTGGAGGTGTGCCTGTGATGGTCTGTTACGTGTAGATATGCCTGTAATGGTATTGTACGTGGAGATGTGCCTGTAATTGTCTCTTACGTGGAAAAATGGCCCAACATTATTTTGGTGATTCACAATTTATAATCATATATGTACTTGTCTGGAAGTATTGTAGTTCCAATTAATGTTGGGGTCCAAGAACATTATGAATGAGTAGTTTGTATTTCCGGTAAATAACAATGTGAAAAAATTCGACCCAAAAACGAAATACTGAACACAACAATAAGATTGGTTCTACCTCAGATCTTGAACGCAAGAATGAGTAATTACTCAAGAAACAAGATTATAAAAAACATAAGAGAAATGAGTAGAAACAATTGGGGAATAAACTTTCATTTCTAGAAAACTCATTAATGTCAATAAATATAATATGTTTCTAAAATTATAATACACAATGTGGGAAACATCAGGTAGATTCGGTTTACTATGAGTTATTCCAATATCATAGACCCAGACCAAAATAAATACGTTTATCTCTATTAATAATTATCCTAACATTTAAACCACACTCATAGAGAAATAATAACTATTTATTTGTTTACAAAGTAACAACTACTAGTCGGGTACAAAATGAATATACTTGTAGGCAAGATCAAATCCAAACATTATTATAAATAACAGATAATCATGGAGAAAAAGTTAACAGACAATATAAATTAATTATGCATAAATACTTATAAAACACATTGATCAAGCCATCGTTATCTTTTCTCTAAATAAATATTTTATATATCGTCTTTAAAAAATCATTACCAGTTACCATAAAAGATTACTAGATTTCGCAATGTCTGTAATTAATAAAGAGAGCAGGGACTATACAATGTGAGATAAGTTAACAAAGTGACTTAGTTCTCTGAGCCTTGTTGAATTTTCCGTATAGAAAATCGTCACATTTTCTCATGCATACAATCCTCATTGCCACGCACTATAAATAACAATGTGCTACCGTGACATATTCGTTATAATATAACGTTAAGCGATCTTACTGGTAAAATTCGCATGTGTCCCAGGCATACCAACCGCAGGACCTCGATCCCCTTTCTAATTTATATCCAACGTAGGGACAAACATGATTTCCGCTGAAGAAGCGAAATAAAAAGAAAACTTTATTACTTTCTTTTCATAATTAAAATCAGAGAGTAAAACTGAGAAAGATTGAAGAAGATATCAGGTAAGTGTAACTAAAAATCTCTCACATCTCTTATACAGTTCTGCAGATCATTTGATTTTATGACGGAAAACTTAACTTGGTTACAAATTAAATGAAATTATAGAACACTTTTCTTAACGTGAAAGCTGTACATTGGCCGAGTACCAAAAATATTTCAAGAATTGCAATGTTTTGTTATTATTTAGTCATTTTGACAATAGAGTAGCAATTTAAAATGATTATAATTGATAGTAGCTAATGACATTTAGTGTTCTCAAACCATGACGATATGTTTTGAATTAAATTCGTCACACGTTGTTTTCTGTTTTGACGCCATTTCTCTGCGCTAAACAGGCTTCATACCGGCCAAAAAGAATCCTAGCGCAATGTTACTATAGGCATGTGCTATATCTTGATATCGATTTATTGGAATGAATCGTAATATTTTTCAATTTGATGTATTGTAATGATGCATTGTGACTGGTTGACGCGTCACATGAATGTCTTAGATCTTGATGCATTTGGCCTGCATGAATTCATCATGTAACAGAGTCAGGCAGAAGCTGTTAATATTTGTTAATTAAGGGTTTATCTTAAAATTATCACACCAAACGTTCTATACAGTCAGCAGTGAGAGCTAATCAAAGTCATTCTATATAATGATATGATAATAACTTCTTAATTATTAAGATTTCCAACTTTTCTCGTAAAGTGAATGTTCTGATTTGAGACATTTTGCATGAGACAATCCTTAGCTGAAAGGAAAAAAATCAAGCTTTAAGACTTTGATTGTATATATCATTTCGTTTCTATCTGTCAGTAATACTTTTTATCCATTACATATCTTAAGAACAACAAATCATGGACTAGATGATATGTCTTCTACTTACTCTTTCAATGATTCACTCTCTACGACACAAATAGCAGATCCAATCAAACAAGCAATTACCATTACAAGCAGAACATGCATCTTCTTCATATTGCAGCATGTGTATTGACCAGTTACCATTTCATACAAAGTCTATCACAGGCTTTATAATTTCACTTACATACCAGTCGTCCATGAGCGTGATTATACAACGGCAATCAAATGCAGATCTATGCCCGTAATTTTTACTTGATAAGGAGTATTGATTTGTATTACGCAAACACGTCAAAGAATTTGTCTACGTTATCTAACGCAGTAAAAAAAATCGTTTTGTTCTTGACTTAGTACTTAAATTAAATTAAATCATATAAATGCGCAAATGTGGGTGTACAACTAAATTAATATTTTTGGTTAAAAAGCACTAACATATCTAACAACTATGTTTTACTTCAGATTTAATACTACAGTTATTGATTTTAAGTCTGTTCATTGTGTTTACTTTTTTGTGGGGAGAATGTTGTCTATGATTTATGTGTGCGAGTGTTCCGTTGTTGTAACAGAATTGTTACCGAGAGGAGGGTGGATTAAATGAACAATACAAACACAATTTGTGAAAGAAAATATAAATTTATGTAATAAATTATAAATGAAAAAAATACAGATGTAACAACACAATAATTCATGCACTCAACCCACAATTACACTCACAACCATTCACAATACATGAACAAATTAAATATTAATACAAAAGGAATCTCAGATGTAAAGGGATCTCTTGGACTATACACAGATCCAAGGATCCTTTACGAAAGTTAAATTAATGCAAGTATAAATTACGAAAAATGAACACAAACGACAAACTATACTATCGCACGATGGATTGCGATAACTAGCACGACCATATACTTGTATTCAATCAAGTTGCTAGCTTTTATTGATATCTATGCGATCACTTGAAATATTATTGTGATCTGACATAAGCATGCAAATACAACAATGTATTAAATTGTATTACAATTTCAATACACATATGTGTCTCGACCCCGTATAACCGCACGATTCAGCAACAGTTGAATCGTCTCCCAGTTTCCCCGAAAACCTAGGGTTGACCAATACTATTATCGGACGTTTCCCTTCACGGATCCACCACAGTTATACGTTCAGACAACATACAACATCTACCAGAACCAACGGTTCCTCACTACCCTAGATGTCGACCCGGATGTTTTACAACTCAGACAGCTCCGAAACTCGGACTTCTAGCTTTCCGGATATTTACACGTTACACAGATGTTGACGAACAGACAGTTCGACACACAGACAGATACTTCAATTCCGTTTGCACAAATTAACGGCACAATCACATTCAGATATTTATACAGAGATGTTCCGGAACAAATAATAGATGTCCCACAACAAATCAGACGATATCAAAGACGTTTATCAAAAGATGGTATCAGATGTGTTAACAGCTACGGTATCAGAAATGGTATCAACTACGTTAGCATCTACGGTATCAGAAACATTGACATCTACGGTATCAGATCTACGGTATCAGAAACATTGACATCTACGGTATCAGCGATTATCAGATCTATGGTAACAGCGATTGTCAGCTACAGTATCAGAAACACGGTAACAGCTACAATAAACAAAACCAGACTAATAATAGTTGTCTCAAAAATAATCTAAGCCGTAGATTACGATATTGCATTTAAAGTCTAATAGTGACTAGTAATTCCAAATATTCCACGTTTAATTGCAATAAAAGCATCATTATACGAAATGATAATCTGAATAAAATTCACAATAAAACGAAAATGTAAATTTAACACTCACCCCTTTGGCTGGAGATTGCAAGACGAGCTTATCTATCCTTCGATTAGATATTTTGGTTCCCGTAATTATTATGAGAAATATCTCGCCTTATATACTCTCTATAGGTGAACATAAATCACATCGAGCTTGCCGTGCAGCACGTGAAACGAGTATTTCGGATTTCATGTAAATAACAAACTGGCACATGCAAATCGTTACACGTCACTTACCTTGGAGAAACCCACTTAATCACCCCAGGTAATGCGTATACGACGAAATCAAGAAAATGGTGAGTTTCGTTTGCAATTCAAGAAGAACAAAAATCAGTTCAATTTTCGCCTAATTCTGCGACAATACCTCCCCCCTAAGAATAAAAATGTACACATTTTTAAAACTAACACAGAATAGAAGAAAAATAACTACTGATGATATCTTACAACATTTACACTGGTTATACTACAAACTGGATTTTATTACTGGGCAGATTCATACAAATTTCCCATCATGCCCTACTCAAGTAGTCTGCGCCTATATTTTCAACTCCCCTTATTGCTTCTACACGGAAACGATAAGGTTGTAGTGTTAGCGCCCAACGCATCAACCGAGCGTTAGCGACCTTGGCCTTGTTTAAATACAGTAGGGGTTGGTGATCAGTCTCGAGAACGAAATCTCTCCCAAACAGATATGCGTGATACTTCCCAATTCCCCATCCTACGGCCAAACATTCCTTTTCTATAACGGAATAAATTTTCTCCCTGGGTAGCAATTTTCTACTCGAGTAAGCTACGGGTAGCTTACTGTCGTCCTGCTCTTGCAGTAAAACTGCCCCCAACCCAGTTTCAGAAGCGTCTGTTCTTGGAATAAAAGGTTTGCTGACATCTGGCAATTTCAATATAGGTGCACTAACCAGTTTCTCTTTCAGAGTACAAAATGCTTTATCTTGTGGCGGTCCCCATTCAACTTTGTTTGGTTGCCCCTTCTTGGTCAAATCAGACAGCGGGCTAGCAATGGCTGCAAAGTTCGGTATAAACTTTCTGTAAAAACCTACTAGACCTAGAAATGATCTTACCTGCGTTTTGTTGGTTGGCTTCGGTGCGTCTCTAATTGCTTCAATTTGCTTGGGATGAGGTTTTAACTGACCCATACCGCTGACCCTATGACCCAAACAATCTAAATCTGTATAACCAATAATGCATTTAGTGGGTCTCACTGTAAGGTTCGCTTTGCGGAGTCTATTGAAGAGCTCGCTCAGGACGGACACGTGCTCACTCCAAGTATTCGTGTACACGAATATGTCGTCTACAAAGCTATCAACGTTTGTTAAACCTTTCAGCAATTTACGCATCAAACGACAACAGGTGGCGTTGGCTCCAACTAACCCGAATGGCATCACTTTGAATTGATACAGTCCTTTCTGGGTCGCAAATGCTGTCAATGGTCGGGATCCTGGGACAATGGGAACCTGCCAATATCCCTTGGCCAGATCTAATTTGGAAATCCATCGGTTTCCCGACAACTTCGCAAATAGACCCTCCATATTTGGCATTGGTTCTGCATCGAACACAGTGATTTTATTTAACTGCCGAAAATCAATGCAGAATCGGTTCGTCCCGTCCTTTTTCCTGACAAGCACTACTGGAGAAGAATATGGCGAGTTGGAGGGTTCAATCACCCCCAGATCCAACATTTTACCCACCTCTTCGTCCACAGCTTCACGTGCGTTGTATGGCACCGGATAGCCCTTGATTCGAATAGGGTCAGACGTATTCAGCTTAATTTTGAGGTCCAACAAAGTTGTACAACCTGGTCTGTCAGTGAATACATAAGAATGTTTAGCCAAGAGCGCATTAATCTGTTGACGCTGGTCTTTCGTCAACTCCGCACTCACATCGACTTTATCTATCCCCTCCCCCGCAACTCCCAAGGGACATTCAAGGGAACTCTCTATATTCGAATCAGCTTCATCATCGTCTACGACTGTCGTACAAACGACATTTAAGACCCCCTTTCCAACATTGTCGCTCTGTCTCTTAATATACAACTTGAGCATATTCGCATGGAATGTTTTTACAATACCGTCCATGTCAATTTTATAGTCCATGTCACCTTTTACTTCTTTAACTTCATATGGACCTTTCCACTGGACTAATAACTTATTCGAACTCGTTGGAAGAAGCAATAGCACCTGATCTCCCACAAGAAATTTCCTATTACGCGCTCTGCGGTTGTAATACTTGGCATATCTGCGCCCCGATTTAATCAATTTGTCACGTGCCATCTGGCATGTACTCTCAAGTTTGTTTCTTAGATCTAAAACGTACTGGTAAGTCGTTTTTATTTCCTCGTTCGCGACATCACCAGTCCATAGTTCGCGTAGTATCCGCATCGGGCCTCGAACTGTTCTACCATACAACAGTTCAAAGGGTGAGAACCCTAAACTTTCCTGCGGTACTTCACGGTACGCGAACAGAACAGCGTTTAAATAACGGTCCCAGTCTTGCGGCCGTTCCGCGCACATCTTTCGTAGCATGCTCTTCAGGGTACCATTAAACTTCTCTACCAGTCCATTGCACATCGGATGGTATGGGGTAGTGTTTAGTTGTTTGATGGATAACAGCCTACTTATTTCACCCATGAGGTCAGAGGTGAATTGGGCACCACAATCCGTGAGGATTTCTTCTGGCACTCCTACCCTACTGAAGATATCAACTAATGCTTCAGCTACCCTTTCCGTTTCAATAGTTGGTAACGCTACGGCTTCAGGGTATCTGGTTGCGTAGTCAACCAGAGTAAGAATATACCGATTCTTTCTTTCGGTAACTGGGTGTATTGGTCCTACAATATCTACTGCCACTCTTTTAAACGGTGTATCTATTAATGGCATCTGTCCCAAGGGCTCCCTTGTGACCCTTCCCTTACACACGGTTTTCTGACATACGTCGCACGACCTACAGAAACGTGTGACATCACCATTAACACCGGGCCAGTAGAATTCAGCGACTACCCTGCTAGTGGTCTTAGCCTTACCTAGGTGTCCTGCCATGCTTGACTCATGCGCCACCCTAAGTACTTGAGATCTATATCTCTGGGGTACGACAATTTGCAATACTTCTTACCCTCCCGAGCGCTAAACTCCCTATGAATTAATCCGTTCTTGCGTACGAATCTCGAGCTACCCCCACGCTTGCAATGTTTAATCGCGCCGGACGTGATTTTCTCAACAATTGTTCTGATGGATTCATCACGTTCTTGCTCTTGTTTGAAATCATTGCGGGAAATTCCTGAGATCGATTCAGGGAGTATTAATTTACGAAACGCGGTTTTCTCTCGCCGTGTTTGCGCTCGCGTTTCGACTGCCTGAGCCAAAGGTATTTTAAAATCGGCCATGGTTGGAAGACGGGAACCTTCAACATTACCGATCGTCAGATCGTAAATAGGATTGTCCATACAAAGGGCATCAACAGTTCCCGTTAAGAAAGGTGTTTTTACTGTGATCCTTGCTACGGGAATGCGACCGATCGTCTGATCAAGTAACATACATGGGGACTCCCACCCGAGCATTTGGTTATCCTGCACGAGACTACGTTTGATCACTACGCCCGTACAACCAGTGTCACGCAATACCACGACTTCTCGACCGTTGACAAACCCTCTCGCGGTTGGTACACGCGCTTCAGGAAATAAACACGTGCCAAGCGAATGAATACAAGGTTCTACCTGTACGATGTTATCAGATATACCTTTACTTTGTATAGCCACTGCTACCTTATGTATAAGTGCCTTTCTTTTAGGACAGTCTTTTTGAACATGACCCCATGCATTACACAAGAAACATTGCACACGCTGAAAAACTGTATTCCTAACTGACCTTTTTACCTCAGCTGATTTTACAGGCTCCCTAGGCATAGGTCTTACAGACTGGTTTCCAGACTTAAAATCTTTCAAAACCACGTTCTGGGTTCCCCCATGAGCTTCGGCAAATAAATCGGCTTGCTTAGCCATATCTTTTACGTTCGTGAAGACTTTCTCCTTCAGAAATTGATCTAATTCTCGCCCAACTGTATTAAATAATTGATCTCTGAGCAAGAAATCAGTCAACCCTTCAAACGTTTTCACCGCTTTGCCGCATTCAATCCACCGCTCAAAATAGTTCGCAAATCTGACGGTGAACTGACCAAAGGTTTCTCCCTTATCGGGCTTGCTATACCTGAACTTTTTACGAAAACCCTGTTCAGTGAGCTCGTACCTTTTGAGAAGTGCTTCCTTTAGGACGTCGTACTTAAACACATCGTCCCTATGAAGACGTGAGTATACATCCAGTGCTTTACCTTTTAATAGAGCACTCAGATGCAGTGCCCAGTCATTTTGACTCCACTTCTGGTTTTCGGCATACCGCTCAAACCGATGAAGATAACTATCCATGTTATCTTTTTCATCGTCAAAGGGAGGTAATTTGGGGCCCCTTAATTTGCTAAAGGCAGAATCGTGTTCTCTTCCAGATGTCGCTAATTCTACCTTACGCTCATGATCCCGCTGCTTTGCTTTTTCATCTAACTCTATTCGCTTTTGCTCCGCTTCCATTTCCCATCCTATCCTATCCTTTTCGGCCTGCTTCTCTAATTCTATCTTCCCTTTCTCTAATTCTATCTTTTCCCTTTCGGCCTGCTTCTCTAATTCTATCTTCCCTTTCTCTAATTCTATCTTTTCCCTTTCGGCCTGCTTCTCTAATTCTATCTTTTCCCTTTCAAAGGCCCATTTCCTATCTTCGGATTCCCTTTCTAATTCCCGTTTCCTTTCTTCGGATTCCCTTTCTAATTCCCTTGCTCTTACCCTTTCTTCCCTTTCCCGAGCTTGTTCTTCTTGAATAAATTTCCTTAAGCTTTCACCTTCATATCCAAAATCTTTGCCTAAGGCAACTAAGTCTTTAAGGGATGACATGACAATGACAATTGTAATAAGAATATAGATAGGTAACCAAAACCAATGCTTTAAACAAGTTTATACTGGACACACGGACCTAGATAAACTAAACAAAAATAAACTCCAACTAGAGTATTATCTTAACAGAAGGTCACGCTCAAATATAAACATTAAATGTATACCTTCACAAAAATGATTGACAGTTCACTTAATCCAACGATTCCACTTCTAACACCATTGTAACAGAATTGTTACCGAGAGGAGGGTGGATTAAATGAACAATACAAACACAATTTGTGAAAGAAAATATAAATTTATGTAATAAATTATAAATGAAAAAAATACAGATGTAACAACACAATAATTCATGCACTCAACCCACAATTACACTCACAACCATTCACAATACATGAAAAAATTAAATATTAATACAAAAGGAATCTCAGATGTAAAGGGATCTCTTGGACTATACACAGATCCAAGGATCCTTTACGAAAGTTAAATTAATGCAAGTATAAATTACGAAAAATGAACACAAACGACAAACTATACTATCGCACGATGGATTGCGATAACTAGCACGACCATATACTTGTATTCAATCAAGTTGCTAGCTTTTATTGATATCTATGCGATCACTTGAAATATTATTGTGATCTGACATAAGCATGCAAATACAACAATGTATTAAATTGTATTACAATTTAAATACACATATGTGTCTCGACCCCGTATAACCGCACGATTCAGCAACAGTTGAATCGTCTCCCAGTTTCCCCGAAAACCTAGGGTTGACCAATACTGTTATCGGACGTTTCCCTTCACGGATCCACCACAGTTATACGTTCAGACAACATACAACATCTACCAGAACCAACGGTTCCTCACTACACTAGATGTCGACCCGGATGTTTTACAACTCAGACAGCTCCGACACTCGGACTTCTAGCTTTCCGTATATTTACACGTTACACAGATGTTGACGAACAGACAGTTCGACACACAGACAGATACTTCAATTCCGTTTGCACAAATTAACGGCACAATCACATTCAGATATTTATACAGAGATGTTCCGGAACAAATAATAGATGTCCCACAACAAATCAGACGATATCAAAGACGTTTATCAAAAGATGGTATCAGATGTGTTAACAGCTACGGTATCAGAAATGGTATCAACTACGTTAGCAGCTACGGTATCAGAAACATTGACATCTACGGTATCAGATCTACGGTATCAGAAACATTGACATCTACGGTATCAGCGATTATCAGATCTATGGTAACAGCGATTGTCAGCTACAGTATCAGAAACACGGTAACAGCTACAATAAACAAAACCAGACTAATAATAGTTGTCTCAAAAATAATCTAAGCCGTAGATTACGATATTGCATTTAAAGTCTAATAGTGACTAGTAATTCCAAATATTCCACGTTTAATTGCAATAAAAGCATCATTATACGAAATGATAATCTGAATAAAATTCACAATAAAACGAAAATGTAAATTTAACACTCACCCCTTTGGCTGGAGATTGCAAGACGAGCTTATCTATCCTTCGATTAGATATTTTGGTTCCCGTAATTATTATGAGAAATATCTCGCCTTATATACTCTCTATAGGTGAACATAAATCACATCGAGCTTGCCGTGCACCACGTGAAACGAGTATTTCGGATTTCATGTAAATAACAAACTGGCACATGCAAATCGTTACACGCCACTTACCCTTGAGAAACCCACTTAATCACCCCAGGTAATGCGTATACGACGAAATCAAGAAAATGGTGAGTTTCGTTTGCAATTCAAGAAGAACAAAAATCAGTTCAATTTTCGCCTAATTCTGTGACAGTTGTGTGTTTATGAACACAAGAGTACACACGCACACACACACACACACACACACTGATACACAGGCGGACCGACTGACAGACAGACATACAGACAGACAGACATATAGATAGATAGATAGATAGATAGATAGATAGATAGATAGATAGATAGATAGATAGATAGACAGATTACGTAAACATTAAAACTTCAACATTTTCGATATAAAAAACAAGGAAAAAGGAAATTTAACTATGCATATTTAATAGGAAATTTTGATTGCACGGTAAGCAAAGTGTCATATCTTAATCCGTTTACTGTAATCTTAATCTCTTGACTGTAATCTTAATCCCTTGACTGTAAGCAACACTGGCAAACATTTTAATAACACGTTCTGCTTGGTGAAATAAATACTAACTATTCAAACTTTATTTACTTATTTACTTATTTATTCATTATTTATTTATTTATTTATATTTTGATTTAGTTATTTATTGTGTTAAATCATTTTATAACGAATGGTCAACCACTGTATTTAATGCATATAAGCAAGTATCACTTCATAATTCTGAAAAGAATAGGAATGATGTCTTGGTAAATAAATAGTTCAACCAAGAATTCCTCCACGTTTGACTTCTTCCGTTATATTGATTTGGTCTGATTTAAGTATGTCAAATTATATTCCTACAAATCTGACAATTATTAAGAAATGGTAAAATGTAAACATAGTTGGTATAGATAGAATGAGCCATGGCTATGAAAGAAAATGGAAATTTGAAAATAAATTCCCTCTACTGAAAATATTCATTGCATGACATTGCATGCTGACGGAGTTAATTTGTCATAAAAAGAATTATACATTTGTGTGTGTCCATCGTATGGACTATGCCATTTATAATCTAAATAATACATTTTATAGTAACAAATTATTTCTTGCTGTATACGTAATACGTGTATGGCGATTAGAAAAGTTTAGAATTTTTATATGACAAACTCTCGCAAAGGAGTGAGCATTTAATACTAGTAAAAAAGCGACATAATTCAATATCTCCATAACATTTATTTATATAAATGAATTTAATCACCAGTTTTAAATATCTGGTACCCTGTAACATGAATAATTTCATACAAAAAGATGTTGCACATATGGTGTGCTTTATATCTGTACGGCTTTAATAGAAATGTGATATCATTGAGTTGTTCCTTTATACTAGCAAGATTACGATTTCATAAGGGTGATGCCATACAGTCAGTATTTATTTATTTTGGTCACGAGCTGTTTGAAAACGAAATGTCTTTTATATACGTTTCATTGGAACATAACTTATGTCATTCAGTCAGATTTTGCACAAGTGGTGCAGTCCATCTCTCTAAGAGTCTAATATAGTTATTAACTATGACGTCATACAGTTGTTGTATAAGTTATGCCTTTATTTAAGCCTGCTTTTAACATAATTGTGACGTAGTAAAGCCCCTTTTAGTACAAGTGGTTTGTTTTATATGCATATGGCTCCAACATAACTTAGATGACATACAGCAAGTGTGTGCATAGGTGGTACACTTTATACATAAATTGCTCTCACATAACTTTGATGTTATGCAGCCAGGTTTTGAATACATGGTTTCCCTTATACAACATGACTCTAATATGCATTATAGAATACAACCAGTTTAGAGTTTGTGTTTTAAAATGTAGTTATAATAAATCCAAGCAGACGATAATGTAGACAGACAGTCTTTATTATCGCCTTTTGACACAACTGTCAATTGCAGTCTTGCAGCTTGATAAATATTACGATTACACGAAAACTGTACTTATAATACTAGTAGGGTTATTCTAGGACCTAATTATTTATTTCAACTTTTATCTAGGAGCCTGATAGTAGCAGACGAAATCTTGCTCGTTATCAATAACAAAATAATATCGATCCGGACGACGGCAACATTTCTGTATACTTCCTATATGTGAAGTACAATTTTTCAATACCTGGATGTCACTGATATGACTGTTTCCGTAATTAGCAATATATTAATAAAGTGAGATCGAGTCACATGCTAGATCACACGATGGACACGATTCAGTTTCATTAGCGAGACAAAGAAATACTCTGAAACAAACAGTAATTGAACGTTGGATGTCATGCAGAATTATTCCTCATGCATAAAGCCATGCACACTTTAACCGGTTTGAGAAATTTATACTACGCACACTTCAAATGTTACAGTGCATGTAACTATGAAGAAAGATCCTTCCAGGAAAGATTCCATGATGACAAGTACATTGACAGTAGTCGTTTTGACCATCATTCTGGTCAACGATTCCATGATGACAAGTACATTGACAGTAGTCGTTTTGACAATCATTCTGGTCAAAGATTCCATGATGACAAATACATTGATAGTAGTCGTACTGAAAATCATTCTTGTCAAAGATTCCATGATGACAAATACATTGATAGTAGTCGTATTGACCATCATTCTGGTCAAAGATCACTTAAAACACCATACATACCCTACCCATCACAAAATACGTATTGAAAGTCAAAACCCATGTCTGGCAAACTGTTTTCCCAAAGACCATCACGGCATCAAAAACGAACCCCCTCCCCATTAAACACGTTATTAATGTGATTCACCTAGGAAAAGCCACAAATAATCTTAAATTTAAAAACCACGTCTCCAACAAATAGACAAGAATAGTATATAAAAAGTCAAGAACGACCCTTCAAACACAAGCATCAGTTTTATAAACCAAACACTATCCCAGCCCCGATTTTGTTGCAGATCGTATTAATTATATACATGGGAACATATACCGTAGCTTTGTATGTTTGCTTTTTAAATGCAGTACCTACTTCAACCTTATAAAATAATCATTTTTCAAAACAAACGTCTTATTCTCTGCGATACATGTCTGTAAAACAGTATGATCCCTATTAGAGCCATGCATAATGATATATTTGACAACCATTAATTTGCCTATATGAAACAATTAAAGAAGTAGTGAAACCAACTATGACGTTTATAACATAAACTTTTGTCATAGTAACTTATTCCAATGCCCCTGTCTTAATAATTTACATATATAAATAGCAAAATTCAGACTTACAAGAAATAAAACCATAGAAAATAGCGCATCCTAATCATGTCCAGCAACTTAGTCGAACACTCTAGTTAATAAATAAATTGCAACTATCTATCTATCTATCTATCTATCTATCTATCTATCTATCTATCTATCTATCTATCTATCTATCTATCTATCCCTTAGTCTTGCGACCGTTGGGGCACCACTGATGACCTGACAACCAGCTTCCTCCATTCCAATCTGTTCTCTGATACTCTCACTGTGTCACTCAGCTTCAGTCCTGTCCACTCTGAGATATTATCCTCCCATCTTTTCCTCTGTCTTCCTCTCCTTCGCCCTCGCTGCACAGTACCTTGCATGATTGTCTTAGCAAGCCCTGTTGATCGTGTGACATGTACATACCATTTCATTTAGCGCTTTTTCACAATGGTCGATAGCTCTTCATAGGGCCCAATGGCTTGTTTAATTCTATTTCCCACTTCCTCATTCGTGACATGATCTCTATATGTAATGCCAATCAACCTTCGAAAGCATCTCATTTTAACAGTATGTATCCTCCTTTCGAGATCCGCTGTGAGGGTCCATGACTCACAGGCATATAGGAATACAGATGCAACCAAGGAGCGCATCAGTCTGATTTTGTAGCTGACTGTGGTATTTCTGTCTTTCCAAATTGTCTTCAGCCTTGCCATTGCTGTTATTGTCAGCGCAATCCTGGACAATATTTTTGGCTTCGATCCCTCGTCTGCCACGATGGCTCCTAAGTACCTGAATCTATTAACTGTTTCCAGTTTTCGGCCTCTAATCATGATATCAGTGCTGATGCCACTGGTTTTGTTGGTCATCAATTTGGTCTTCTCTGCACTGATTTCCATACCAAAAGCAGTAGCTGTCCTGTCCAGTTTTTCCACCAACTGAGCTAGCTCCTCCTCAATTCATGCAAGGCCATCGATGTCATCAGCAAAGCGCAGATTCGTTATTATTCTGCCTCCAATACTGACAGTTCCTTCATGGTCTTCCAGTGCATCTGTCATGATTCTTTCAAGGAAGATGTTGAAGAGAGTAGGTGAAAGCAAGCAGCCCTGTCTGAATCCCACAGTTGTCCTAAACCAATCTCCTATTTGACCGTTAAAGCATACTGCGCTGGTGGCCTTGCTGTAAAGGCTTTCTATGACTTGGATCAGGTTAGCGTTGATGTTGTACAGCTTCATGGTGGACCAAAGGGCTGCATGCCATACCCTGTCAAACGCCTTCTTAAAATCTATAAAGACATGACAAAGGTCTTGTTGGTGCTGGAGGTATTTCTCACATAGTATTATCAGGTTGAAAATCCGTTCAGTTGTGCTTCACCCTGGTCTGAAGCCTGCCTGTTCTTCAGCTATGATTTCTTCTGCCCGCGGCTTAAGTCTGTTTAATATAATTTTTAGCATGACTTTGCTTGGGTGGCATATAAGACTGATCGTACGATAGCTCTGACCCTGCTGCAAATTGCCTTTTTTCGTGAGATTTACTATGGGTGACTGAGTCCATGGTGTTGGCCATTCCCCTGTCTGCCCGATCTTGTTGCAGATTGTTAGTAGGACGCTTATCATGGCTTCACCCCAACTATATACATAAATAACAATTTACACAAATTTTGTGAAGAATCATTGTCAAATGACTGTCATTGAATCTAAGAAAAAAGAAATCTGCAACCAAGATAATCTTTAAGAACTTAAATGTTTCACCTCCTCATGACTAAATACATGTAAATGGAAAGTAATGTATTTAGTATGGTCCTGAATAACATAATACATACTAGAACGGTTATGTACTAGAGTAAGAAAAATGCCTGCTAGAAAACTAAAATCACTACTAAAGGCTGATAGAAAAAGACGCGATGGATTTATTTGTTTATACAAGATACTAAAGAACTAGCAGAAGAAGAAATATCTAGCGTACTTGAACTTACCAGATTGTATGTGATACGTCTTTGTGTCATATGTCTTTGTGTGATACGTCTTTATGTGATACGGCTTTTTGTGATACGGCTACAAAATATTACTTGTATTACCTAATCTGTTTCGAATATACAAGACACTATACAAGACGTTGATGGAAACGTTAAAATTGGCTAAACACAGATATGACATAGAGAAACACAGCACATTTAAATATTTGACAGTTTGGATAAACTATACTCATG
This sequence comes from Unio delphinus, assembly GCA_029339505.1. Classification (NCBI taxonomy): domain Eukaryota; kingdom Metazoa; phylum Mollusca; class Bivalvia; order Unionida; family Unionidae; genus Unio; species Unio delphinus. The sequence goes on from JAQISU010000047.1 coordinate 20,213,497, forward strand.
GGAATAATAAATGTCTGTTACCAGGTGATATGGTGATGAATATATCTAGCTGAATTGGAAGAGGGCATAATCTAAACAAATAGATCCTGAGAAAAGTAAAAGGAAATAGAAACACATATGCATTAACAAACGTTTATAAGTATGACAATGGTTGAAAAGATTTGGTTTTGAAGTAAAATTCTAGAGCTGTGATTTTCTTTATCTTTTTCTTTTGCTGCAGTGTCTAAGCCTTAAAGTTTTGATCGACATTGAGTGTCAACATAACCCGGTCGTGTAAACATTTAGTCGTCTGGGGATATAACATTAATCTTATCATGCATATAAATGTTCTTACCAAAACACCCGTGCTTTGCTTTATCATGTCTATTTGATAATGTGCTACTTCCTCTTCTAACGCTATACTTGCTGTACAGCAACATGTAATCTTTGAGCAATTAGTATCATTATTCCTGGAGTAATAATATGGTGTCTTGGATCTTGATTGCAACAATCATATATTTGTGTAAATATGTCAAATAATATTTTTTATTAAAGTAACTTTGCTACAATCACACGTTTGCAGAGGCTTAGACTAAAACCCAAGCATATAGAGATGAAATGTTATCGATGTGTAAATACAAGTGATGTGTACCCGGGGCACCCATTTTTAATGTACGTATTGTGTTTAGTATTACCTTGCATAAACATGTTTACTTCGTAGTCAGGGACGAGAATGTACACAAACCTGAATCAATATCAATTATTTGTTACTGCCGGAGAAAAAGTGGAGCGCTGCATTACAGTTGGTGAGATCAATGATTACAGCTGAGAATTAAGTAAACATTACTAACTTTATAATTTTACATTTTGTGCTGAATGCTGTTAAACGATATCAGTGTCTAAATTAATGAAAAGGACACCATTCACTAAATACTTATCGAATGACGAATCAGAGGTTTGATATTTATATATCAAATGTTTTAATCTAAAAAATGGTTAGATTCGTATAATTTAATTATTTTGGGAGGTGGGGGGGGGTAACAAACGACTATGTGCCTAATCTGGTAAATAATTGTGATGAATAAATATATATGGGACAGGGTGATGGGATTTGAAAACATATATAGATTGGATGGTCACGAATGCTAGAGTAAATAAACTTCAAATGGCGGTGTATGTTGCCTTCTCCAGAATTAATACGGTATAGCTATGACATCGTTGGTGATACTTTGTTAGTTTTATAAACAAAGCATGTGTGCATTGCACTCTGTTGACTGGTATTTTAAGAAATATGTTTGTTTCATGGTGGTAGAGGTAGGCCGTTAAATGCTTTTAGCTGATCGTGATTGAATCACATCAATAAAAATTTGTATCATGTATCGTAGGTTGTTGAATTTTATGAACATCAAAAATCGTTAGTGATGACCTTGTAGGTAGTATTTCATTTATGCTGTGTAGAGAGTATAATATTAAGTCTTTTAAAATATCACTGAGCCACTATAAAGCAAAGTTATATATATATAGTGGAGCAAATTTATTCTTCAGCACGTGTCTGAAAGTCCTAAGTTACCTAGTCATCCCTACAGCAGATAAAAAGGACGATCAAAGGCTGACTCCTATAAATCAATGCAAGTGGGTCTATCTAATACCAAAAACATTGATATGTTAGCTATTCGTCGGGTTCCTTTAGGGCATATTTACCATGTATACCAAGAAAACTATATTTCGCGCTCCTGCAGCACACATATGAACGAGTTTATTATTGGTCCATAATATATAATATAAATGATCAAATATGCAATAATGCACATCACAAATCAACATATCACATGAACAGGACTGTTTAATAATAAACTTATTGGTCGTGATATCTAATTTGTGTATTTAAATTTCGATATTGGTTTTATTGTATACATTGCTTGCAGTCATTTGTTGGTGTTCTATGTCGCTGAAAGAGTATTATCGCAAATCCTTTTTAGTAAATTAGAGATGCGTGTACTTTAATAGACAGAGACGATAACACTTTGAAAGTTAAACTCTGTGAGTAGGAATATTGCATCAATGATGTATTTAAAATGCAAATGCGTCGTCATCGTCCTTAAGCGAACTTTAGCTAGGCTTTATTTTCTTCCTATTGTGACTTTTGTAAGGACAGAGGTCAGTATATAAACCTTACCCTTTTTCATTTTCAAAGAGTCAAGACTGTCCATACAAACAGGGTTTAGTGTATCATATTTCATTTACCAAGACGACAGACAGTCCTGCCAAACACGCTTTATCATATCTTCTTTCACTTAAAAAGATGACAGACTGATCTATCAAAACAGCCGCTATCGAAAAAATTTTTTTATTATATCAAGAGGCCAGACTCTTCTGCCGAACAAGTCTTAATCAGAATGTTTCCATTTACCAATTGCTGAGACTGCTTTGCTAACAGGCTTTATTGTATGTTATTTGATTTGCCAATAGGCCAGACTATTCTGCATAAAAGACTTATGTATCTTCTTTAACTTACGAAGAGAACATATGGTTCTGTAAAACAGGAATTTTGTATCCTATTGCATTTTCTAAGACCCAGACTAATCTGTCAAACATGCCCTACTGTATCTTCGTTCATTTTACCAATAGGATAGAATCTTCTGCCAAACAGGCTTCCGAGTAGTCTCTTTCATATACCAAGCCGATGCGCTAATCAGTCAAACACGTCTGAGTGTTTCGTTTCATTTACCAAGACCTTAGTGTACCTGTTGTCATTTGCCAAAAGGCTATAATGTTCTGTCAAACACGCCCGATTGTATCTTCATTAGCTATAGACTGAAGAGAGGTGTGGGTTACTGTCCAAGGATGTTGCTTCATTTAAGAAGCATGAAATGATATCAAAATATGATATACCATATGTGATTGGAAATTTACATTTCCCATTCATACGATAAATCTTTAATCTGTTCAAATTTATGATATCTGAACTTTAGAAGAAATATTCATAACCCAATTGTCTACGATTGTCAATTCCGTCTTTGTAATATTTACTAATTTGAAATTTCAGGAAGCTTCTGACAATTTTGTATTTTGAATTATGTTAGTTATGTTAATTATGATTTTTCTACATTGTCGTTCTGTGACTTGATGAACAGCTTAAGCATGATAGTATGGAAAGTTCTGAAATTGCCCTTGATGTCAATTTTATAATCCATGTCACACATGACCTCTTGATCTTCTTAGGGACCTTTCCACTGAACTAGTAATATGATTGTGCTAGAAGGAAGAAACAGTAGCACCTGATCTCCTACAATGAAATTCCTATTTCGCGCTCCACGGTTATAATACTTGGCATATCTGCATCCTGATTTCATTAGTTCATAATAATAATGAGGGCTTTGTATAGCGCCTAATCTTACGAAGCTCTAAGCTCTTTACACCATCAATAATGATATGACTACACTACAGAACAACAAATGACAAAAACAATGAAATTGGAAAATATAAAAACATGCTGAAAACATATAAGATACAAAACATGATTAGGTCGCTAAGTTTGTCCCTGCAGTGGAAACAGGTGAGTCTTAAGAGCACTCTTAAAAGGGACCACTGTGTCTTTGTGTCTAATTTCAATGGGCAATTCGTTCCACGTCGCCGGGCCCTGGTGTGCAAACGAACGTTGTCCATATGACTTTGTTTTCACCTTGGGAACAATGAGTATACGATTATCAGAAGAAGAGCGTAAGGATCTAGCTGGTGTATACACATGGGTGAGGCTGGATAGTTATGTAGGACTGGTGTCTGTCATTGAAACATAGCACAGAGAACAAATTTTGTGTTTGATTCTGTACCGAATTGATAGCCAATGTAGGGTACAGAGCAGTGGTAAGGTGTGCTCTGATTGGGGTACTCTAAAGATGATCCGTGCAGCTATGTTTTGAACTTTATTGAAGTTTCTGGAGTAAATATTGTGACGAGCCAGACAGAATTGAATTAGAATAGTCCAGTCTTGAAAGTACTAATGAACACACAAGTATTGTAGTGGCATCAACTGAAAGATATTTACAAATGGAACTGATGCGTCTCAATTCAAGATATGTTCATGACATGTTGGTGCAATGTGAGAGTACTGTCTAGAGTAACGCCTAGGTTTCGTAATGACTGTGAGAATTTAATGTTGGTGTTGCTAATATATGTATTGTCTGAGGTAAAGGATGTGAATGAGAAAGTCTTTGTGTTGTGATCAGAATAGCCTCAGTTTTATCATCATTCATCTGCAGCTTGTTTCATGTCACCCATGATTTCACATCAGAAATGCACTTCTCTACTCCATGGATCGTAGCATCAACTTCAGTTGGGTGGCTAGACTTGTATATGTGGGTGTCATCAGCATACATTTGGTGCGACACTGGTTGATGGTCAATGACACTTGAGAGCGGCTGAGTATGCAGAATGAAGAGAACATGTCCAAGAACATATCCCTGTGAAACACCACAACATACGTCAACTGACCTGGAGTGCATTCCATTTGCAGATATAATTTGTGTCCTGTTAACTAAGTAGGACTTGAACCACTGTAAGGCTATATTCTGAATGCCAAATACATGCTGGAGACGGTGAAGTAATATATCATGATCTATGGTGTCAAATGCTGTAGATAAATCCAGGAGAGTGAGGACTGTAATCTTTCCACTATCCAAAGCAGAGAGAATATCACTAAATACTTTCAGAAGAGTAGCTTCCGTACTGCGGCAAGGGCGATATGCAGACTGTACATTGCTTAAAAGACTGTTTGAATTCAAATGAGATACAAGGTGAGTTAGAACAACCTTTTCTAAGATTTTTTATATGAATGGGAGATTAGAAACTTGGCGGTAGTTCTTTAAATCGTTATGGTCCAGTGTTGGTTTCTTCAGCAGTGGTTTTATGATGTTCATCACGTGCCGTCTGGCATGTCTAGTTTTTCTCGCAAATCTAACACGTTCTGGCAGGTAGTTTTTATTTCTTCGTTTGCGACGTCACCTGTCCAAAGTTCGCGCAGTATCCGCATCGGACCTAAACGTTATTGCAGCACTCCACGATACACGAACAGAACTGCATTCAAATATCGGTCCTAGTCTTGTGGACATTCCGCGTACATGTTTAGTACCATGTTTCATAGTACCATTAATCTTCTCTACCAGTCCAAGTCCACATAGAACGGTATGGTGTAGTGTTCAGCCGTTTGATGGATAACAGTCAGCTTATTTCATTCGTGAAGTCAGAGTTGAATTGTGCACCAAAATCCGTGAAGATTTCTTATGGCACCCCTACCCTATTAAAGATGTCAAACCAATGCTAAGTCATCCATCCATTCCGTTTCAATAGTTTTCATCGCTGTGGCTTTGGGATATCTGGTTGAGTAATCCACACGAGCAAGATTATATCTGTTCTTTCTTTTGGTACTGGGTTACGTTTGCCCTACGATATCCACTGTCACCCTTTAAAACTGCGTATCTATTAATGTCATCTGTCATAATGGCACTTTTGCAATCCTTCCCTTACATACGGTTTCCAGGCGTACGTCACAAAACCGAGAAAATCATGTGAAGTCGCTATCAACTAGCTAAATAAACGAGATCTGTATCTCTGGGGTACAACTACTTGCCAATACTTGTACCCTCAGGAGTGGTAAACTCCCTATGAATTAGATTGTTCCTCTAAACGAATCTCGAGCTGCCCCTACCTTTGCTGTGTTTACTTGCGTCGGAAGCAATTTTCTCCACAATAAGTTTTTATGGATTCGTCGCGTTCATGCTCTCGTTTCAACTCGTTAGGTGAAATTCCGGAGATGACTCACGGACTTTTAATTTTGAAACCAGATTTTTCGTCGCCGGTTTTGTGCTCGCGTTTCGACTGCCCGGGCCAAAGGTATCCTAATATATGCCATGGATGGAAGACATTTACCTTCAACATTACCGATTGTCAGATCGTAAATAGTGTTTTTACATACAAAAGTCATCAAACAGTTCCGGCAATTAAAGGTTATTCTATCTTGATCCGTGCTACGTGGATGCGATCGATCTTCTGATCAAGTAGCATACATTAGTGACTCACACCCGAGCATTTGGTTTTCCTGCACGAGACTGCGTTTGATTACTACACCCATGCAACCAGTGTCACGTAATGTTACGACTTCTCGTTCGTTCAGGACACCTTTAGCGATTGGTACTCGTGCTTCGGAGAAAACACACGTGCAAAGTGAATGAATACCTGGTCCTAGCTGCATCAAAGTAACAGACGTAACTTTGCCCTGTATAACCTCGGCTACCTTATGTGTAGGTCCTTTCCTTTTAGGACAATTTGCTTGAATATGACCCAATTCCTTACATAAGTAACATTGGGTCAATAGCATATCTTCTTGTCTCATCGGTCTCGTACACTGGTTTACAGACTTCAGATCTTTTGAAACTACGTTCTGTGTTCCCCTATGAACCTCGGCAAACTAATCGGCCTACTTAGCCATATCCTGAACGTTCTCTTTCAAAAACTGACTTTAATTCCATGCTAATTGTGTTCAACAATTGATCTCTGAGCAGGAAATCAATTATCCCTTCAAACATTTTCGCCGCTTCTCCGCAATTGATCAACTGCTGAAAGCTGTCCAAAGGTTTCTCCATTCCCGGGCTTCCTATACCTCAACTTCTTAAGGAAACCCTGTTCACTCAAGTCGTACCTTTTTAGAAGTGCCGGACGTCGTAATTAAACACATACGTCTCTAGGAAGTCGTGAGTACACATCCAGTGCTTTAACTAAGGTACTGTGTTCCAGTGCCCAGTCATTTCGACTCCACTTCTGGTTCTCGGTGTACGGCTCAAACAAATGAAGATAATTATCCCTTTTATCTTCTGCAGGATTTGAGTGTAATTTTTCTTTGCCTGACCAGAAGTCAGAGTGACATTAATGACTATATTACATTTTTATAATATCATGTGCGATTCAACTCATGTTCTCTACTTGGGTATCAATTACTCAAATTTTTCCAATAATATGATTTAGTATCATTTTTTATCTGAAAGAATAATTACAATTGCTCTGTAAGCACCATGAAGAACCGGTGGACCAGCTACGGCAACAAGAGGTTGTGTTACACGAGCTCGAAAATGAACATCAGTGACAGTTTGTCTAGATAAATCAAGATGTGCCATTGAAAAGTTGTTGTATGGTTTAACGCCCTTTTTAGCACAGAATAGGCTATACATGGCGGTCAGTATTAATGATGGAAGAAGAACCCGGGGAAACCCCACTAAATAACCACCGACCTACGAGTAGTTATTGGCAAGCTTTCTCACATACCCACATTAGCTGAATCTGAGACTCGAATCCACGTAGACAGAGGTGAGATGACAGTGATCCGTAACGGAGAGCGCTTTAGACCACTCGGTCACTCGGGGAACCTCTAGTGAAAAGTAACAAATTTGATAGAGATTTGTAAAATCTAACTGTGCTATTTGCAAACCAGGATGTATATGTTGATCATGTCCCATAAAATTCATTAACCGATGAAATGCCCATGCTACATGATTTTGATTAAAATTTAACAATACATCTTCAGATGGTTCTTGATGTCCGTTTATTCTTAAAGAAACTTCATTAGAGACACCAAGTTTATGAAATAGCATATTTTTATGCGTTTGAGAGTTTCCTCGTACAGAATCTTTTAAAGCAATACAAATATATTGTGGTGCAGAAATACTGTGTTGCGATGCTATATGTCATGCACATATAACGTTAACATTTCTTTGAACACTACCTGTAGTTACTGTCAGCGATTATAATAACGATTTACTGGCATCCAGAGTGATAGTTTTGTCAGTATTACTTTACCACCATTAACAGCAGGTTGCCAGAGTGCATCATTATCGTCGCCTTTTCTACGGCTTCTCTAAACATCCCACGACACCCCAAGATTCTCAAAGAACACCCAAAGATTCTCAAAGAACACCCCAATAATACATATAATCGCACCAAAGCTTTTGAAAACCGTACCAAAAAAGCGAATACAGCAAACACACATACATAAATTGTTACTATTAATGATTGATATTATTAACTGATGGCGATATTTCAAATAACCTATGGAAACTTACACTTATGCATCGAATTTCTTAAATTTTATAATATTTTTACATAATTTCCTCATTGTGTGGCAATGTACCATACGTCTCTCATTTATTTTTTTTATAAAATGTTTATATACAAATTATCATTTCAGATGGTTCATCTAACTTTTTGACGTTTAGAACAAATGACCAAATAGTTACAAACTCCACACGAGTGATTTCCCTTGATTTTAAGTAGCTATAAAGGAAAATCGCTCAGTAATTCCTGTGATTTTGCATCAATGTCATGCTTGACATATTAGATGTAATTTGTCTAAACGGTCTGAATTTATAGGTCATTTAATGATTGGTACAGTGACACAGACAATTAATTATCAACAGTAACTCACAAACCACCAAGTCATTTAAATCAAATACATTTTTATTTAATTTAAATACATTTTAATTTAATTAAAATACATTTTAATCATCCCATGTGTTCCCTTGAAAGTTTATCTAATGATGTCACACCAGTTAAATATAATTAAGTATAATATGTACATAACACGTGTACTTTCAATTAATCAAGCTTTAATATTAGATTCATTTTTATACTCTAATATTCACGTGTTAAAGACGTGAAAAAGAAGTTTTCCTTACACTTTAATTTGTATTAAAATTTTTATAACATTTTATCTTGATGAAAACCCAGGCTGGTTCGGATCATGGCTGATTGACACAATGCTTATTCAGCGCCAATTATGCGCTGATTCGTCCGAAATTACAGACTTATTAAAAGCAGAAATAAAAACGATGAAACACACATACCTGTTTTTTTTAATAGAAGATATTACTGTTTTCGCAAGCATAGTAAAAGAATATAAAAGATAGATTTTCATAGTTTTAAATTTATTTAATATAGCCAGTTTCCAACTGAATCAGAATTAAAGATATGAGCTATCGCATTTACATATTTACCAAAATATATTGCCAATGTTTCAATAAAGAAAGTATAAAATTAACTCTCCATAAATCAGACCATTATGAACACTATCAAACAAGTAATGCATATTTATTGTTATTGAGTTATCTAGCAAATCGTGTTTTCTTCGCGTTCTATTTACAAAACAAATTGCATAAAGTTATTGACGACTAAAACGATCGTAAACATATCAAAAGAGTTAGTATAACATATCAAAAAGTTGTCTGAAACAGTACAGACGAACTTGTATTGCTTCTGTCCTTCTGTACACATACTCATCTTTTAGAACTTTCAAGAGTGTTGTGGGGCATAATGCTACAGAGCTAGACAGAGATGTTGAGACGATGGAAGTAAGAGTGCCTGAAATGATAGAATTTGAAAGTGATGACGAGAAGAGTATAACCAAGCCAATAGAGCCTGTGTTCCCCTTGGCTATATGCTATCTTTGCATCAAACATCTGAAGGATAATGTCAGGTACTTCCTTCAAAATAAAATATAGGTGGAAAAGGGTGAACGTGATATAATAATGATCCAAATATATGGTACCGGCTGACGCATCACAGACGCAAATACTACAATAGATATCTAAAGCCGATCTTCAAACAAGCACCAATAAAATGCATCCGACATTTGCACCATACTTAACAAATAAATTGAAACCAACGACTACTGAAACATTTTTTTTCCCAAACACCTAGCTGCAAAAATACTGAACGCTTGAATATGACTAATGAGAATGCCGAGTCCATTCTAAAACTCTCCGTTGCCTGGAAACCACAACATGCGCAAGACCTAATACAAAAAGGTTTCAGCGTGACACAGCTCCATTTCATGGATGATAGAAGCGCTCTTCACGACAGCAGCAATTACACCAAACAATGTTGGCGTCAGTCTGAAATATTCATTTAAGTACGATTTATAAATAAAAATTCAAAAAAACTGTACAAAGGTGGAAAGCTTGAAGAAATCAATCATATATGTATATATATATATATATATATATATATATATATATATATATCTATATATATATATATATATATATATATATATATATATATATATATATATATATGTATGTGTGTGTGTGTGTGTGTGTGTGTGTGTGTGTGTTAATTTGGTTGACCATCGGGGCTCGATGAAGTCAATTGCGCTCAGTTATTCGATGATGGATCCGCATGTGGCAATATGTACATGGTAGGCATTTGATGGTTCTTGACGTCGAGGCCTTTCCGCGTTACCTGGCGTCGGCTAATTTCGTTTTGCGGACATCGTCTACGGTTTTGCACCCCTTACTGACAGCTGCATGCCAGCCAGGTCAATACTTAGCACAGGACTCGAGGTTTCTCACAGATATGGAGCAGCAATTTAGGCTGTCTTTGATGAAGTCTTTGAATACTTTCTTCGGGCGACCCAGTTGTCCGTGTCCACTAGATAGAACTCCGTACAAAATCTGACATGGCATTTGAGACTCCTCAATACGGATGACATGACCTGTCCACCGCAGTTGGGCTCTCACGACCATCGCTTTGATTCTGGTTATGTAATGCCTGCTCTATCCAGCATTTCTAGGTTCGTCACTCTGCCTTGACATCTGACGTCTATTGTCCAGCGCAAGGCTCTTGCGTGGAAGCGCTCGAGTTGCCTGATGTGCTTCTTGTATGATGTCCAGGTCTCACATCCATATAGGAGGCTTGTTAGCACACCTGCTTTATATACCTTTATCTTGTTGGACAGCTTGAGATTCTTGTGACTCAACAAGAGGAGACGTCATAGTGATTGACTGACGCTGCTGATGCGTGCCGTCATCTCTTTGTTTAGCGATGCATTGGAAGATATTATGCTTCCAAGTTACCTGAAGTGATCGACAGCTTTCAGCTGAGTGTCATCGATGGACCCAATGGAGTGGGTGGGTAGGGTGGAGCGAGCTATGGTGCTTGGGACAGGTTTGTGAGGTACCTCTGTCTTGTCCAGGCTGATAGTGAGTTCGAAGTGTCTCAAGGCTTCCGCGAAGCGAGTAACGATGATTTGGAGATCTCCATCCGTATGTGCAACGAGAGCACAGTCATCCAAGAAAAGTGCTTCGAGAATCTGTTTTATATTGCTTTGGATCTGGCATTCATATACCATTCATTTTGTATATATATATATATATATATATATATATATATATATATATATATATATAAGCAGCAGAGAGGGTGAACAGACCACGATTTCAAGCAAAAATAAGGCTTCCAGATCATGTTTTCGAACAAAATATGGCCTATAGATAACGTTTTCGAACAAAATATCAGGTTTCCAACAAATCTCATTTAACCAAAAAAAAAGTCTCCATTTTTGCAAAAACGGAGATTTTACGATTTTTTAATCAATTTTGCTCGCAACGATGTGGTCATCCACCCTCTCTGCTGCTAAAGTTTTCAGTTCTGGGTTAACAAAAAATAATAAATGATTTGATCAAGTCTTTAGGATCTCACAAACAGACTAATCGCTAACACCTCTTCTTGTAAATCAATCAGATTATTTGACTGGTTGGTGAGTTTGAAATTAATTCTGGTTAATGAATTATTATGGCATCGCATGTAGACAGGATTAATTGGGTTTTCAATAATTAGGAATCCTGGAGGAGCTGTTGGTGCAAACGAATAAAGAATATATCCTTGCTGAGCTTGATTTGATCGTTCGAGATTAATTTGATAGCTTCCTTCGATAACATCACATACTAAATTGAGCGCAATCACTGAGGATATATTCACGTTGAACGGAGCGATATGCCTGCCGCCACCGTCTGGGTCATTATTATGTTTGAGGATTTTTATTTCCGATGATGCTGTTTTTTTCCATGCATCATGAATTATTTTAAAACCAACATCGATGGTGTCACTGAGAAGTTTTTTTAGTTCTGGTACGTTATATCCGGGTAGTTTAAATGTTGGAATATCCTTAACGGGGATATTATAGTCTGATGCAAATCTTGTTCTCGATAGGGGATTATCGTCATCTAATATATCCTGAATAATTTTTAGGCTAAATGTTTCCATATCGTCGATAATTTTATAGCATGTTTCTACGACGCTGATAAATTCATCTCGGGCGAGAGAGCCGGATTTAAGAGATATTAACAACAGTGAAAAATCATTATTCATTGCTGTGAAATTTTTAACGATTTTAGGTTTGTCAACAAAATGATATCCCTCTATTCCCTCCCCTGGCTTCTCGTTTCCAATTGATCGGTATCCGAGACCAAAGAAAGCTATAGTGATTCTGTGATCTTCATAACTCTTTATTGGATTATCAAATTTTATTCTGTCGGTGACATAATCATTTTTTTGTGGTTCTGGTAAATCAACGGTTTTTCCCCCTGGTGGTAATTCAGGCCATCCTAGTACGGTTCTAATAGAACTCTGATAGATATCTACGACGTATCCTTCTGTGCTTATCTCAATCGCGGATGATAGCGTCGGCTCATGAACTGTTATAGCGATTTTTGATTCTTTTCCAGTAATCGATTTTATTCTACGCGCGAATTCATTATTGATTTGTTCGATTTGGTATGACCCTGTTGGTATCGAAACGACGTTCCAGTCTGGAGTTCCGTCGGGTTTATTCTTATTTGCAAACACTAAAGAATTATTCGGTTGTTGACCACCAAATGATTTTGATCTGATATTAGGCCAACTGTGATACATTCGTAGTTTTGCTAGCGCTATCTCCTTCACTGGGACCGGAGAGGGGAAATTCACACTGAATTCTGGATTCGTTGATGTTATTGATATCATGCTTGTTTGTACTGGGTTCGTGTTCTCCACTATTCGTTGAAGTAATTCCCGCGGTGTTGTCATTGTTATTATACTCATGATTTATTTCTAATTTTGGTATCGAGGAATCATAAATACTGACCATCACTGAGAACTCACAATCTGGTAATGTTGATATTATTGAGATCATTTTGTTTTTTGGGTTCGTGTTTTCTGATTCCATCGGTGTTGTCATTGTTATTATACTCATGTTGTCGCTCTAATTTCGATATCGCGGAATCAAAAATACTGACCATCGCTGAGAATTCACTATCTGATATAATCGTATTATCGAGTGACGACGATATCATCAGGGATAACTGCGAATATGCGGTTGATGCAATATGAAATTGAAGTAAGTAATTCTGCAGTTTACTCTGGCTGCATGATGATATCTTTTTTGCTATCCCGGTTGATATACCCCCGATTGTAGCCACCGCAGAAATGCAAATTGGAACTACGACCGGGGCAATTATTGTAACCGATGCAAGTATTATTCCGGCGCCAGTGAGAACGCTTGACACCGAGTATATAATAACATCAATTGCGGTGATTCTTCGTCGGTATTTTTTTATTTTTATTTGATACTCCTCAGTGAGGGTTTTGAGTCTATTTTGAAATTCTCTGACCTGATCATAGCGACATTGAGTTGATGAAATCATTGTTATTTTAAAAACACTAGCGTTTTCAATTACGATTTCAATTTAGTTATTTGCTCAGATCTACTACGAATTCCAGATACCATGTTACTGATGCCCTATCCAAACTTTTATCATCGGCTTTTATCGTTAACCGTTCAGTTGTATCCTTGTCGATGAACGTTGATATCACATTATTGACCCCGGATGAACTCGACGATGATATATTAAATTGAATTGGTGCTACCAGCGTTAATCGATAAATACCCTTGATAGTAGCTGTGATGGGTAAAATAGCATGTGGCGATATCCACTCAAATGTTCCAGATTGAAGTGTGTATAAGTTATTGCTGAAGCTATGATGAGGAATTTTTATTTTTTCAAGTCGCGGGAGATTGTTGTTGATCGCAGCGATATATTCAGTGATGTTATCTATAGTTATTTTAACATCTTCAGGTCTAGTATTTCGTTTACCAAAAAATTTATCAACGATGTCAGTGTTTCTGAGGGTGATCAATCGTACTGTGTTAATAAAACTTGTATGAACATCATAATCAGATCGTAGCTTTGCTAAATCATCGATTGCGGTTTTTATCGTTCCAATATTCGGTGCGGACACTGGTGGATCACCAAGAAATTCTTGTAGCGGTTGATTGAATTTAGCAATGGCTTCACCGGTTCTGCTTATTCCTCTTCGTAGTGCGTTAAAAGCAGTTATATGAGCATCATAATCAGCTCGTAGCTTTGCTAAATTGTTGATTGCGGTTTTTATCGTTTCAATATTCGGTGCGGACACTGGTGGATCACCAAGAAATTCTTGTAGCGGTTGATTGAATTTCACGAATTCATCGTTGAGTGATTTTAATGAGTTTGCTGTGTTATCTACTGTTGTTAGTTTCTCTGTGACCGTCGAAACAAGTATGCCTGGTTTGAGTTTACCATCTTGAAACAGTGCAATAGCGTCATCGGCGGCGTCATGTCTTCGTGTTAAAATGTCATTCAATGACACATCACTGGATTTCAATTTACCCTCTTTGTCTTGAAATACAACTATTTCATTAGGATCAACATTTGTTAAGTTCAACGTCTCAGCTATTTCATCTTTGATTAGTTTTTTTACATCCTTGACAGAATCAGGTGGTGCAGTGTCATCGGGTTTGGGTTTCAAAGATCTCCCCCAAATATCAATCATGTTATTGTAAAACTCTTTCTCTCTCTAAAATCGTTTCGATTTCCAGCGATTACTAGTGTATTCATTAACGACAACATGTGGTGGTTTTCCGCTTGGGTTACTCAAGGAGTTAGAAATAGCGTCAAGGACATTTAATACTTCGCTGCCGCATATTGGTGGGTCAATCATCGTTTGTGTTGGTAGCGTAGAATACCAAGTCTTCATTGGAAGGGTTTTTATATACCGCATAAACTCTTTTGGTGGGGCTAATCCATATGAATCGAAATAAACAATCCCACGTGGATCAATAGCGTATGCAACCCAGTGAGTTCCGGGTCCAGTGCCGTTATCTAAATTAATGATTCCGGTTTCAACGCTGTTTGGTTGATGTGGTAATTGATCTTTCAAAAAGACACCTCTGAAGTTTTTAATCGCTTTTTTTTTAGCAGCATCCATTAAATCAAAATTGGACATAGGAACCATCAAAGATTTGGGAACCATAGGTTCCTGAATTAATAAATCGTTCCTGGTAGTCTTAGACCCTTTCCGCTGTACCACGAATACGGGGTTCCTGGTAGTCTTAGACCCTTTCCCTTTTTTTTATATCCTTTCCCAGTTGCTTTCTTTAGTGCCATTCCTGCTGCAGTACCAACGGCTCCTAACGCTGCCGCTTTAGCCACCGCTGGGGCTGCTGCTGCAATTAATGCTGGAATCGCAGCTAACAACGGAAATATACCGCCTGTTTTAATCATATTTTTGATAGCAGCCGCAGAGAGAGTAATCTAAACACCCTTTTTTGCTGCAAGTGCATCATTGAAATGTTTTATTTGACGAGTTGTCAGTGATAATTTATTTGCACCACCAGTCATTTGGTTGGGTTTCAACGTGATTGTGGTTCCACATTTTTTAGCTGATTCCGATTGCAATTTTTTTAATTGACCAGGAGTTAACGCAACACTAATAACACTATATGACATTATAAATAATTGATTGATTTTAATTCAATGAAAAATCGAGAAAATCAATCAAAGATTTTCTACTGGCGCATCTACCACTCTCATTCTTCCTCCAACACCTTCGAGTAGCATTGATTTATCACTGAGAATACCAGCAACCGCTCTATAATTATCAATAGCATCAGGACGGGTTACATTAGCTCTAAAGTGTATATCAACGACGGATTGTCTTGTTAAATCAAGATGTTCCAGCGAAAAGTAATAGATCGGATATAGATTCTTAAAATCTAATTGTGATATTTGCAAACCAGTATCAACATTTTGATCACGTGCCATGAACGACAGCAATCTATGATACACGCGTGCAATATGATTTTCTGTGTAATCGAGTTGCACATCTTCGGATGGTTCCTGCTGACCGTTTATTCTCAGTGAGACGTCTTTCACACCTAATGGATCAAATGTCATATGACTGAAACGTTGATCGCCAACTCGTGTGTTATCCTGTAGCGCTACAAATATATGACGTGGAGCTGAAACACCTTGTTTTGATGCTAGATTCCACGTGAATAACCCGTTCAGATTTGATTGTTTAACATCTGTACTCACGGTTAACCAACTTAACAACGACTTTCCTCCTTGGTCCATAAATGATAGTAATCGTTCTTCTGCGGTGATTGCTGGAGTCAACATTGGCATCCACAATGATATTTTTATTAAAATAACTTTACCGGCATCAGCATTGGGATTTGCAGCATCTGCTGGAATCCTCCAAATTGCGTCATTATCATCACCCTTTCGTACAAGCGCTACTGTATGCTGCGCCCCGTAGATAACTTTTCGGACGTTTCTACAGAATCCAAATATGTGATGCAGTGGAATAGCGCATGAAAATGATTTACTAGCCCCTTGCAACATTGAAATACGTGTTGAGGCTCCTAGATTGAAATTAACGTCGTTGTTTATAACTACAGTCTCGACATCAGCATCATCATTAGCAGCACTGGCTTTTTTTGGTCGTCTTCCAACAAATTGAATTCCTCCAGCGGTATTTTTAACATCCTTTGCAAACATCATAGAAGGTCCTGCTGATCTTGTATAATCATCAGAATATCTCGCTAACCCGATTATTGTTGTAGCCACATCAACATCGCGATCTATCGACTCGATTTCTTTTCCATCAATGAGGTATCTTGCACTCTCAAATAACGCCATAATACCATTATTGACAAAACCGACTTGAGTACCAGCTGGATATGATGCTCCAGCAGCTGTTACAAGTTTTCCTTCTACTTCGATAAACGCTTCACAAGGCAAAAAATATTTACTGGTATCATGGACTTGAAGTTCAATTCGCGATCGACTATTTGCGTCTATTGCATGATAAGCGTAATATTGATAATCGCGTACAGAATCATCCTTGCCAACTGGGGCGTCTATATCAAACGCCGGATCATGTGATTTTTTGAACATTTTATTCTATTTATCAGAGTCTAAATCGTGAAATCATAAACGATTTTCATCGACGTAGTTTTTTAAAGCCGCTTCCTGCTATCATATTTGCGTCGGGGGTTAAAGCCATCGACGCTAATTTTTCGTCTACTGCGTTATTTATAATTTTACTAACCCGTGCAGGCATTTCTGCTGTAGATGGCAATGGTACCGGTTTCTTTTTTCGTCTCACTAATGATGTTATTTTATTCTTCGCGGCTGAAAACGCTTTTCCAGCAAGATCTCCAACAGCACTAATACCCTTATCACGAATAACATCAATTGCTTTCATCCATAATTGTTTAGCTAACGGCATCACTTTTGGAGCCATTCTTGCAAATAACCCCGCAATGGTATTGCCTAAACCATCTCCGTAGTATGCTCTGTAAACCGGAAACCGTGAATTAACTACATAGACGGGGGTTGGTTTATCATGATTGTAGTGTATGATCATTATTTGAAATCAGAAACCATTTTTCAATTGGAAACGCTAGCGTTTTTATTTAATCACTGTGATAATCCACTACTAACTCGCCAATGAAATCTCGATATGTCCTGATATCTATGATACCGCCTTGAAATAAACGTCTACAGATATCAGATGCTTCATTAATTATTTCCGGTGAGTTGTTTCCAGCTCGGAAACCTCCTATAAGAACTTCTAATCGTGATATATCACTGAGAACACTACCAGGACATGAAATCCAAGGATTTTCCCTCGAAGAGTTTCCAACGCTAGTGTTTTGCAATCCACTTCCGCTATAACCAGCTGCTTCATCTATTTTGTCTAAATCGGCTTTTTGTAAATAATCAAGAATATCATCATCAGGTGGTAGTTGTTGTTGTTTTTTAGGCGAGTAGACTACTTTCTTTGTAGGTTGCTGTCGCTTTCCTCGCAATTTTCGCGGTTTGTTTTTGTTGTTTAAACTCTTCGTATTTTTCATACACTATATCCACCGCATTTCTATATTGAATATATGATGCACTATTCTTCTTAATTCTACCTGTTTTTTCAGTTTTGATTTTGTAGAATATATCAGTCCAATGATCTAAATTTCTAACAAACTTATGATATTCTGGTTTCAACATATCTTTCCTGTTTTCATAATTCGTAACAACAAGCTCAGGGATTCCTGTTGGATAAGTCTTATTAATTTTTGCTAACCTCGCCTCGTTAAATATCACGCGTAAATCATCTACTATTTCTTTTGATTCGATTTGTTTTGTTTGTTCAGTTTTCGCTGCTATTTTTTCGAGTTCACCGATAACAGATTTCCCCGTCTCGGGAACATCTCCCAGTATAGCACGCTCTATCCCTTTCGTTGCTGTGGTTACTGGTTTAAACAATTCTTCAGATCCCACAGCAAAATCAGTTTGTAAACTCTGTCGTTGTTGCAGTTTATTTCTTACAGAGTCGCGAATTGGTATAAATTTCTTGATTGCATCAAGTCGTTCACGAGCCAATCGGGTCGTTAATGCTTCATTGACCATTATTTGAAATCGTAAACAATTTTTCAATTGTAAAACAATTTTTCAATCCGACCTAACACGATCGTGGAAGTGTTTAAACATCTCTATCAATGATGGGGAAAGTGTGGAAATCCTTATAAAAATAAATAATATCACACTTTCCCCACTTTTCCATTGATCAATCCGAACCAGCCATCAATTTTCTATTCACTGATTTCAACAGTTTTAATCAAAAAATGCTAAAAAAAAATTAAAATCTCTATGAGGGACGGTCACAATCAAATAATGATAAATGGTTGGTCAATCAAAACTGTTCATTTTCTTGAATTAACGCCCGTAGGTTTCTAACTTTAGAATTAACCTCCTTTTTCAATTCGTATTCGTACCCCAATTCTTTTCGTATTCGTTCTACGATGATATACAACGGAGCGAACACACTTACGTCACTGGAAAATGCGAGAGAGTCTTTAATAGAATTCTGAATTCTTTTGATGAGCGCATACTTCTTTGGTAGCATATATTTATTGTTGTTAACTCCGTATTCTATATCCTGAAAATCAGACATGATTTGATCAGGATTTAACCCATCTGATAGTTCAGTATCCCAACTTTTCAATTTTGAAATCTCGGATAAAATGCTATTCATGTTTTCAGAATTCATTATTCTATAATAATGATATATTTCTAAATGAAAAATATGACGCATTAGACGTAACTAAATCAAATTTTCTGTCCTGTCTTTTTTGAAATCGCCGTTTTGGTTATCCCCTCTGCAACTCTTCGTACTGAGGATCCACAAATATCGAAGTGCCTACCGGCTTCATTCATTGATTGAAATATTTTTTCTTCGTTAGTTATCGTATTCAAAGATTTTACTGGTCTCGCTTTTTTCGAGCATTTCCCAGTCCCCCCTCGTTCGGAATTTTCACTTTGTGTGATAGCCTGCAGATTTGATAAAGAATTGTTCTTTGGATTAGAATCGATATGATCAATAACAAAATCATCCTGGATCAATCCATAAAAACACTCAAATGCGAAACGATGATTGAGATATCTCTTCTTCCCAACAGTGAACACCAAATACCCCATACCATTGTCAGGACCAACTGGTTTCTTCAGTCTACGATTTCTTACAACACCATCACTGGATGCTTCATAATTTGTGATCACAGGGTGTTGTCTGAATTCTTGGTTCATTCGTATACATAATACTATTGTTTGTCTAATTCATTGTTTGGTTTAATGATAAATCTTTCGATGTAGTCTTGAGGAGTTCTTATGATTTTATCCTTGATACTGACTTTGTCAGCGTCAAGAATACTGACTTTATCAGCGTCAAGAATACTGACTTTGTCAGCGTCAGGGTCATAATTACTGATTGATTGTCCATTTTTTATTCTTTTATCATAATATCGCTTCAACTCCCTGTATCGCTTACCACCGCAATTTAGACACAACTGAGATTTTCCCCTGACCCCAACTCCACATAGAATACAAGGTAACGGACCAAGGCTTCCACGACGAAAGCTTTGCATATGATACCCACAGAACTCATTTCTGCATGATTTGTTACACGGGGTTATTGATCCAATCATAAGCCACTTGCAGTGATTCATTATATAAAAATCTTTCATTTAAATGCTTGTTTCAATTATAGCATGAGGGAATTAAGGAGAACGCCTTCGAAAAATGCTGATAAGGAGTTTAAGAGATTATTAAAAATCAATCCTAGATTTAATCTCGATAGACCCGAAAAACGTCCAATAGACGGAAACATGAAAGAGTTTAAGAGATTATTAAAAATCAATCCTAGATTTAATCTCGATAAACCAAAAAAAACGTAACAAACGTCCAATAGACGGAAACATGAAAGAGTTTAAGAGATTATTAAAAATCAATCCTAGATTTAATCTCGATAAACCAAAAAAAAACGTAACAAACGTCCAATAGACGGAAACATGAAAGAGTTTAAGAGATTATTAAAAATCAATCCTAGATTTAATCTCGATAAACCAAAAAAACGTAACAAACGTCCAATAGACGGAAACATGAAAGAGTTTAAGAGATTATTAAAATCAATCCTAGATTTAATCTCGATAGACCCAAAAAACGTAACAAAATCAATCCTAGATTTAATCTCGATAAACCCAAAAAACGTCCAATAGACGGAAACATGAAAGAGTTTAAGAGATTATTGAAAATCAATCCTAGATTTAATCTCGATAAACCAAAAAAAACGTCCAAGAGAGATTACCCTTGGAAAGATGCTCAATTCAATCTCGATATAGTTTCTAATACACCAAAGAATACAATTCTTGATAAAGCCATGATTAGTAAAATCAGAGATTGTTTTAATGAATTCAAGCGTGATGGAGCATCTTATTGTTGGTCAACATTTCGAATTGATGGTGTTGTTGATGCTACCATGACTGATGAAAAAGCAGCAGTGATAATTGCACGTGTTGGGGAAAAACGGCATTTTTTCCGAATCAAATTCATTATCGAAGTCGATGGCAAACGGATTATTAGGGATAAATTTGAACCAATCCTCAAGAATAAAAAAGCTGTCATTGTGAGTAGAGATTCCAAACCAGGAATTCTAACCGGCATTGACAAACCATACTACGAAAGATCTTATCCCGTAACAGCAATGGTTTATGGGATATATCCGTTAAATGATAAACCCGATATCGCAAAACTAGCTCCTATGAAATATTCTAGTTCACTGAATTGTGTAGCAGAACGAATAATAGAACACTTCACAAATGCGTCCCGGGGGAATAAACTAACTGATCTAAGACGAAAAAAAATAACCGAGTGGGAATTAACGGTAAAACAGCACGGTGCAAAGATTTCTGATATAGCTAAATTAGAAGCATCATTAAAATTCCCAATATCAGTAACAACAATAAACGGAGAAGTATTATACGAACCGAAATATCAATCGCGAGGAGCCCCAATACAGATTATTGGTCATAACAAACACGCGTGGACACCTGCGGTAACAATATTTCCACGAGAACGAACGGTGAAATATATCCCTAAGGAGTTCGTCGGGGATGTTTTCTATGAAGAGAAATTATTCGATGCTATTCATGCGTTGTGTAAGGATGATCCTGTGTCAGTGTGGTTACTTAGAAGTGATGAAGAATTCGATCAATTTGTAAAACCAAATGGTGAATTATATCGCGTTGAAGAATTAGATAACAGAATGAGAAAAATCGCTAGTGATTTTTCACCGGAGAATTCCCATGAAAAACTACTCACAGATAGTTTTACTATTCCATCAGTGGTAGCTCACTTCGCAAGAGAAAAAAACTCATGGCGTCCAACACGAAATGATTTTCTCGAGGATGTTAAATTGAGTTGCGTCGAATTTGGTCATGGAGGACTGTGGAATACGAAATACTCACGTGATGGTATGATTTCAATTGACATATCCGCGTGTTATCCTGGAAGTTTTCTCGGGTATGGGGAATGCGCTGAGTACTTCAAACGATTTGGACACCTCACGCATGAAATGACTCGTGTTGCGATTAATGGACCATTGCCTGATTTTGATTTAACCGGATTCGCTCGTGTGATATCATTTGAATTAGCTACAGGGTTACATCCGTGTAGTTATGTTTGGCTCGGTAGACACCTATCTGAAAAACACTGGATGCCAATAGTGCTATTGAGATATATGATTGATTGTGGTATGCTAATATCGTTGATTGTTTCCGAGGCTATTATATGCTATCGAGCTCAGAAAGAAGTTTGGCTACCACAACCCGATCTAGATAGAATAATCAACGAACTACGAAAACAGTTTCCAGATTTCAGTGAAGAAGAAATCATAAATTGGTCTAAGAAGTTATTTGAAATTAAAAAAGAACAAGCAAAAGATCTCGGAAGAAGAATAATCGGTAAATTTACCCAGGGTGGACGATACGATAACGCAAAATACTCTTCGCGGTTGATCATAGACGTCGCTGAATACGATTTTATTGTAACGGATTTAATGAAACAGGGAAAACTTGTATCCCGTAAGGATGCTTTTCTATCCAATGGTGAGAAATTAGGTACGGTTGTTACCTACTGTGATGGATATAATTCCCAGTATACACATTTAAGATCATCTATGCTAGCCTATGCTTCTATTAATCTATTTTCGATGATAAATAGATTTCCTAATACCGCGGTTAGAGTGGCCACTGATTCGATGTATATACACAATAAGTACAAATCAGCTGTAGCTAAATTCACAGATCCCGAAGAAAATTGGGGGCGTTGGCGATTTAGAAAGGAGATGCTACATGAGTATTGTGAATCCGCAGACGTTGCCATGGATGATAAATATCTTTGTTGTAACCGTATTGAAATTCAATCAGAATTTTCTAATGCACCACCGGTATCTGATCCAGTAGGTAAATACAAGACAGTTTATTTAAACGGTTGTGGTGGGTCAGGAAAGACAACTCGTGCAATTGAATTATTTCGTCGGTCAACCATGATTGTGTTAACACCGACTCACAGACTCGCCAGAGAGATGATACAGCGAGGGGTAAATGCCTGTACTTACCATAGTTTCTTTCGATGGAAGGGTGACAAATGGACTCCTGAGCGTATGGGTGATAAATTCATTCCTGAAATCATAATTTGGGATGAAATATGCACAGTGTCATTAGATGTATTACAAACATTTCTTGAGTGGTTGTTAAACAAAAACACAAAAGTCGTCATGTGCGGGGATCACGGCCAACCACCACCATTTGTCGGTGCATCTCCACATGAATGGCTAAAGGGTTTTGTAGACTACTATGAAGAAATCACCACTGATTATAGATCACTTGATGAACGATTACGAGAATTTTAGAAACTAATTAGATTACAACCGGATATAATCCAATGCGAAATAGCGCGTGAAGTGATTTCAGAAACTCCAATGAATGATTTCTGGGAAACATGGAGACCAAATGATTTGATAATTGCAAGTAGAAAAATAGTCAGGGACACACTTCAAATGAAGTTATTTGAATTGCATAAAGAAAAATTTGCAACGCTTCCAGTACCCCTTTGTTATAGGCCATCGGATACACGAAAACAGAATATTGAAGCTGATATTCCAGGACAGAGTGAAAAACAAATTCTCGTATTAAATGATATTGTGCTGGTTGATATCAATGTCGTTGAAGATGCATTGCGTGCTAATAAATCCCCGTGGACGCTAGGATACGCAGCAACAATACACTCTTCACAGGGATTGACTATATCGAATACAATTGTTTGGATGATGGATAATCACATCGAATGGTCGAATTTAGTCTATCTCGCAGTATCCAGAGTACGAAACATAAATCAACTTCGAAGAGTTGTTTTCGATGATAATGACACAACAATAAGTGATATTGATGTTAGCATCATTAATAAAAAACTCTCCGGTTACAAACAACAGGACAAAAAAAAACAACGAGAATTTGATATTGATGCTAAATTAATAATCACTTTGAAGAAACAACAGAATAATCACTGCGCGAGTTGCAATTGTATAATGCGTTGGCAGTATTCGGATAAGGATCCTCGCCAATTCACCGTAGACAGAAAAAATAACAATCTCGGTCATGTCAGAAATAATGTGATGTTGACTTGTCTTGAGTGCAATAGACGCAACGGTGCTAGTTAAGACCATGCGGTGGCAATTGAGTATCCTCGGGAATCACTTGTAGTTGTTGTCGAGTAAAACCCCGCTTAGGGGCAGTTGAATCCAGTTTATAGACTGGAGGTCTACCAGTTGATCGTGTTATACTAGATATCTTATGCGTAGTGACGCTCCAAATAGGATCAGTAGCCCTTTTTCTACCCCCTTCAAGCTCTCCTGGTTCGTATAAGTACCTCACAATGACATTACTACCAAGAATTGGTTCTTTGAAATCTTTTTGTGGTTGTACGGGTATTGACTTCTTTTTAATCGCGTTGATAGGTTTCATGTTGATTGTTCTAGTAATCTCGTTTTTCAGTGCAGTAATCACAGATGGTAATCTTTTAACCCATTCACGGGATCGCTTTTCTTGAATGAATTCTTTTGCGTATTGATATCCAAATAACCGCTCAGCAATCGTCCGATTAAATCATTCTACAATTGCCTGATCACGATGTAACGCAGTATGCCCTCGTCGTATTGTGGCATTGTGATGTTTCATTGTTGATAACACTACACCCTGAAATTCCTTGCCAGGATCAACCTGCAATAGATTTGGCCAGTGCAGAGGACCTCGTCGATAAATCCTTTCAAATGCAGAAGCGACTTCAGTGGCTGATTTTGTTTTTAACGGTTCTGCTTCTTTGTATCGACTTGCAATATCAACTACGGTTAAAGCGTATTTGTAACCACGATCATGTGGCAGAAATAATATATCAGCCTGATGAACTTCATTAGGAGCGGTCACATCAAAATGCGAGAATTGAATTTGTTTAGGCGGTGGTAGATAAATTTGCCATAGTGCCTGTTTGGATAACCAATTAGCCGCAGTGGTTTTTTTCACTTTTGCAGCGCTAGCGAGTTTATGGACTGCTGATTTACCCCTCCAGTATCCTCTTGGGGAATAATAAATTGATTCCATATTATTAATTACCAGCACCTAACATCAATTTACTTTTCATAGCCGATTTTATCAAAAATGAAGACAATTTTTCCTTGAAGGATTTATCAGGAATAGCATTTAACGCATGAATTAATTTTACATCTGCGAGATGCCTGTGTTGCAGATTGCTGCTTTTATAAGCAACATCATGAAGGTGACAGGCCTTATCAATGGCGTTTATTGGTTCTTCACCGGGGTTGGGTTGGTTTTGATTATTGAGTCTGATATCAAGTCTGGTTCCCGGTCCACAGTAGCTATATCCTGGAAGGTGCTTTTCTCCGGGGTACTTTGCCCATGGGGTTCCAGGGAGCTTTGCCAATTTGGCTGCGATATCACCTCCTCGTTTTTTTTAAAAACATCTCCGGATTGTAAAATCTTTGATTTTGTAGAAACAAATCTAAATTTTTTTGTACCACATGTTGCACATCTACCAGTTAGTGCTGATCTGTTATTTTTAGTTGTAACCGTCGTCACATCATTTGTGCTAGTACGCGTTTTACACTTCATACAATATAGATCCATAATTTATGTATAGAAATATGGATATAATTGATTTTTCAGCGACTAAAACAAGAGAACCAATTAAGCATCATGCAGCGCTACCAAACTCTATCCGGATGATTATAATCGGGCCATCTGGATCCGGTAAAACGCAATTGTTACTCAATTTAATAATGAGATGGATGAAGTGGGATAAGTTGTATTTAATTGCCCCTAGCGTAGATGATCAACGATGTTATGAAGTGTTAAAGGATTTTAACGAGAATGCATCAGAAATTAAGGGTGAGAACGCCATTGATTTTATAACCGATATCGATGAAGCACCGAGTATTGATGATATTGATGGAGATATTAACAATTTAGTCGTATACGACGATATAATGTTGGATAAACAAAAAAATCCTGCTAGAATATTTTCCCGTGGGCGTCACAAAAACACTGACGTGATATATGTCACTCAACGCTACACTCAGGTTCCAAAAGTCATCAGAGATAACTGCAATATTCTTTCTGCATTCAACGGAGTTGATACTCATACTCTTAGAAATATTTGGCAGACATGGTGCTCTGATATGGACTTCAATCAATTTCGAGATTTCTTTAGTCATGCTCAGTCGACTCCGCACGGATTCGCAACAATAAATTTGCATGATCCTCGGACACGATATCGTATCGGACTTGATCAAATATTCGGTTAAAATCGTAAAAGAATTATTAACCCAGAACTGAAAACTTTAGCAGCAGAGAGGGTGGATGACCACATCGTTGCGAGCAAAATTGATTAAAAAATCGTAAAATCTCCGTTTTTGCAAAAATGGAGACTTTTTTTTTGGTTAAATGAGATTTGTTGGAAACCTGATATTTTGTTCGAAAACGTTATCTATAGGCCATATTTTGTTCGAAAACATGATCTGGAAGCCTTGTTTTTGCTTGAAATCGTGGTCTGTTCACCCTCTCTGCTGCTATATATATATATATATATATATATATATATATATATATATATATATATATATATGTATATATATATATAATGTAGGAGTATACAAGAACGTGTACTCGGTATGTTCAACTCAGAACTTGAGAAGATAAACAAATATTTAAGAGAGGAAGACTGACAGAATGAGAAAAGATAATGAATCATTACATTAACCTGTATCGCAAATGCGATGCTGCCATTCCCCGCATCTGTTATAACACAAAGCAAGCTGGGCGAGGCCTAAGATGGATATGACATTTTACACGAGAATAAAACACCATTATCACAAATAACACAGTTCAGTTAGTATCATACCAAAATAGTTCTGATTTAAATGTCATTATATAAATTGTATTTACTATACATTAATCCGAAATTTACACACAAGTATACCAAACACCTTTATTAAAACTTAGGATACAAGATGGCGCGTAATGAAAATTTTAGACAATTTTATACAAATTTAAAGCGTGTGGTGCATTTAATTTTCAAACCTTTTTCATTTCATTAAAATTAGCATGCATTGATTAACGTAATGAAAGTGAATTTAATGATAATTAACTATTTACATCACTTTTGATTGCAGACATCAATCGATAACCGTGAGATTAGTGGGAATGATATAAGTTTGCTAATTATTAATTTTTTTTAAATCGGATTTTTAGATGCAACTTAGATGCAGCGACTTAGAGATGTGTCGGTATCTTCTTTAATTGCAGGCGTCAATGAATAATGGTGTAATTAGTGGAAATTAATATTAGTAGTGTGCTAATTATTGTTTTAAATATGCATGGATTAGGGCGAATTGTCACTTGCTTGGAGTTGAAGTATCTTGGGGTCAAAATGTCTTGGGAAGTTTCTTCGGGTCTAAATATATCGCTCCCATATCGTATTGCTACTTATTGATAAATGTTAATAAATATTCACTGCACTGTATTACTGCTTGCGAACAAGCTTTGTCTGAATGGGAGTTATTTCCCATGGCAACTCATGGCCTCGCTACTTTTCCTGTTTCATAAACAATCTCTATATATTCACGATGTTTGTTTCTTTATTTGTTTTTGAAATTTCAAGTAGACATTTCATAAAGTCTTAATTTGTTTTAAGATAGTCTTGGGCTGTCCTGGGGTGTATTGGGATGTCTTGAGGTGTTTAGTGAGACCTCATTTTCTAACAAACACAACTGTATGTTTAGCTCCGAAAATAACATTTCTAACATTTCTACAAAATCCAAAGATATGTGATCGTGGAATTGCACATGGAAATCGTCGACGAGAATTTTTTAATGGAAGTGATGTAAATCCTAAGTTGAATTCTCGATTAGAACAATAAACCACCAGCCACACATCACACGTCATTGGCGTCGGATAAATCTCTTGGTCTTCTTCTATCATAATGTCTGCTGTCAGGGCTGTCATTATATATTATAATGTAAATAAATAAATCCATGGAATGGAGTAAGTGTTTAAGTTCTCTAAAGATAAAATATTGAGTGTACACAGAGTTGTTATTCAGACCCCAATTAAAAACTGTTTCAATGAAGTAATTTATTTTTATGTGGTAGCTTTTAACCACAGGCACTTCATTATTGGTAAATTAATGTATACACTCACCATATAACACAAGGTACCTAACTCACGCCCGTCACAATCTGATCCCTCGATGACTCGGATCGAATTAGTATACCTATGTGGAATACACGAATCAACGGATAAACTTTTCGCAAAATCGGCTCTTCAGAATCACTACGATTACATAAATGGTAATGGGCGATATATTTGGAGTGTCTTCTTTACAGTGGTGTACATTATGAGTGACTGAATGCACAGATAGATTCAGAAAATTACATCGAAGTCATCGAGGGGTCAGATTGTAACGGGGGAGAGTTAGGTACTTTGTGTTATATGTGAGTGTATACATTAATTTACCAAGAATCAAGTGCCTGTGCTTTTAATAGCACACGAGAACGGGTTACTAGAAACACCGAAATACACTGAAATACTGAAATACACCAAAATACACATGCATTTACATGTTCTATCTTTATATATCGGTTTCCACACACAAATTATTATTTGTTGTTGTTTGAATAATAATATAAAGCAAATGAAAAAATATGATTTTTGTGATTTTGATACAAACTATTTACTTGTTTCCTATTTATAGTACATTTCATGCAATGATGTCACTCGGTCGTACTTCATTCGACATATCAAATTCATGGAGAATGGTAGTAATAATAGTGAAAGGGAAAAGTATGGAAATATCAAAAGTATTTGCCGACATTATATTATATATTTACTATAACTTTTAATGAGACCGTTTGACACACAAATAATATTTAATTGAGTTTTTGTTTTTAAGGTTTCCAAATATTTGGCATATATACACTGGTTATGATGATGCTACCTTTGACTAACTGTGTTCTTCTTGGAAATATGTGAATGGGGAATAGTCATACTTGTTTAAATAATAATAAAAAAGCGAAAAGATTGAAATACGTACACAAAGTGAAAGTGAAATGTAACAGTATACGATAGTATATATGCAAGAGCGAGATGAATATATGATCGTAACAAGCCACGATATATTTTGAATGTTTTCTTTTAACAATTGAGATAATGGCAATGCAACATTTTGTAATCGTCGATTAGACAATTTAACATGTCAGGAAATGGGGCGTTTCCTTCACTTAGTTCATCACCCTCTTGTATCAAGATAACGGCAAACCCGTCTATGCGTCACCGTGTCATACATATAACTAACAGTCACTCCTTAGTTAACTCGAGAAAGCACGGTGTAGCATGCATTTTCCTCCAACGTCTAAGCACTCCTATGAGACGATTTGTACCGAACGTCCAGGGGGACCCCCTGTAAAAATGTAGTATATATAAAATAAAACTAAATACAATCATGTCAATACTATGCATGTTTTAATTTAACGAAAACAAGTATCTTCATGAAAATTCCTGTCATTTAATATTTGAGACCCAAACTAATTTCTCCAAAAATTTAGACAAGCCAAACAGGATGATGTGGTTGATGATCGTAAAACAATTGTATTACGTTGTGATGCGCTGCTGAATAATTGTGCGTCATATTAATTATAAATAAATGTTTGTTGAGAATGAATGCTGCTTTAAGTTAATTAGGGCTTGTATGTAACTGCATACTAGGTACAGATCATATTTAATTGGACGAAACATGGACTTCCGACAAGGTCGATGGACGTCTGATAAGGTCGATGTAGACGTCCGACATGGTCGATGGACGTCCGAAAAGGTCGATGAACGTCCGAAAAGGTCGATGGACGTACGACAAGGTTGATGGGCGTCCGAAAAGGTCGATGGGTGTCCGAAAAGGTCGAAGTTCGTTCGAAAAGGTCGATGGACGTCCTACAAGGTCGATAGTAACGGGAATGTCCTTCCATTTATGATGGGTTGTAACTTAAAAATATATTACAGTCGAAATATATTGCAAGTGTGCTAAAAGGTACAGATCTGGAAAACGGGGCAAAACAGGGAGAAAGTAGATTCTGTTAAAATAACAAGATTCAGATAATTTGCATGCTTATTTCTATATGCGAATGTATTTCGATATAATTATTATAGTGCGGTAATATGATTCATTGTAGGCTTTAAATAATTAACATTTACTTTTTAGACTACAAACAATTTGGCATTTTGCACTTACTATTCATGTGTTTAGGTACAACTTATTTATCGCGTACTCGTTTTTAATAAGCCTACTACGCTTTGACTAGTGTAATAAATATGAAAGGTAGCATATTTTGATGATAATGGGCCCATGTATATATACACAAGCGAATCCATATCGATACTCATAAGGGCACTTGATCAATTCACGTGAATGTTTTAAAATTCAGTTAGTTAATATATCAAAGGTTCATTCTCTAAATTGTACTTTATCATATTAGTTTATTTTTGAAAACATAAAAGGATTATTGCAGGTGTGGAAAATGAAGACTGTGAGCCCCTGTTTTCAAGTGGAATATTCAAAATATGCGTTCCGGATGTGAAAAATACTGTCCTTTGCTGATTGATTTAGCTTAGTTTATAGAGGTTATGAACTCCGAAGTACGCTGTGATTTATGTTACAAACCCAATGAACTCTAAAGTACGCTTCTCTATGATTTATGTTATAGACCTTATGAACTCTGAAGTATGTATCTCAATCATTTATGTTAGAGACCTTATAAACTTTTAATTACGTATCTCTATGGTGTATTATATAAACCTTATGAACTCTGACGTATGTATCTCTGTCATTTACAGTAGAGACTTTATGAACTTTTAAGTACGTTTCTGTGTGATATATTATATAGACCCTACGAACTCTGAATTACGCTTCCATGTGATTTATGTTAGAGACGCTCATAATTCAGGAGTACAGTTCTTTATGATTTACGCTTCTGTGATTTATTGCTGAAAAAGCTTCAACTGGCACCAGAAACGAATGTAAAACTTGGAAAAACATATATCAATGCTTCTCGTTATCGGAGCCAGTTATAACCTGTATTAGGAGTAGTAATAATAGTAGTAGTATCAGAAGCAGTAATAGCGGCAGTATTAGTATCAGTTGTAGTAGTGGTAGTTGTAGTAATGTAGTAGCAGAAACAGTAGTAGTTGTATCGCTAGCAGTTCTGCTTCTACTCAAACTATGGGATTGCCCTATGAATCGATAAGGCACTATAGCAATATTATTATTTTCTCTGACCGGTATAATCTGGTGTACACCCAAACTAATTAAGCGTACTCGTTTCTTCACATAATAATCATGAAACTAGTTCACAGAAATCTTCTTTTTGTAGAGAAAATTATTGTTTTCTTGTTCATCTTGCAGGAAAGATTCGTGTGAACGGTACATATCAATGTGGCACGTAGTTAAAATCAATTAAATGGTTCATGTTGTTAGGTTTTAACAACACTGAGCGCATTACTGGCCATATCATTGTGAGCAAATGTTATCTATGCGCATTTCTCAATGACACATAGAGACAGACAACCGAGGACTGGCAATGGTGGTTATCGAACCCGAAACTCTTGGATTACATGTCGGCTACTTTACCAAGTGAACTACTGCGACTCATTATAATGACTTTCTAAGCTTGGATTCTAAACCTATACAGTTAGCGTTTTCCTAGATAATCATTTTGCAAGCTTGGATTCTGAAACTATATTTTCACTGAATTTCCATCTATTGTAACAGTTTTCCGCATGTGCATTTAAAATTGATTCACTTTGTACGAGACTTTCCTGCTGACTATGGAAAAGGTCTTTATGAAATTTCCTATTTTCCAATCCGAGAGCTAGTGTTAGTGAAGTTCTATTTCCTCGTCATGGTTTAAGCCAATAATGTGTTAATGGTGCCGACAAGCACCCCCAATAGAAACACTTAAACTGTTACAATCATCTCTCTCTCTCTCTCTCTCTCTCTCTCTCTCTCTCTCTCTCTCTCTCTCTCTCTCTCTCTCTCTCTCTCGTTTCTGACCCATTGATCTCAGATATGAAACGCTATGATGATAGTTGTGCGTAATGTTCGATGCATTAGGACAAGGTTATCTCTAGGTTGCGACCTTTGACACTTTACGTGAGAACTTTTGATAAGGTATGCACGATTCCCTCATTTATACTCACTGACTATTTGGGACACTAACGTTCTGGAACAAAGGTAAGAAGCGGCTTATTTGATAGTGGATGTAAAATATATTGCATGAAGATCCTGATATAAGACGCCGTGTCCTGTTTTATATATATATATGAAACGTCACAAATGTACATTATGTATTTTCGTAACGTAATTATTAACACAGATTTAGTATATAACTGAGGAAGAACAAATAAGGACCAAGATTTGAACGAATGTATTTATTTTTCATCAAGAAGAAAATCATTATTTTGTCTTCTTTTGATTGTGTTATTTCAAGATATCGTTTTTAGCAGACATATAGTGCAATGATCCATGTCACGTATTGTCTAACATTCTTTATTTTAAAAGTTATTTGAACTAGATCAGCTCTTGCGACTAACACACATATTCCATCATCATCATCATCATCATCATCATCATCATCAATAACATCAACGACGATACAGGAAAGCATTAATTCTTTATAAAACTACTCGCGATACCTAATCACCTTTTTTAATTTTTTTTACAGCTGATGAAAATGTTTACGAACTTGGTCATCCTGTGTACATGCCTAGCCCTTGTTTATGGACAGTTGAATGCTACCTCGTAAGTTTGTTTTATATTTTAAGTAACTTCCTATAATCTTTAATGTCTTTATGTGGTATTTAATAATTTAAGTTTTATTCATACTGTACAGTGATAATCAATCTTACACACACACACACACACACACACACACACACACATACACACACACATATATATATATATATATATATATATATATATATATATATATATATATATATATATATATATATATATTGTTATTAGTATGATATGACCCTAGGTGCTGTATCAGATTTCAGCCTGTTAGCAGAGACATTTGGCCAGAACATTAATCCCAGCATTCTGGATATTTGTGACCAAAGACTGTCAACACATAACACCTCCAGCTTCTGTTGTTTATCTTTCCAGGGCTAACTGAGCTTGGACTTCTTCTTAACTTCTGATAAGGCACACATGTTAAATTAATTATTATACATTGTCTGTAACCCTTTCTGAAACAAGAGTAGAGTGCTAGAACAGGCAGTTAAGTTATGGGCTTGGTACTGTAAGGAACACTGGAATTGTTTGTATCTAGTTTTTGTGAAAGATTTTAGTTTGATTTTACATAAAGCTTTAGGACCCTTACTTGGTGTTTGTGTGTCCTTTGGAACCCAAATGTAGCATATATATATATATATATATATATATATATATATATATATATATATATATATATATGAAATATGAATCATTATACTGTAACTTTTAGTACCAGAACACATCCAGACATATTTCGTTGCTCTTTTTACTGTGTTCATTTTTACTCTTCATGTTTAAACAAATTATACAAAACTTTTACTTAAAATAACCTATAAACACGGTAGCCAGCTACGGTGAAAGAGAATATTCATGATAAGTTTATCTTTAATGAAGGTTCTACTTCTTTGTAAAATATTATTTGTAATTATGTTTCTGCGAAAAACAAGAGAAAGCAGAACTGGCCATTATGATATTTGTAGCCAACAGGACTACCTGAATACACCATGTATTTGCCTACCAGTCTGGTCACCTGCCACTATGATTGCCTAGTTATAAGCCTGTTAGTCATTTTTTTTAAAAATAGTTAATCGTGTTAATTGAAAACATATTTAAAAAGATACATTCACATTTTTCTTTAACACCCAGGAGGCCCGATGATGCACAAGAGCAAGCGGCTCTTACAAACCTTTGCAATGTGATGGACTTCGACGGCAGTCAGGAAATCTCTGAGACGGAATTTTTGGCTTTGTTTGCAATATCGGACAAAAATGGTACGTAGAGGTCTGAGCTAGAATCAGATTCTGAAGCCTTCTTTCTGTCCCGAAAGCATTTGAACGTTTCTAGCGATAATACGCCTATCGGTGTACACGAAGAAGAAGAAAAATCATACATTTATCAGACCTACTTTTGAGATTTAGCAAATACATCTAAATCATACTCTTAGCGTCTTTAAGTAAGAGTCAGTTGTGCGAAGAGTTATTACAGGAATATGTGTCAAAACGGGAGGGACTGGGAGTGGATGGTGGGAAGGGAACTAATTGTAATGGGATGACAACTAATGGAACTTACTAGGACGTTGTTCCTTACCTCAGTCGTGGTGACCACACACACACACACACACACACACACACACATATATATATATATATATATGACTCTTTATAATATTTATCTATTTAACATCATCTCTTTTATTCAAAGTTTAGTTTCTGCTTGATAACATAAAAGGTAAACTGATAGCTCTGGTTTAAAACAGTATTTTTCTATATTAATTATTATAGCAAAAAAAAAGACTCAAGATAGTACATTTGAGCAATGGTAGTAAGATGTATGAGTTTGACTTCATTAAACTCAGTTATTTGTTTTCGGAGAAGTAAGTGCCAAAATGTTTTTAACCATATATTTGGTCACTCAGATTAGTTGAAGGGTGGAGGTATGGTGCAGTTTTAATGGAATTTCATAACGTAATACAACAATTACATTTTAGGTCAATAGATTGTTTTTAATGTGGCAAAATATGATATGCTCCTGATATACTATTTATAACAGGTGGTACTGACACTAAAAAATATTGTTACCTTCAGATGATGGTGTCATGACAGAAAAGGAATTTTTCCTGAACATGGTCAGCCACAATCCACAACTATTCTTCCAAGCTAAGACAATTTACCACTATATGGATGTACGCTGTGTGTATCTTGTGACCAGATCGGACATGGCCCAGATTTTCCATGAGTTCGATAGTGACGGTAATACCATTTTACTTCCAAAATCTAGTGATGTATGTGTCTGTCTATATCAATCGCTCTATTAGATAATATGTTGTCAATTATATATCTATCCAATCTATATCATGGCACAGAAAACACACACACAATGTCTCTCTCTCTCTCTCTCTCTCTCTCTCTCTCTCTCTCTCTATATATATATATATATATATATATATATGTGTGTGTGTGTGTGTGTGTTGTATATTTCTACGCCCCGATCGTACTGTACCAAGCTTACACATTAGTTTTGTTGTTTTGTTTCTATGATGTTTGTAAATTGCACGTAACATTGCATCAAATTTTATCCTATTAAATAAATCATAAATTTAAGACTAGGAAATGGAACATATAGCTTAAATCACTGACCGTAGCTCGACATCACCTCCTAGTATATTTTGCTTTAACATCTGAATTTCTTACGGATATCAAACTTACGATAGTTGAACTGCAAAGAAAAGTATATTGCCTGTAAATTGTAAATAGGTGTATCACAGAGGAAGCATTATTTGGAAAGTAATGGAATTTATTTGGTACAAGTACATGATAGAAAAAAATGTTCAACATCCTCCTTGCACATCTTACTTATTTTCCTCGGCACCGTCACTTGCCAATGTAAGTACTGTCTATTCATCGCAAACCTCTCTAAAATTCAAAAGTTGCCGTGCAAGAAAAAAACAAAACACAACGACAATATACTTAAAAATAACACTATACATGAGTTCGAGAATGGAATCAAAATAACGGAGCTGCTAGAATACGCATATATTACATTGCTTTAGGTTACACTGCATTTTCTATTTCAGGCGATGGCCATGTTAGAAACCGTGAATGCATTGACTTCTATACTAAGGTAATTTACCGAAATGAAAATAATGACGATCGATAATATATAAACAATATGGAGTAAATAAAAGATTCTAAAAATAAATTATATAATTATCCTAAAGCATTTATATTATTAAATGCAGTAAAAGAAGTTTTGCCACGCAAACTCGAATGAGATCTCCAATCACAGATTTTTTTAAAAACAGAAGCATATCCGCAAATCTTAGATACCTGGACACTCATCCGCCTTGAGTGTCTGCTTATCTGTATTGTAAGTAGGTATTTTGCGTTGAGTGTCTGGTTACTGTAAGCAGGTATTTTGCGTTGAGTGTCTGGTTATTGTAAGCAGGTATTTTGCGTCGAGTGTCTGGTTATTGTAAGCAGGTATTTTGCGTTGACTAACTGGTTACTGTAAGCAGGTATGTGACTTGAGTGTTTGGTTACTTACGTATGTATGTGGTTTGAGATTCCGGTTACTGTCAGTATGGATTTTGTGTTGAGTGTCTGTTTACTGTATGTAATTGGTTTGAGTGTCTGGTTACTGTAAGTATGTATGTGGCTTGAGTGTCTGTTGCTTACTGTAAAATGTATCTGCCTCTAGCTTTAGGATACTGTAAGGACATAATTATCTTTTGTGTCTTCTTACTGCAAGCATGTATATGCCTTAAGTGTCTGGTATTTGTTAGCATGTATGTAACTTGAGTGTCTGGTTATTGTAAGCAGCTATGTGCCTTTTGTGTCTGGTTACAGTAGACACGTATTTGGCTTGAGTGACTGGTTACTGCAAGCATGTATTTGCTTAGAGTGCCTGGTTACTGTAAGTATATTTCTGACCTGAGTAGTACGGTTACTGTACGCAGGCATGTGTCATGAGTGCCGGATTATTATAAGTAGATGTTTTCGCAAGACTTCATTTTAATACAGATATTAAAATCTCCACTTGTTATATTTAGCCATATATATTAAAAACTCCACTTGCGGAATGTGGCCATAGACGATTAAAATCTCCACTTATTATATGTAGTCATTGGAAATTAAAATATCCACTTCTTATATGTAGTCATAGGAGATTAAAGTATCCACTTATTTTATGTAGTCATAGGAAATTAAAATATCCACTTATTATATGTAGTCATTTGGAGATTAAATGTACATATGTCATATGTAGCCCTTGAATATTATAATTTCCACTTTGTTATATGTAGCCATATAAAATCTCCACTTATTAATATGCAGTCATTGGAAATTAAAATCACCACTTATTTTTTGTAGTCATTGGAGATTAAAAACTCCACTTGTTTATATGTAGCCATTGGATATATAAACAAGTGGAGTTTTTAATCTCCATTTGAGATTAAAATCTCCACATATTATATGTAGTCATTGGAGATTAAATCTCCATATGACGTATGTAGCCATTTAATGATAGAATATCCACTTGTTATATGCAGCCGTTGGATTTTAAGGTTTCAACTTCTTATATGTAGCCGTTGGATATTAAGGTCTCAACCTGTTATGTGTAGACGTTGGATATTAAGATATCCACCTGTTAAATTGAGCCGTTGTATATTAATATCTCACTTGGTACATGTACCCAATGAAGCTGAACTCTGAATACTTACAAATTATTGGTATGGCATCGGTATATATATATATATATATATATATATTTATATATATATATATATATATATATATATATATATATATATATATATATATATATATATATATATATATATATATATATATATATATATATATATTGCAAGACTTAATTTTAATCCGGACATTATAACCTTCTTATATGTATATATATATATATATATATATATATATATATATATATATATATATTCCATGTTTTTTTTTACTGATTCAGGTTTTAACAGGTAGTGCTCCTCGACCATGTCTGCACATTCATACATTTTGATTGTCTTCCTTGAAGAGAAAACGTGAATATGTGAATTTACGCATGGCTCAAGAAGGCTGGGTTTAAACTAGCAGTGTATCTTTGTAATCAATATTGTTCATGTAAGCCTCGTCTATTTGCAATAAAATTGGATATTTCTTTATAACTTGTGACTTAATTTGTTCGGTGTACCTAGTGTATAAACTGAAAAGACCTGTTTGCATAAAATATTTCTTCATAGGACTCTTCACGCTTTGTGACCAAATAGCTTTGTTACCAAGTAGCTTCTACGACTGTTACATCCCATAGTGGTGGTATCATATGTGGCGAGGAAGCCATGCCGATGACACCTTAAAGAGACCTCTCCATAGATATCCCCGCTATTCACCACACCTTAAGGCAAACAAGCTCATCCAAAATAAAATATAAAGTATAAACAAGTCTAACTGATATAAATCGTACAGATTTATGACCACACAACAAGAAAGCTTGCATATAAACAAGTATTACTGATATAAATCGTACAGAAGTGGTCCCTCTTTTATTCATGTCCATTGTTCACTACTGTCTTCCCTTCTTTCATTCATTGATTTTAATTCTGCTAAAGAATGTGTCATTTGACCCATTTGCTTATTTCTTCTTAACTTGGAGTAGGAAATGTGCCCACATATAAGATGTCGTCTTTATTGGTACACATGCAGTTTGAAACACTTCTGTGTATTCGTCTTCATCATACATCCTTCGGTCGCGTCTGTCTTCGTCAATAGAGTTCGCTTCAACATAGTCTTGAAATCTCTTAGACATGGTTTAGATGTCTCGTCTAAAGATTTCTAGTGAAAGAGCAGAAAACGTTGGAATACTTGGCTTTGCCTTTGCGATTTTTATTGATTCTGACAAAACGGTTCAATACATTAAAAAGGTTTTAATTCCTATTGTTATTTTATCATCTCAGTCAGATGCATTTGGGAGTAAAATGAGGTATCCGTTGTTCAAACAACGATGAAGGTCTATTTATAGTTTGTATGGAACTAAAATTTGCTTATGTCCTTCCATAAGATTCAAAGGTACAAATGTTATGTCTTTCTTGAAACCGGATGATTCATTTCCTATTTTATTTCTACCTTATTAAATGAAGCTACCTACGAGCGGTTCATCAATTGATCCAAACCAAGAAGCAGCTACTTCATACAAAGGGCCTAGATGTATGGCTAGCATTCATCCACATCAAAGCAGCATGTTTTGTTCTTTAAACATGAAGCAAATTTCCAATCTCACCATTTGGTGAAGAACATTTAGAAGCGTTTATTTGTGTCTTAGACAAAGGTGACCGTTCCTTGAAACGTATACAAGCCACATTCATATACGGTATTGCTTATTTCTTTCGGTAATTTATGAATGATTTGTTTTCATATCAATGGATTGGATAGACAGTATTGACAAAACATAACAATAGTGAGCTACACGAGGAAGGAGTTCCCTTCTTTTTCCTTCTTTGCAGAATGAATGTGTCTTGGGCAGTCAATAAGAAGAGTGGTATGAACTGTTCTGTGTGGTATCTATTTTGCAGGAGCAAATCAATAACAGTTACATTAATCGCATTACACGCTTCTTTTCTATACTGAGATTCATTTCCACTAATTTTCTGCACATCGTATCAACTTCATTATGAGCAACACTCTACGATGATGTGTTTCAACAGACAAAAGGTTCTTCTATGGATAACTCCCCTAAACATTGTAATATCCCTGTTCTGTCTTTGATTTTAATCTTCGGTGAGAAAACGTTTTATCTGTAGTAGTTGCGGATAAAGAGGAAGAAGAGGTTGTACCCGTTGCTGCCGCTAGGGATGTCCCTTTTTCTAAATGGGTTTCCATTTTCAACAAATTAGGAAACAGGCATTAATCAGGTTGGCATGCATTATTGTCAGCTATGAAGTACGTTGTTGGGGCATCTTAACCAAACGGCGTCCTTTTCTGGAGTACGTTCAGTTCTAGTAGTAGTTAATTAACTGTCCGTTGATTATTTTATTCGGCCTTTTCTTCTTCTTCTTCTTCTTCTTCTTCTTCTTCTTCTTTATTGATGTATGGCCGTGCAGTGGCACATTCTTCGTTGGATGTTATTTGGGGAAGAAGATTTGGGTTTTGTCTTTGTTGTAGCTCTGG
This sequence comes from Unio delphinus, assembly GCA_029339505.1. Classification (NCBI taxonomy): domain Eukaryota; kingdom Metazoa; phylum Mollusca; class Bivalvia; order Unionida; family Unionidae; genus Unio; species Unio delphinus. Next base: position 20,253,557 of record JAQISU010000047.1, read on the forward strand.
TATGATCCCATTTTAAAATGGAAGGATTTATGACACTGCCTAAATAACTATTGCAACCAGGCTTCAAATTAATTTGTTTTATTGTTCAAATATCGATTATTGAATCTGCCTTTCGGGATAATGTCACTGTATGTGTTACAAAAACCGTTTGGCTTAATCAGAGAGTTTAATGGTGTGCTGAAATAACTGACGTGTGGTCAAAGTAAGCCATTGTAAAACTTCTTTAAGACAGACCTTCACAAAATGAGCACGGACTGGTTCATTTGTTCCTGGACTATTGTCACACAGTATATGAACCAATCCGGCTAAAACGTAAGGTGTCAACTACTGTTTGAAAGAAAAGAATTGTAGGAGCTTTATTCTATTTTTCCAGAGAGATGCGAAAGAGAACACGCAATTAAGGAGCTCTCTCTTTTGATACCTGTAATATAACAGACTGGTACCAAATCTCAAATAATCGAGATATGCTGGGATCTAAATCAATCACTAAATATGCCTGATGTAGTTTAGTGACACGGTCGTACCCATAATTCAGCCAATTGGTTCCTACCTAACCTTTTGGGCTGGCACTTCCGCTCGAGATTTAAATCTTGGGAATTTAGACAAAGCCTCATAATGGGCATTGAGACATGGAGCGATGTACTTTACTTTCGTGAAATAGATATTGTGTAATGCAAATGATAATACATGTACGATGATGTTCTTTTCGTCTAAATCAAAGTTTAATTTATGTTTCTTCATCTCCTTCCATGTCATCGAAGATGACAAAATGTATTTAAGTAAAGTCTGAAACGATCCCATTGTCTTTGCGGAATGCCTGCTAAAAACGAAATAGATTTTCCATGACTTTCTTGAAGCATTGTGTAAACCGATTTTCAATCTTGGTTAACACCACGCGATGCTTTTGGGGTGGACAATCAGACAAATGTGTTTATTTTCGATTAAACGTCTGACAATTTCGGTTTTACCTGAAACAATCGGTCCAGCGATCAACATGTTAAAGAGATGGGGAAGACCGAATCATCTGTTTCATCAATCAATTTCATAGCAGATCAAGACGTGGAAGAAGATGTAGTTATATTAAGTGGTGTTAAGAATTCTGATAGCAACGTCGACGATATAAGGCATTTTAAAGATTTGAGATACGTTTAGTGTTTGTTCAAATTGAAGAATCGAAAATATAATACAGAAGACATGAATGACTAACAAAATCAATAAGACACGTGTTACAATTACCACAGCTGAATATAAAGAAGTCAGTCAATAACATTACCGATCAAGGTGTGTCACATGAAGTCTAGGCTCTCAGTCTGTATTTCTTCTTTAAATCTCCACACAATCCACTATCTCTGATTTCGTTTTCAAGAATGGTCTTTCTTCGTAATTCTTTTCGATGTGTGAGACGGTACAGTCGTTAACTTGCAATATTATTTATTTTTGTAAGTCGGCCTCTTCTACCGCTGCCTTTAATGTCATGTTCACTTCTGGCTCTGGTTTTAAGTGAACCTCATTCATCGGATGAATTCAAATGGTACAGATCTTCGTCACAGCCATTCAAGTGTCTAAACATCGAAACCTCATCGTTTCCAATCACGTACATTTTCTCAGTCTTGGATGGCTTGGTAAACAGCACAATTGACACACAATGTTTGGTAAGTTGAATAGCCGGTAAAGTGCAACAAAACACGTTTCTTCACACACAGAAGAGAAGTACTGCTCAGAATATTTCCAAAGGAATGAGTGTATCGTGTACATTTACAGTTTGAATGAATATGCTGTCTTCGCATGTGCGGGTTGTAAATAGTCCACAATGAATCAGCTGTGGAGGTGGGGAGATGCGAGAAAAGAATAAACACCACACGTCATCAAAACGTTCGACGGAATCGTTGATTGTGGAGACAATTGGTGTAAAATATTGTTTAATCCTCTACCTTCTGAACCGAGTCATTGACTTCACTTTACGGAATTTGCTGCCAACATTAACGAGAAAGGTCGATGCGTAGTAATATTTTATATCCATGTTTATCATAGTTTCTCCCATGAATCAGTCAGTCTTCGCATAATCTGAAAATAACAATGGCTTAAATATCGGGAAATGATTTAGAGATTGCTTTTCACATGAATCTTGACATACTCTCTGTAAATCCGTTTCCTCTGCTCTATAGCTATATTTGGAATGTGCTCTTCTAACCTATCCAATCACAGAAATGTCTTTTGTTGAAGAAAATATTCATAGGTTTGATAAACAATATTGGGCGGATAGTTATATCAACCAAGATCTATCAGTAACCTACACACCACATGCTGTTAAGAAGTCTCATCTTGAAACCGCGATTCTCCGTTCAAACGTTTTCTGTAATCATGTGAGTTTAGTGTCTTTTGAAATAATATGTATCACTACCACGTTGTAAGATGTCTTAGCATCCATAATTTTCTGATTCGTTGGTAGTTCATCAATATTGGATCATTGCAGCTGTTTTAGAATTCAGATACCACTGCTCAACACATCTGTGCCATAAAGGATACAAATCTACTTTGTGTTACATTGTTTATTGATAAACAACGAATGCCATCTTTTATAGTATCTGTGAAGATTATTTTATTTTGGACCTACCAAAGGTAGGTAGTGACAGCATTGAAGCCAACTGGCATGTCCCATATAAGCCATGTCTTGGTCTTCCGTACGTGAAGTGTCATACCAAAACTTAAATACAGTACTTTCTTTCCTTCTCCGAAGTAGCCAACTCCAGCTCTGTCTAATTTGTTGAGGACAGGTCCAATCCGATACTTGGTTTATTTGACTAGGATCATCTGGAATTGATTTTGAATGTCTCAATAGGCATGAAACGTGTATCTTTCTCTGGTAGGTACATCACGATGAGCTAATAGTGGTGGTATGCATAGTGATTTACAAATATTTCGATTAGATCAGTAGGTATGAACATGTACGAAATTACTTTAACTAGTAAAGCAGAAAGGTCGTGCTGGATTGATTTCGTTAGTAGAACGGTAAGGTACACGAACTGCATCCCTTTTCCGTGGTAACAGAGGAGCGGTAAGACCATGCTGCATGTATGATGTCACGTGGTACGGCATCGATCTAATCGCAAAGCACATTATCGCACTAGAGTTACTCACTGGAACCGAAGCGGTAGTGAGTTCCTCACTCGATTGCTGTCTCGAGATTATCTGTATCTGTAAACATGTACTGGACTCAAAATTCCAGTGGAGTTCATGACGGGTCCCTCACTCCGCTGCTGGACTGAATTATTCATATTGTGATCGATTAAAAAAGCCAAAAATATGTTACATGATAGTTAAATTTAAAAAGATGAACATATCCGTAAGGAACAGCACACCAAACGTGAAACAATAACTTCACTTACCTGACTCACTTAGACAAATCATGCTCCAGATATATAGTTAGGTATTGGTAATTCATTCCAATCTTGAGATCTTTTTTTAAAACAAAACGTGTTCAATTGGCTGGTACAGACGCAATAGTCAGGCTAACACATATGAACTTTCAATTCTTGAACTTGGAGTCCACAAAGCGTCCATCACATCATCATCATTCTTAGTCACTATCTTGGACTCTTTTTATCTTACTGGACTTAAGCTTGTCAGTAGGGCAAAGTGCTGTATTCTGGAAGTCTCAGTCATTTCTGGTACACATTGTGATAAACCTTTTATAAAGGACAGTTGACAATTCCGAGGTTTATAAGGGAAACGTTTTGTGTGGATCTAATATTGTCACGCGAAAATCTTGATCTTCTCTTGATTGTAAAACGTCTTTTATAAAAAAAATGTCTACCACTTGACTAGATCGATAGTTTAGTGTCAATCCTTTGACCTTACATTTGGCATTAATTTCTTTCCACCGATCTCGGTATTGGTATCCGTAATATTTGGCGCTGCCGAAAGGAGGAAAAGCTAATGATACTGACTTCTGGTTGCATGTGAACTGTCACCTTCGACTTTTTGGGTCCTGGCTATAAGGGTGTTAAATGTATATGCAACTGTAGTGTCAAAGTAACGAACTCTGTCAAAGTAATGAACTCGATCTCCAAAACGTTTTCTGGCTTCATACAATTTTGAACGAGCATTGCCGGTTATGTACGCTGCAGTGTTGATATTGTATAGACGCGTCGAGGGTTGCAGACTCAGTTGTTTCATTGTAATTCAGCAAGATCAAATCCTCACAGAGTTTTCCTTTATCGTCAACCAGATGACTTGCATCTACTAAATATTTCGTCTTGGGCAATATCGGACATCGTGCCAATTTTTCAACAACCAATTTAGTATATGCTACGACACTTGGTCCAATCCTAAGTAACAAAAAGAAGCAAAGCCAAAGTTTTTTGGAACTTAAACAAATAATGTAATTTATTTTCAAAGTGATCAAATGCAACTTTCAGAGGATATTACAGCAGTAAAATTAAAATCCAAAATAATCCCAAAATGTTCTACTCATGCCCAAAAAGTCGAATGTTCCAAATGAAGTTCAAATCAGCAGTCAGCAATCGTGACGAATCAAAATGGCATTTTCCAGAAATCCTTTGAATAATTCACAATAGTTTGAAAAAAGTCTAATCATCACTGTGTAATTCCAACGAATAATCTGTTCCCTCTCAAATAATATATAAACGCAATATTAAGTACATACGTAGACTGATATTTAAACAAAACAATATGAAGCAAAAATCCGAAAAAGAAATGAATCCAAATTAAGAATGAATAAATTCTTTAGTTCTCTCTTAATATGCACCTCTTAGAGTGTATTAAGAGCATGCTTCACAAAATACCCCACGTGACAGGCCTTACTACTCAATATAATATTTTTGATACCTATTCTCAATCCTCAATCACCTGCCTTTAATTAGCCAACCGTACATATTTCCAAACTCAAAACATTGACGTAGCTAGAAAAAATCCCTTTATTAGAGTCGCCGTCTGTCATGGAATAAGACAAGAAAATACTCCCATTTTGTATTAAAAGATGACAATGTAGTTTTATTTTGCCGACCGTACAGCGTTAACTAGAGTAGATTTGTTTTGTTAGCTTGACATGAGTACATCTCGCTATAGGTCGCTCGTAGTGTGATGTCCATGTTTCTCGACATGCACGGGTACTTCATTCTTGGGTCTTGAACGTCTTGTTTTTTATATATCGAATAAATAGTTAGGTTTTACTACATTGGTATTGGTACAGAGTGTCGGTTTAAAATCACAAAACTACAGCCATAGGGGTAAGTGACAATTGTTAAATTATATTGATTCCCTTGTATATTTATGCTTTTCAAGCGTGTTCGTGACATACTTAATTTAGTATTATCGTAAATTTGATAAAGCTTCCATGGATAAAATAGCCAAGTAAAATAGACAATTCACTGTTAGAATTTATATCTCTTCACGTGTAGGAGAAAGTCACACTTTGCGTGCGTTATTAATGTATTTTTGTTTCTTTGTATTAACCATTAAGGACATTGGGATAATGTAATGAACAATATGCAATTGTAGAGTGGATATGTATTAATTGCATATACGTGTATTTGAGTATGTTGAGTATTTGTGTGTGATAGCCTATTTCGTACTAGAGGCTACCAGTTCATCTATTTGTTCCTTAAACTTGATGGGGAGGTGACGTAGCGCTAGTCTGAAATTTGTGGTAGGTGTTGTTGCCCCAATCTGAAACTGGTGGAGAGTATTTGTGCCTTTGAAACTCTGAACGGTGATGTTGAGCCCTTATGGTATGGGTCGGAACTGAATTGTTGATTTGCGTGGCTATAAAGTCTGTAATCAGGTTAATATTCAAAAGGATTTCCCTTGTAAATGATATTGCTTCTTGTAATATATTTTAATTTACTACATTGTCGCTGAACTCTATAATGGTATGTACTAATGTTTGTATCAGTGATCAAACCTCACCATCCCAACATTGCCCGTACTTGTATGAAACAGTCACCTGATTAGTTATTTAACTTGTAAATGAGTACAGAAAGATGCTTATATAAACCTCGCATACTTCTAGGATGAATGTATTGCTTTATAAATGACCATTGCTTCACGTATCTGAGTGTTACTGTCTAGTTTAAAACTTTTGTACCATGTTTGCAATTTTAATGTTGTATTGAAATCACTTTATCTGATATAGTTTAACTTCATTTGCCTATAGTTTACCGTTTCCTACAATTAAGTGGAATATGTCGCATCTTTTCAGGTCTAGTCTGGTATGTGCAACAATGTGTTAGCGTTGTATAAGCATGGGAGCTTATGGTGGTGATAACAAGGTTGCATAAGGTCATGTGCAGTGTAATACTCTCTCTCTGACCAGTTTGTTCATATCACCACACCGAGATATAGAACATGAAAGACATCGCCTAGCCTTAGGTCTGCATGAGAAGGATTGGAACCACTGTTCAGTGAGGTAGAGCCTGCTTAGAAACTATATTTTCCTAACCTAATGTCATCTTTTCTAGTGCTCAACATTGAAATAGAATGCATGTTTGCTATAAAATATGGTAGTGGTCTCATAATAACTTTAAATCTAAGTTTGCAATTAGTTATAAAAAACATCTGCCTAAGTACCTGACACAATTAATGTGGAACATAGGACCAGCCATTGATTGTTTAGTGTGTATCTCTATAAGCGTATGGGCAGGCATATTGTGGTTTGATGCAAAGATCACTGACCTATGCTGCTTCACTTCCCCTAGGGAAAATTTTATGTTGTGCAGACCAAAATAACCCATTTTTTCAAATTCCATTCATTGGCAAACTCGGCTGTCTAAACTTTGTCAAACCGAGTTGTAAAACTTGTATACAAATTTAATTTTTCAATAAAATTTAGTTGCTATAAAAATTAAATGTTAATTTAAATTTCCATTAAAATTTAATTAAGGGGCCCCTATTTTGGCAGAGTGGTCTAAAGCTCTGTCCGTTCCGGATCACAGCCATCTCACCTCTGTCTGCGTGGGTTCGAGTCTTAAGATTCGGCTAATGTAATTATGTGAGAAAGCTTGCCAGTAGCTTCTCGTGGGTCGGTAGTTCTTTCCGGAGGTTTTCCGGGTTCTTCCTCCACCATTAATACTGGCCGCCATGTATAGCCTATATTGTGCTTAAAAATGGCGTTAAACCATCAAAAAAAAATTGATCAATATTTGTAAATTTCATCTGTCCTCTCACTTTTCAGAAAGATCGTGTCTTGTATTACAATTAGGTTTTTACTGCATTCAAAAATGTATATACTTAAGAAAGATATAGCAAATTTAGTTTTGGTTTGTCAAAAGCACTTCGATCAAAACGTGCACCCAGCAATACACCTTCTGATAAGTTTTACATATTATGTTTGCAATGAAATTCAAAAATAATTCATCTTATTCAATTAAATTAACTTTTTTGAAATTTTAAACAATTTCAGATGAATGTTAAAACAAATATATTTTTTATTTAACGTTTTACCTCAAAAATGCACATAACATTTTTTTTAGGAATATTATGAAAGCATTATATTAGAACCTACCAAAGTTCTGTATTAAATCATTTTAAACAATCTGAGAATGAAATACTGGTGAAATGGATAAAATATACTTTCGCCAGGTATATTTAACTTTGGATAAAAGAAAAGTTGAACACAAAATTCATTCCATTTTATTGTTTTTTGGTTTTAGGTATTGATTGATAGTGTCGCATTGTGGCCGTTATGATGTTACGGAAATTGTAATGATCCATCTAACTTTATGCACTATTAATTACTAATAATATTTGTATCTCAACTCTAAAGACTGCATAATAAATATTCAAACATAACATTTGTAACTTTCTACAACTGATCTGGAATATTTTAGATATCCCACATGAAAGTTTGGAATCAGAAGTTCACATTATGTAAATCATATAGGCTGATATTGTACCTATAGTGAATCTGGCTGTGTGCACTGAATATCTCCTATAATATTCCCATGAATGGTAACATATTTCCATTTAATACTTTGACAGTCCGGTATTGTATCATCAGCTGATATCAGATTCCGTTGAATCATTACACACTGTACATGTTCAAACAGATCATTCGAATTATGTTTGCACATTTGATCAAAACATGTACATTGTATAATGCCCATATATGCACATTTTCAGTCTTGCTTAAAAGTGTTGGAGACCAGGATTTCACATTTAGTTCATGAAATATAATTTTTTGGTTCCTATTGTTGATTGGCTGTAATCACTTGCAATATCCAAAATGATTCCCCTCATGAATACAATTGGTTATGGTAATATATTTTAATTTACTATATTGTCTCAACATTACTGTATACTGTTATGTACATATATTTGCACCGCCTAGCAAACCTCACAATCCCAACGTTGCCTTAAACTATAATACTTAGTCTTCCTGATTAGTTATTTAACCAGTATATGACTAAATAAGCTTCTAGAAACCTTGCATGCGTTCATGATTTTATTACTCTACAAAATGGTCTTTGCTTCACATTTGTGAGTGGCACTGTCAAATATGATTTTTTTTAACCATGCTTGCAACCTAAATTGAATGGTTTTTTTAAAAATTGCTATATCTAATACATTTTAACTTCATTTACCTACAGATTTTGTTTCCTAGAATTAAGTGAACATGTTACATCTTTTCAGGTCTAGCCTGGTATCTGGAACAAACTGTTGGTGTTGGATCCGCTTGGAAGTTCTGCAGTAATCTGGTGGTGATAGCAAGATTTCATCAGGACTTGTGCAGTGTATTACCCTACGTGACCAGTTATTTCATATCACCACACTATGATATAGCTCCTGAAAGACATGGCTTTGGTCTGCATAAAACGGATTTGCACCAATTTTCAGTAGGTAGATCCTGCTTAGAAGCTATGTTTTCATAACCTATTGTCATCTTTTGTAGTTGTCAACATTGAAATTGAATGCACGTTTGCTATACAAAATGGTAGTGGTCCCATCAGAACTTTAAATACGAATTTGCTATTAGTAATAGAAACATCTGCCTAAATACCTGACACAAGAAATGTGGAACATAGGACCTGCCATTGTTAAGTGTTTCCACACATATGGACCTAGACGGACACCGTATTGAATACCAGCACAACACTTTCTGAACGGTGTTGCATATCTTGTTTGCAATGAAATTCCAAAATTCATGTATAAAATTCAAATAGGTGTGGCATGCAACTATAAAAGTTGACTAAGGTTGACCATAACAATTTGGTCTGGGCAGTATTTATTATACTTCAAATTGTTACAAAAGTTATTAATAATTGTAGATCAAATTTGAATTTAAATGAATTTTTAAACAAATATAATTTTTATTTTAAGTTTACATCTGAAATGCACATAAAATATTTTGGGAATGATATTTTAATCATAAATGCATGTTTATATTCCTAAACCATATACAATCTCCAGTGATGGATATTTGTCAAATTTTCTCAGAGAAAATATATTCGTAAATCAAAATGAGACATTCATTTAAAATATGAAGACAAATTTCAATTTTGTATAGGTCATTCAGACTATTTATTAGGGGTTAAAGCAGTTAATTTATGTTTATTTGTGATGACATTCAGTGTAGTACATATTTGCACGAATAGCCATCAGTAATTAATTATAAAGATTGGTATACAGTGAGAAGACAGATACAAACTTACTAGAACCTACTCAAGATCTCTATTAAATCATTTTAAACAAACTGAGAAGGAAATACAGGTCAAATAGATAAAATATACTTTCCCCATGTATATTTATATTTGGATGTAAGAAAACAGCAAAATGATGTAAATTGAGCACAAAATACATTACATCTTTTTTATTTTGGACAAGATATGAATTTATATAGGGTGGCATTGTGGCCTTTATGATGTTATGGGAATTCTAATGATCCATCTTACTTTATGCATTATCAATAACTAATGATATTTAACTCACTCTAAAGATTGCAAAAAATATTCAAACATAATTTGAATACCTTTTGTACAACTGATCTCAACAGTGTTACATATCCTACATGAACATTAGGAATCAGAAATTCACATTCAGTGCATCATATAAGCTGACATTGTACCTATAGTGAATCTGTAAGGCACATTTCTGGCTGCGTGCACTGAATGTCTCCCATAATATTATTTTCATCAGAAATATGTCCATGAATGGTAACATATTTCAATTTAGTACTTTGACAGTCCGGTATTTAGCATCAGCTGATATCAGTTTCTATTGAATCGTTGAACATAGTAATTGCTAACAAATACTCTTAAACATACACTATAAATGTTCAAACAGGTCATTTGAATTATGTTTGCAGATTTGATCAAAACAATCACGTTGTATAATACCCACATATGCAAATTTTCATTCTTGTTTAGTAGTTTTGGAGATCAGAATTTCATAATTAGCTAACGATATAGGATTTGTTGTTTCCTATTGATTGTGTGAGCATATTTGGCTGTAATCACTTGGAATAAACAAAATTATTCCCCTCATTGAATACGATTGCTTATGGTAAGATATTTTAATTTACTACATTGTCATCCAACATGACCGTATACTGCTAATTGTATAAATTGTCGCTCAACATAACTGTAAACTGGTACATGTATGTCTTAATACTTGCACCAACGAGAAAACTTCACCATCCCAACATTGCCTTAAAATATGATAGCTTATTATAGTCTACCAGATTAGTTATTTAACCAGTATAAGACTAAAAATACTTCTAGAAACCTCGTATACATTTGGGATGGATTGAATACTCTAATAAATGGCCTTTGCTTCACATTTCTGAGTGGCACTGTCAAGTTTAATATTTGTTTAACCATGGTTGCAACCTGAATGTTATTTTAAAATCAATATAAAACTAATACATGTTAACTTCATTTACCTACAGTTTACTGTTTCCTAGAATTAAGTGAGACATGTTATATCTTTTTAGGTCTAGCCGCCTGGTATCTGGAACAACCTGTTAGCATTGGATCAGTTTGGAAGCTTTGCCCTAAGTGACCAGTTATTTCATGATCACCACAGTGTTATAGCACCTGAAAGACATGGCTTAAGTCTTCATGAGAAGGATTAGCACCATTGTTCAGTGAGGTAGAGCCTGCTTAGAAACCATATTTTCCTAACCCATTGTCATCTTTTATAGTTATTGAAATTGAATTCACTTTCGCTATAAAACATGGCAGTTTTCCTATCAGAACTTTAAATCTGAGTTTGCTATTAGTTATACAAACATCTGCCTAAGTACCTAACACAATTAATGTGGAACATAGGACCTGTCGTTTGTTTAGTGTTTCCACCTATATACACCTAAACGTGCACCCTGTTGAACACCAGCACAACACACTTTGTGACCGGTGTTACATATCTTGTTTGCAAGACAATTCAAACATAATTCAGGTAAACAATTCAAATGGGTGTGGCATGTAACTATAAAAGTTGACTTTAATTTAACATGCAAATTGAGTCTGGGCAGTATTTATTAAACTTGAAATTGTTACAAAATTGGTATCATTAATCATAGACCAAATCTGAATGGTATATATATATATATATAGATATAGATATAGATATAGATATAGATATAGATATATATATATATAGACTTTAAAATATAAACATTAAATTAATTTTTTTGAATTGTTAACAAAATATTAAAATGAATTTTTAGACAAATATATTTTTTAAAGTTTTACCCCTAAAATGTACATAACATGTTTTTGGGAATGACATTCAATGGTAACAGCATGTTTATATTCCTCAACCATATACAATCTCCAATGATGAATATTTGTCTTAACTTTCTCAAGAGAAAATTTTTTGTGAGTCAAAATGAGACCTTCATTTAAAATGTGAAGACAAATTATATTTTGTATTGGTCATTCAGACTATTTTTTAAGCATCCAAGCAGTTAAATTGTTTAATTTGGAGTGACGTACAGGGTAGTACATATCTGCACGTTGATCCATCAGTATTTGTTTATAAACATTGGTATTCAGTGAGAGGACAGATGACAATATTATATTAGAACCTACTTAAGTTCTGTATTAAATCATTTTTAAACAATCTGAGAATTAAATACAGGTGAATTGGATAAACGATACTTTCCCGATGTATATATAACTATGGATGTAAGAAAACAGCAAAATGATACAAGTTAAACATAAAATGTATTCCATTTTATTGTTCATTTTAAGTTAAGATATTAATTGATATAGTGAAGCATTATGGCCGTTATGATATTATGGGAATTCTAATCATCCATCTTACTTTATTCATTATTAATTACTAATAATGTTAACTCACAATCTATCCATTGCATACGAAATATTCAAACAGATAATTTGAGTAACTTTGAACAACTGATCTTAACAATGTTACATATCCCACATTAACGTTAGGAATCAGCAGTTCACATTCAGTACATCATATAGGCTGACATTGTACCTATAGTGAATCTGTAAGGCACATTTCTGGATGTGTGCACTGGATGTCTCCCATAATATTATTTTCATCAGAAATATGCCCATGAAAGATAACCTATTTCAATTTAGTACATTGACAGTCCGGTATTGTAGCATCAGCTGATGTCAGATTCCATGGAATCAATGAACTTTGATATTGGTACGAAAAACTCTTAAACATACACTATAAATGTTGAAATAGATTTGCACATTTGATCAAAAAAAAGCACGTTGTATAATGCCCACATATGCAAATTCCCGTTCTTGTTTAAAGGTTTTGGAGATCAGAATTTATCATTTAGCTAATGATATAGGATTTGTTGTTTCCTAATGTGGATTTGTGTGACCACTTTTGGCTGTAATCACTTGCAATATCCAAAATTATTCCCATCATGAATACGATTGCTTACGTTAAAATATTTTAATATACTATATTGTCACTGAACATAACTGCACACGGAAGACACTCGCACACATTACACCCAAGACTGAAAAACTTGCGCACAACACACCATACATAGATAAAACTCTTTTACTGTTGGTAGGGTGTGCCAGACGAGCTTCTTGAGTGCAGGGTGTGCTGAATACTTTAGAAACTCTCGCACAGTACACCCTGCACACTGCAAAAACTCTCGCACATTACACCCTGCACACAGAAGAAACTCGCGCACAACAAACTGCACACGGAAGAAACTCTCACCGCACTGTACACCCTGCACACAGAAAAACTTCGCACAGCACACCCTGCACACATAAGAAACACTTGCACAGCACACCCTGAACACGTAAGAAACTCTTGCACAGTACACCCTGCACTCGGAAGAAGGTATTGCACAGCACATCCTGCACACGGAAAAAAAACTCTAACATCATACATTGCACACAAAACAAACTCTTGCACATCACTCTGCACACGGGGGGGGGATGGGGCTTTGACTAGTTAAGAGAGTGATACTTTTGAGAGAGTGATATATGTAAAGTGAAGTTGTTTGCATTTCAAACATGCGCATTGGAGAGAATGTAGGCATACCTATATGCTACGTTAATATGGCTGACATTTCATTAGATATCGTACTTCTGGAAATTGGAAATGATCTAATGACACTGCTAACTAAAATTACTGCTCCCTTGCACTCCACAAATCAACCTGAATTTGTCTAAAGTATTATCCTTCGCAGCTCTTAAAATAAGATTTATCAGACTAGAATATAACAGGTTCTGAATGTGCTATGAATGAATAACCAAATATATAAAATGTAAAAACTGTTCTCGGCATTGTTTTAAATACAATTTACCTCTTCAGTTCAGGAAGTTAAAATTCTGCATTCGGTCCCAGCTGTATACACTATAACTAATATTACACCCATCAATCATACAAGACAATAGTGAGAATTAAATGTTCTTTGAACTATACCTAAGATATACAAGTTCGTTTTTAAATATCCGGTATAACCAGTGAGCGCTACTATTTTTAAGTAGATCTACAGATTACAAGCATTTAGCTTTAAAGTTCTTGGTGTAATAAGTGTTTTCTTGCAGAGATAATACCCAAGAATGTGTTTCCTCAACACCAACTGGAATAGGTTTTCTATCCAGAGTGAGTTTAAGGCAATCGCGTTGTCTTTAAAACTAACAGAAAGAATACAGTTTTCGATTTTAAGAATTTAAAATAGTAGTGCCCAACTTTTGAAACTTCTTGATATTTTGATTCTTGATATTTTGATTCTTGATATTTTGATCTCTTTCAATTTCTTGCATGTGCTTTAATCTTTTAATATATTAACATATTATAATATCGTCAACGTATAATGAGCAATCCACACCGGGAGCCAAAACACTTTGTGATGCTATTAATTGTGATATCTTAAAGCCGTCACATATAAAATACTGCCCTAGGGCACCCCAATCTCTTGCTTGTACATATGAGGGGGTAGAGCCCGCTTGTACTTTGAATGCAGTCTGAGAGAAGGTTGGATATGAAAGATAGCAGATGGTCTTTTAGACACTGATTATGCAGGAGCCAGGGCGGTATTTCGGTGACTAACCTTTTCTGAATTGTAGAAAGATCAATTTGTTACTGTCAACGTTGGATGATGGTCTGATGCGAAATGAAAGTATGGCATTTGGTTTATTTTCGTACAAGGTTTTTCTATTCGAGTTGAAAAACAACAGAAAATGCAGGGTGTGTTAGGTTTAATCTCAATTTGACAGTATAATGTGCTTAAAGCATTTCTTGATGATGTGATCACGGTGAGCAGCAGGGAGGGTGGACAGACCGAAACTATTTCAAGCAAACCGAAACAAATTCAGGCAGACAACAAAGAGAGAATTGGTTTCGGTTTGTCAGGCTATACAACCCGGCACCTATGTCGCTGCAGAGATGAATTGTTATGGTAAAACTCTTAACTTTTCTTAAGACGAAAATCCATTTATGATTTCACAAACAGACTAATTTGTAAAACCTCACCTCGTAAATCAATCAGATTTGATTGGTCAGTGAGTTTAAAATAATTCTCGTTAGCAAATCATTGTGACATCGCATATAGACTGGATTAGTTGGATCCTCAATGAGTAAAATCCCTGGAGGAGCTGTTTGTGCAAATGAATATAAAATGTATCCTTGTTGGGCTTGATTTGACCTTTCGAGATTTATGTGATAGCTTCCTTCGATAACATCAAATACTAAATTCACTGCAATCACCGAGGATATATTGACGTTTTGAGGAGCGATATGCCTACCACCGCCGTCTGGGTCATTATTATTTTTGAGGATGGTTGTTTGTGAATGTTATTTTCTTCCATGCGGTACGTGTCAAGAGAAAGGTTTTCCGAGATAAGATCATTAACAGATTTTTTAGTTCATTTGTGTTATACGCATGTGAGCCTGGTCATACTTCGGGATGATTTGACAACACTCGCTTGTTAGTTATGGGATTTATCACAGATGAAATAATGAGGTAAACCTAAAACAATACAAAGAATATACTTACTATACAAGACAAATACAATACAGTATATAACTGACATCAATACAATACACAATATACAACCCAAGCGCTAACATTTATAATTTTATCACAAACAATACAAATAATACCTTAATAGACTCGAAGAGTATAATTATTTCTATTTATATTCAATCTCTTGTCTTTCACGCAAGTGAAAGACAAGTGGTTTAACTATTCACTAATAATTCTGCTTAGATGTTGTCCGTCCACGAACCAGAGTAAGAATGCCAGAAGATCTTGTTAGTGTGGCGGGGAGTCGATGTTAATACTCGTGAAGCCCGGGAATCATGCATCGCGATCAATCACTCACTTGCTCCCTCACTTATGACGAACACGCCCATAGGTATACGACACAAGTCCTGGGTCACACACAGGAAATTTGAAATCGGTTAATCTTGTATTCTTTTATCAGATAAATCATTTGTATATGATGGAGTAATTTCTTGGTATGATTTTTCGTCTGTGACATAATCAGATTTTTTAGGTTCGGGTATCTGATAAGATGCCTGAGGTGGATTTTCAGGCCATCCTAGTATTGTTCTGATTGAGCTTTGATAGATATCTACGGCGTATCCAGGTGAGTTTATTTCAAATGCGGATGAAAATGTTGGTTCATGAACTGTTCTTGATTTCGGTTAGTTTCCAGTAATGGATTTTATTCTACGTTGCAATTCGTTATTGATCTGTTCAATTTGGTATGACCCAGATGGTAGCGAAACAACGTTACAGTCTGGAGGTCCGTCTTGTGTATTCTTATTCGCAAACACCAGGGAATTATTCGGCCGTTAGTCACCGAATGATTTTGATCTAATATTTGGCCAACTGTAGTATACTCGTAATTTTGCTAGTGCTATCTCCTTTACGGGAATCGCAGTGGGGAAATTCACACTGAATTCAGGATTCGTTGAGGTTATTGATATCATGCTGGTCTTCACCGGTGTGGTATTTTCCGCTATTCGTTGAAGTAGTTCTTGCGATGTTGCCATTGTTATTATATTCGTGTTGTTTTTCAAATTTTAACATCGCGGAATCATAAACACGTACCATCGCTGAAAACTCACTATCGAATATTAGTGATACATCAACACATCCCCATTGCAACCCCTCGGGTGTTATTCACATTTGACCGGGCCCAGACGTACCACGAAACATTGTCTCCTAGAGGAGATCTAACTCGTCAAATAACTGGTTAGAACTCCAAGAAGGTATATTTCGTGAATGGACGAAACATTTACATATATACATATTTGATATATAGGACAGCACAGCCTTTTTTCAACTCCCTATTCGAGTGTTATGGCGAGTTTGTAAGGTACATATATATACTGTTACACGCACAAAGGTATCCACTTGACCGAGCGGTGTCATTACCCTGACGCGAGTCACGCTGAAGTCCTATGTTTTCCCCAAATTTACAAAGACTTCCATACAACTCTAGTTGTAAAATCGAAAGACAGACGTGTCTGCTATATTTAAAAACCTTTGCTCTAATCAATTGGAGACCCAGATGAGACAACTTGCCCAAAAGTCCATTAACCGCACCTTTGCATGGTTTTTCTTCATTATCATCCGATTACCGTACCGCCAGCCCGTCATGCCATAGGAATTACACTAGTATTCCCTTACTAACTGGGAAATATTTAACTGCGCGACCCTAGGCCAGTCAATCCACAGAATTTCCGGCGTATCACGCTCATATAAATACGCCCATTTTCCACTGTTGGCACATAAACGGTACCTACCAAGTTCCAACTTATTGATTCCATTATGTAATTTACTGATTTCCAACCATAAATACTGCCATTTCAACCACAACACTTTTATACACCGCTGAATTTTAATATGGACTATGTTACAAACTGGGCAGTCATTAGGCTTGTACCTAAATTCACTACTACCGACTCCAGCATGGTTCAAATTCACTAACACTCGGCTCTTTGACGTTTGCTCCTACTAATTGGCTAACTATTTCGGGCTAGTAATATTTCCATGGCACCGAAAACCAAATACTCGCACAAATAAATCTTAGAATTGCTTAAAAACTGGGTGCTGCCACATACTCCAAATTTATTACATTACCCCCCGCCTTTAAACGATCACTCGTCCACGAGTGTCACAAACGTCACATTTATGTGGTCTAAATCAAAATTTGAGGATTTTTCCCAAATTCAACCCCACACCCGATAAATGATTCCCAATATGATTATATAAAAAAAAACTATAAAAAATTTAATCGAGTTGAATCCAACATGAAATTTTCAACCAGTTAGTCTGTTTCAAACTCCCTCACGAACTCTTCGAAATTGACTGTAGTAAACACACTTCTCTAAGCATAGGTCTCTAACAACAGACAACAAATGTAAGACAAAACATTAAAATTCTGGTCTGGAGATTGCGTTTCCACCAGAACACACGTTCTCCCAATAGACCTTGGTACACCTGTACACATCACGAGGTTAGAGACTGCGTTCAGACACATTCTCTTACTAACCTCCAACAAGTCAACCGTGACTTAAATACCCAAATATTTTTTAACTCAGTCTGTGCCAGACGACCCTATTTTCTCACTGCTAATTCACTAATTCCACACTTATTTTGACCTTAAACCCTAAGAAAACCTATTCCCAAACGCAAAAGTTTGGAACACTATCACATAACGATTCAACTATAATTGCGGTGTGCACTATCATTTCTTCATACTGCTAAATAATTAACACGTGCTTTGAATTGTCCTTCACATTTTTCCAAATTGACACCATTCCATTCATGCAGGCAAGTAAAATTATGCTTGATGAAAACCTCGCTGGACCATATATAATCACGAAGATGCGCGTAGACGATCTTTTTTCTTAATGTACACTGTACAAATCAATTCTCAACTGGCACGTCGCTAACAGTTCAATAACAAACAAAATACAGGATCCTTCCTGTACTCCCCACGAGGTTAGAGAATGTGTTCTTCAGAGACACCTCCTCTTAAATTTAGCTATGTTTCCTCTCCAAGCACAATTCAAACAACTATACCTAATTTACTACACTGGTTTCATGCAGCAACAACTTCGAGACCTTTCCTGCTCGAACACCGCACATGAATACAAATTTATCCAACTAATACATACAAAAATATAACACGAAGCAAGACCGACATATGTCGTCACATAATTTGAAAATAAAAATTAAAATAAACAATCACACTATTCAAATAGCCTCTTGGCGCATTCTGATTTAATTTTAACTGCGCGGCTTTTGGTGTCACCCGTTGACAGCATGTCTCAACCCATCCATGTAATAATCACGGTGAAAAATTATTACCCATCCATCTATAACTTTTATTTGCCGCTTCTACCGGCGTATTATGCTTATATCAAATTTTCAAGTTTTACTCATTGTCAGTGCTACTAGCACATGACATATCTGAACTAGTTTACAGTCTGCTTGGAACTTTTATGCTGAGCGCAAACGGGGCATGTCGCAGAATAGTCACGTGTATCATCCCGCATACCGGGCCAATAGTAACATTGACGCACTTTACTGAGGGTTTTGTCGACACCTAGATATCCCCCGGCGGCTCCATCATGACATTGTTTTAGGACTTCACGCCGCCATCTGTATGGTACGACGATGAACTTTTTAACTGCCTTGCCAGAACGATCTAGCCAAACTCGCACAACTATCCCGTCTGACATCTCCCGTCTGACATCTCTAATAATTTATGTCCCCCATAACGCCTTAACCTCTGCGCTATTCCCAGATACCTCTTCCCAAACAGGGCGTTGCTGCCTTTCAACCCAACTAATGATCCGTGACGACGTATCATCTTGTCTCTGTATCCGTCCAAAATGCATCTTACTGTCTAGCCGTATAGCAGATAACCCCACGTTACGTTTGCTGCAGTATTTGCACCAGTTGCATGGTAAGCGACTCAAACCATCAGCATTGGCATGTCGAGTTCCAGGACGGTGTTCTATCACAAAATCATATTCTGATAATTGCTTCAACCAACGGGCCAACTGTCCCTCGGGCTCTTTGAAGCTCATTAGCCATCGCAGGCTACTGTGGTCAGTGCGTACCTTGAAATTTCTGCCATAAAGGTATGCCTTAAAGTGACGAATAAAATGTACGACAGCCAACAGCTCACGACGAGTGACACAGTAATGACGTTTCGTCCTGTCCAGACACCAACTAGCGTAAGCTACCAATCTTTATATGCCATCTATGTTCTGGGACAGGACAGCACCTATGGATTCACCACTCGCATCTGTGTCTAGTATAAAGGGCTATTGAAGTCCGGTACAGCCAACACTGGTGCAGAGGCATATCGAAATACTTTCCGGCTTCAGTCAAATATTGAAATACTCTTTCCTCGTTATTTTCTGTATTAAATGATTTTATGGGTTTCGAATTTTTCGATTTTTTCCCAGTCCCTCCCCATTTGGTATTCTGACTCTGTGTGATAGCTCGTAAATTATCTAAAGAATTATCAGTTTTTATAACATGTGATCAATAACAAAACCATCATTGATCAGTCCATTAAATACCTCGAAGACGAATCTGTGATTAAGATATCTTTTCTTTCCAGCACCAAATATAAGTTATCCTTCATTACTCACAATAACAACTGGGTTCTTCAGTCTTCGGTGTCTGACAATACCGTCACGAGATGTGGTTGAAGTTCTTGGTTCATTTATATACTAAATACTATTTGTTTAATTAATTATTTGGTTTAATTATATACTTTGGAATATATCAATAGAGTCTTGAGGTATTCTTATGATTTTGTCATTGACGCTGTCAGGGTCATTGATGGAATCTTTGATGGAATCTTTGATTCTCTTATCATAATAGCGCTTTAACTCTCTGTAGCGCTTACCACCGCAATTGAGACACAACTGCGATTTAGTACGCACACCTACTCCACATCGTATACAAGGTAGCGGATCTAAGCTTCCACGACGTACATTTTGTAAATGATATCCACAGAATTCAGTTGACACACATACGCTACGAAATATTTGGCAAACATGGTGCGGCGGTGATATGGATTATAATCTCTTTAGAAATTTCTTTAGTTACGCTCAGTAAATTCCACATGGATTTGTAACTATAAATTTGCTTGATCCTAGATCATGATATCGTGTCGGAGTTGATCAAATATTCGGTTGAAATCGTAAAGTTTTACCAAAACAATTCATCTCCGCAGCGACATCGGTGCCGGGTTGTATATAGCGTAACAAACCAAACCATTTCTCATTTTTTGGTCTGCCTGAATTTGTTTCGGTTTGCTTGAAATAGTTTCGGTCTGTCCACCCTCCCTGCTGAGAGGTGGTTTGTTCGCTTCAGCGAAAAGGTCTTCAGATGGAGATGTCTTAAAATTCCAGATGTGAGAGAAATTTGTTTTCTCTTTCCATTTGTTTTGCGGATAAGTCTCAAACTTTCCTAATAGAGGAATGCATTTAAAAAAAATATATTTCTGCCATGATGCTTGTTTATTTTCTTTGATTGTGCTGCGAGCTTTAAGATGATACGGTATTTACTTAAATATTCAGCCGTTATAGGACTGTTAAATTTTGTCAATGCTTTCCGGTGATGTCTAATCGCATCCTTGCAATCCTTAGTGATTCAAGGTTTGGTTTTTTTTTGCAGTTCAGTATTTGAATGGAAATAAAATGCTTGTTAGGGTCAGTAACGTTGAATACTGTATCCTGATTAAATCTTGTTTTACATTGTTTCAAACGTAGCCCAGTCGGCCTTCTTTACATTACATTGTGGAATCACGGCATCAGTTCTATAGTTAATTTTTCAAGGAGGATTGGACAGTGATCACTTCTATGAAGGTCATGAGCAACGTTCCATTCTAAGTACAAAAGCAGCGTCATAGAGCAAATTGTCAAATTCATACACGTGTATGTACCCGTTCCACGCTGTAAATGTCAGCTAATTGATGTTCTATATACACACATAGTGTCAAGAAATGAAGTATTCTATTTTGTGGCCACTGTAACTTATGTGATATGATCCGCATAAAATGTTAGGGGCATTAAAATCGAAGAGTAAAAAAGAGACACTGGAAATTGTTGAAAAATATTGTTCGTATGGTTCTAGAGTGGTGTTTGGCAAGTAAATATAACAAAAGGTAATCACTCAATTTAGAGTAAGGCTTACAGCATTGCCGTGCAATTTTGATTTTAAAGGAATGCAGTTGTTAAACAGGGAGTAGTTTCTAAGTGTGTGTAACGTTGTCGGGCCGATCCATTGAGACTTTGCAGGGTTTTAAAGAAATAACAAACACGTTCGGTTAAATAAAAATTATATTAAAAATCAACATGATATATATATATATATATATATATATATATATATATATATATATATATATATATATATATATATATATATATATATAATGCCCCTAAGTGTAGCATCCATCATTGTCTATTGTGAGACATTCTCTTGCCTAGAGGTGAGAAGAAATTCTTCCTCTAGAGACTTCGGTCTTGCAAAATCCAGATATTTTTTCATCTGCTCTTAATCTTCCTTAGGGAGGGGGGGGGAGTATATCATCAGAAACTGGTGAGATTTTTGGACTTAGAAATTTTGAGGTTCAGGTCAGAAACTGGTGACTTAGTTTTTTTTTCTTGTATCGGATGTCAGAAACTGGTGGTGTATTTGGAATGTTTTTTTTTTCTTGTATCGGATGTCAGAAACTGGGGATGTATTTGGATCGCAATTGTGATATATGACTATTTAATAAACGTTAACTATATAAAACTTACTATAAGATTAGGTAAGAAAACGTTCAATATCCGCTGTAGTCTACTTGTACTATTAGACGATGTTGCTGTCGTTTGTCTGTCCGGCTGGCCGCGACGAGATGATTTCAAAGCTGCAAACACTTCTGCCCTCTTCGGACAATTGCATGGCGAAACCTGCAAAAAGCAGCCCATGAAGTTTAACGCAAAGAATGACATGGAACAAGTGTACATTATTATATAATTTAGTATATGTATCGTAAAGTAACCTGTATAACATTCTAATTACGACCTTAATTAATATCAACACCATAGGAATAACATACTTAAGTGGGAGACTGTCTGCCGTTCAGAATTCAATTTTCTGAACGTTACCCGATTCACACTGCGTGGAACCCGTCTCCCCAGTGAATCTCTTACATAATTTTATTTTTTTATTTTGGTCCTATCTAAGTGACAAAAAGTGGATATCTTTGCCGAAAATTTCAGGGGCCGTTAAACGACACGTCAAAGATATCCATCGTCACGTGTGTCCTAAGGTTTTAAAGGGCCTACGTACTTTTTAGGTTTTTGTATTTTGGTCCTATCTAAGTGACAAGTGGATATCACTGCCGAAAATTTCAGGGGCCGTTAAGCGACACGTCAAAGATATCCATCGTCACGTGTGTGTCCTAAGGTTTTAAATGGGCTACGTACTTTTTAGGTTTTTGTATTTTGGTCCTATCTAAGTGACAAGAAGTGGATATCTCTGCCGAAAATATCAGGGGCCGTTAAGCGACACGTCAAAGATATCCATCGTCCTACAATTTTTAAATGGATGGCCTACGTACTTTTTAGGTTTTTGTATTTTGGTCCTATGTAAGTGACAGTTAACGGATCTTTGCTGCTATTTTATTCGCGCCACCTTCGCCAAATTCATTGGATCGGAGCACCAGCATCGAATTTAATGACATCTCCTGCTTGGATTGTATGGATAGCCTGTAATATCAGATGCGGGCGATTATCGAGCCAATGAATCCTAGGGATGACGTTAGCTACCTTTATTGCATTTTGGATACACCTTCCTTTGATCTTTGCTGCTTCGAGTTGATGGCAACTGCATGGAAGGTTACCGTCAATGCAATAAATATCCCATGTCGCGACATTGAAAAAAGAACATCTTTCGGCGATACGTATGACCGAGGCAGCCCTCATACTTTTTTAGTCCTTCTTCACGAGACAGTACATCTGCGTGGTAATCGCATATAAGTTCTCCTTTCATTAAGACGCGGTTAGCCACAAGTCTTCCATCGTTTATGACACAGCCGCGCCAGTTTTGTTTAGCGATTTTTTGGCGAAGATGCGCTTCCAATCGCTCACTTATTTCTGGCGTTACTTGTGTCGATGACGATAGAGCCCAATTTTTAGTGACCATGGTAATAGTGTCCTTTGTGTACCATCCCTTCTGTTGCAGATACGACACTAGTTCTTCAGTGGACGGTCTCATGAGAGGGAAAGCCGAGACTGCCTCCGTCGCACGTTTCACCATCCGTTCGTACTCCAACCGTCCTCGAATCCGTTTGAAATCGTCATCATCAAACGATGAACATCCCGGTGTTTCCATTGCGATTCGCTTAATGTCCCATTTGGATGGAATATCAGTATCACATGCCATAGGGAAATGGTCTTTAATAGATTTATACAATTGTTCTCGTACCTTGTTGGGATCGTTCGATGGTGCCGAAACGGTCGCTGGATCGGTCCCTGATGCAGCAGCAGTAGCCGGTGCTGAAAAAAACTACCTACAACCTTATTTATGTTGGGCAGGCCCCCCATGATTTGGGATCTTGTAGTATGGCCATGGAGTTAGCCATCCCCTTAATGGTATCCTCGGTCATGTCGACGTAATTCGCGGATGCTGTCGCTACGCTGTGGGCCAGATAATTTGCAACCGATGTGCGCTCCCGATGACCAAACAGCATAGCTGACATAGTTTCGTACGAATGGCGAGCGTCCGTTGAGGTTTTGTAGGGGAGACCCAGATCACGTTGTCGATAATATAAGTCCGAGGTCGGGTTGTGGATCTTCAGTCCATTTCTATTTAAAAACACTGTTTGTGGACTAGATTTGTTGGTGAATTTAACCCGTACGTTGGCGATATATTTCTGGATATTCTTGTATTCCGACTCACGACGCCTACGTTATATCGGACGTCACCGTTGTCCGTTGTAACCTTAACTGGTTTATTGAATTCTTTTAGCAACATGTTCGTAAAAACCGACGGTCTGTGTGCCTTCTTTAATGTTATCACTGCGTTGAAGTATGTGTTAATGGACTTCAAGTTATCTTGAAACAATCGTGCTATAACATCAAGATAATGAAGATATTTATCTTTCATGACTTCAACGCAGTTCAGGACGTCTTTAAGTTGGGTAGATTTTCTTTCCCCACGGAATTGAGACGCTAGTTTTTCCGCCATTCGCCGACTGGTTTTCTTGGACAAACCTGTCCGTATGCTGGCAAGGCATGCTCGAATAGCAGGCAAAGCCTCTATTAATTCGGCATAACACTCACTGACCGTACGGGTTTTTGAACAGAAGCTTAGAAACATTCGTAACGATTTGATGTAATTAGCTTTACTAGAGGCAGACATGTCAGTGGGCATGCCAGTGAAATAATTCTTAAGTGCTTCCGTATCCGCTAAAGCATCTGGATTTTCAAATTTGGGATGCAATTGATATAAAACTCGATTTACATTGGCTACAATCTGGTTTCGATAGTCATTCTGAGTAACCAACATAGTAAACTCTAAATGGTTAGCAAAATTATTTAAAATCGGACACTCATGGCTAGCGAACTTATGGTAAAGTCCTAAAGCCGCCATTTTAGCATTTATTGGTTTGGTCTATTTGATTCCTGTAGCCATTATAGTGGAACCCGAGGATTCTGATTTGTTTTTTTTTAAATTTCTGGTAGTAGTACGATTGTTGGTTTGGTTTTCTCGAGAGAGAGAGAGAGAGAGAGAGAGAGAGAGAGACCTCGAGTTTCCTTTTCACTGGTAGTCGTTCCAGTACAACCACAGGTGTCTTGATCGGTGTGATTTTCCTTTCGCTTGATTTCAAATTGGATGATGGTGCAGGTGTTTGCGGTGTTTCTACATCACAAATGAGTGATAGTGCGATGGTGGGTTTAATCATTGAACTCGTTAATTCTTTAATAGGTGTTTGTACATCCCTAATGGGTGATAGTGCGATGTTTGGTCTATTTATTGAACTCAGTTCTTTAGTAGGCGTTGATGCCACCGTTTGTTTCTGCTGCTGCATCAGCGGCGTTGCTATAACGTCATCCCATGACTGATTCACGCCAACTTCACCTTCCCAACTGTATACCGTAGTTAGCGGAGATGCTACAGGTACATTTGGATCTGGTAAAGTTGCCGTGAATGCTTTACGTTGCGAAGGTGGCGCTAATTGATCAAGGTTAGTAATATCTTTGTTTACCAGTACACCGCACTGTTCGAACTTAGCAATCAAATAATGTAAATAGTCCTGCCCTGTTAGTCTGTTGTAATTATTGATCAACTCCGATTGGCAGACTACCGCCAGTCTTTGTGCACGACGTCTTTCTTTAATTTCTGCCATCATTATTGTTCTTTCTGCTTCGGAAAAACCCAAGTTATTTGACATACACTTGCGCTTCAGATGTTGTTTCATTCGGTAGACTGCTTGATAGCAAAGAGGGCATGCTGCTAAATCGTTGTCTGTCCCTCTAGTTTTTCCTTGTTTAGCATTACTTGCTAAAGATTCAGCATCTTCAGCAACATCTTTGGTGGAATTCTGATCAGTCTTAAATGAGAACCTTTCGTTTTTCGATGGAGTATCAGTATATATATTGTTTAACCAATCGTCGACTAGGGAGATAGTGGATGTATTGCACAGGTTGATTGGCTCCAGATCTACGATCGGTTCAATCCGTTGTGCCAAAGTGGCCAGCGAGTCTAAATCGGATGTTGACCTGTTCAATTTCTTCTTCTTGCTTGCCAACCTCATCAGGCTCTAATAGCCAATTAAACATCTCCTTTTGTACCCTTTCTTCTTTGTCGTGTTTTCTAGAAATCGCCCTTTCCGATGGAGTCGACGGCATCTTTGGTAGTATGAAATGGTCCCCTTTGGATGGAGTTGAGTCTAATGGGGTTAATTAATATCTCTCTTTGGGATGGAGTGGTCTGTATGTTTGCTTGTATCAAATTCTCCATTTTCGATGGAGTTGAGTGTAATGTCAGTGCGGGTACTGGTACCTTTAATAATTTCTTAGATGTTAATGTTTTTGTATTAATTACCTTGTGTGGCCTGGTAAAGAAATACGTGCTCCCTTTTTTGGTCTTCAGGCCCATGATATACTTACGTATCCCTGGGAGCGTAGTTTTCGTCTCAGATGTTGCTGTCGTCGTTTGTCTGTCCGGCTGGCCGCGACGAGACGAGAGAGAAGTTGCAGAAGCTGCCACCACTTCTGCATATGTCGTCTTCGGACGCTTGCATGGCGAACCCTGTAAACACCAATGCATTCAGTTTAACGCAACGACTGACATGGAAGTGTAATATCATACCTAAGTAATAGTTTGTATTAGTGATATAAATTTATCTACAAAAGCAATACAATGAATGAATGAAAGGTACGTACTTCTTGACTGGATCTCCAAGAATAATCTGCATTTCTGCTAAATCGAATGTCGGCCGACATGTTAGGTTCCATTTCTTCCTTAGTATCTACAATGATGACTACTACCTTTGAAACGTTTGCTAATATTGTATTTATATAACTCAATGGATTTTTAAGTAATATATATGATATATTTAGATAGATACATGGTACAGGTTGATGGGAAACACCATAGGAATAACAACACACATAAATAAAGTAATGCACCTAAAGAACAAATGTGTATCAAAATTGTACAACAAACTTATACAATATATAATTGTGACTTGCCGATCGTATAAGCGGATTACCTGTTTTCTAGAAACATGCCTGAATGTTTTCAATATATGACATAAATAATCAAATTAATAACTAGATCTTATATCAACAAATAAATGCACCTAAGAAACAAATGTGTAGCAAAGTTGTAAAACAAACTTATATAATGGTGACTCAAGCGGAAAATGACATCTCGATATATACCTTTCACTAAACTATTTCTACATAAATATTTTGTATATTTTCTTTCAATTCTGTCTTAGTCAATCGACTACTTCTCGGGCTACAATATAACGTATATAATACTTCATTCTAATCAGTATTACGTTAACATTCATAGTTATACCAAACGTGTCGTACCAGCCTCAAGTTTTAAGTTAGAACATCCGTCTGTACTAGGCCCGGCATTCCCCATACTAAAACCCCTATCGTTGTTACGGGTGGTATGCCCGCTGTCCTAATTCCAATAATTCTATAAGTTAATTTAATAATGTTTTCCAGCTCTATACCCGTAAAAAGGCCCTACCCGATGGCTTAATGTAATTAATAACTAGATCCTATATCAAGAAATAAATGCAGATAAGAAACCAATGTGTTGTAAAACAAACTTATAATATATAATTGTGACTTACCGATCGTATAAGGGGATTACCTGTCTTCTAGAAACATGCTTGAATGTTTTCAATATATGACATAATTAATGGAATTAATAACTAGAAGATATATCAATAAAGAAATGCACATAAGAAACAAATAGGAATCAAAATGGAAATAATTTCGATTTAAGAAACAAATGTGTATCAAAATGTTATAAAAGAAATAATTTAGATTTAAGAACGAAATGTGTAGCAAAATGTATTAAAATAAATAATTTCGATTTAAGAAACAAATGTGTAGCAAAATGTACACTAAACTTATAAAAATAATTAATTTACACTAAATATATAATTGAGACTTACCGATCTGCTGTTCAATAGAAGTGATGCGAATCATCCGTTTTTTTGAAAATCTCAGAAGTTGACTGGATCACTGCACTGTCTATCTTCTATGAATCACAAAGTCTAAAACACTTGTATAAAAATCCTTTTTGCGAATGATGAACACAAACTGTAACCCAGAAAGGTATATTGGCACTGTATTTTTCCTTGAAAAATACGATTGGAATATTTTTGAAGTTATTACAAGTATAGATAGTTATATATATATATATATATATATATATATATATAGTTATTCTAGTAATTACAAGCGAAAATTTGGCCGCCGGGTAGCAATAAACCGTTACAGCGTGTTTGTTTTACAATAATGCCCCACAGGAAAAAAGGGCCATACCCCATCGTTCAACTATTTAGCTAATCCTCACGTATAACTATAATTGCGGCCTATGTGTGTGTGTTTGTGTGTATTATGTATGTATGTATGTAATACTTTGAGATTTAATGTTATTTTAGATTATATACATAATATATTGATATTAAATCAGTGCATTATCGGATCTATCAACCCTACTACGAAAAAAAGCAGCTTTAATAATTAAAACAGTATTCCATTTAGATTTAATAGTATTTACATATATAGGACAGGTATAAACTATAGGATATACCGAGAAAATAACTAATGCTTTAAGTAGTTAAATAATAAAGGCGAAAGAAAAAAAGTTTCGAGCCCGCAGGTTCATGCAAATGTGAAGATTGATTACTACTGGTTTTCTCGAGAACTATTTAAGCCACCTTCAAGTACTATATAGTGGATATCTCTGCCGAAAATATCAGGGGCCGTTAAGCGACATGTCAAAGATACCCATCGTCACGTGTGTCCTAAGGTTTTAAATGGCCTACGTACGTTTTAGTTGCTTGTAATTTGTTTCTTTTTAAGAGACAGTTGGATCGTTTACTTAGTAAGAAATTCATTAGCGCCATCTTCGCGAGACAAACGGTCCTTTGCCACACCGTAATCGTATTTGAATTCGGTTCCTAATTCAATATCCATCTTTGCGTACAGTAAAACACGGGGTGTACCGTCTAGCAAATAAGGCTTACAGACAAGGTTAGGGTTGGCCTTGGAGTGATTCACTAACCTTCCCTTAGTTTGGTCCTTAGAGAAGTTGTGGCACTTGCAGTTGTTGCCGTCGATGCAATATTTCGTTCCTCCAAGTTCGAAAAACATCATTAAGTGGTTAACACTTTGTGGATAAGCGTTATACCTCCTCAGACCTTCCGCGTGCGATATTAAATCACCGTGGTAGTCGCAGACTACTTCGCCTTTAGGGATGAGCTCCTTCGCGAATACACCTTTTCCCATGGATGGTTCGTTAGCACGCCGAACGATACACTTGGGCCATTTTTGATGTGCGATGCACTGGATCCATTGGGTCTCTAACGTGGCCTGGCGTTTGTTAGTTGCACCTCTTTTATCGCATGGCTTCCACTGTTTCAGAACATCGATCGTAATTCGTTTCTGTAACCAGCCTTTCTGTTCCAGATACTCATTCAGTTGCTGTTCTGTAGGACGAGTACGAGGGAACGAGGAAATGGTCTCGGCAACTCGTAAAACAATGCGCTGGTACTTAAAGCGGTCGCGAATTCTAGTTGAGGTTGCAAGGTCGAATTCTACACCAATATTAGTTTGAGCGAGGCTTTCCCGAATTTGAGACACTACTGGTAAATTTATCATTACATGAGAGTTTAAACTTGCTCACAATCAAATCATAATAGAAATCTATAGAGGCAGATGGTTGCAATGTCGGATTCTCTTTAGTCTTAGCGACTTTTCTGGTACTAGATAAACTATCTACAGCCTTACGTTTTGCAGAGGTAGCAATTATCTCGGTGCGAAGAGAAGAGAGGATTTCGCGGATACCAGTCATATCCGACATGAGTGAGGGGTGCTTTAATGCAATCTCAGGGGTCTGCTCACAATAAGTTAAAAATCGCTAGAATGATTTGGTGTAATTTAACTTACTGTTGGCCAACAATTCCTTTGGCAGCTTGGAGAAAAAGCACCGAAGTTGGGTTGTATCGCCAAGAAGATCCAACTTTTCGGAAGCGGGATCTAGAAAGTGTAGAATTTTATTAACATTGGCGATTAAATTGTTGATGTAAAACTTCTGTTTGGGTTGTAACTTTTCGGTTAGGTGCTGCTTATACATACTGGGGAGCTGGACAGTCCTCTAAATTGAGTTGAGTATCCTCGGATGAAGATTAATCGCGATGCTGACTTGGGGCTGCTGTAACAACACTGACAACGGGATCCATTGCGTCTGCACTCTTATAAAAACGTCATATGTAGTGCAACAGGTTCTTCTGCGTCTACATCATCGAATAGCTGGCGTCTTGCCTGAGATAGACGCCTTTCTGGTAGTACTCCAGAGGGACCAGCTACTGGAGAAACTGGGCGTGGAAGAGGTGCTTTGTTAGCGGCTGGCTTCAACCCTAACCCCTCGGAAGATGGCGCTAAGAGTAAATGAGAAGAGGTTTGTGTTTTATTGCGTGTAAGAAAGTCATGGGGTTCACTCTTTGAAATTAACATGGGAAGATGTGTAAAATTGGGCTTTTTATTGGCATCAAGACATACTAAACCCCCAATACTCTGTATATATTGCAATACAAAATCGACACTCAGGTAGGGTTCATAATCGGGCCCTAACACCGCGTGTAGAAAGAGATTGGACTGTACGGTTAGGCTGTTGCGCCAGAGGCTATGGCGAGCCTCTTCCTGCGCCAGAAACCGTAGAGCCTCGGTCTTTGTGTATCCATTTGCTAAACAAGTGCGCTGAAGGTGGCGTTATAAACGTTCAACGCGCTTGTAGAAAATGGGGCACACCCCCGATTGATTGCTTAGTACGTCGCCGGAGTCGATATGCTGATTGACCTGTGAAATGGGTTTGGGTTTTTTATTTATGTTAACATCTTTCTTTGGGGGAACTTCTTTAGATATGCTAGTCGTCGTTGGGGGCAGTGACTCAGCGCTAGCAACTGCCTCTTTTGGAAAAGTCTATTGGGAAGGAACTGCGTGCGTCACTGCAACCGACGCGGAAAGGTTCTCCGTCCTAACGAAGGTGGGGGGAATAGTGTTTAGTGTATTAGATGGACCGGGTTGAGGGAGGGGGAACAAGGGCACATCTATCTGAGATGGGGAAAGAAGGAGAGGAGGACGCGTGTCTCTAGCTGGGCTAGCGGCCACGCTAGCATATGTTTTGGTCACGTTAGCCGGCGGTGTGGCACTGGTGTCAGCTAAATCCGGCAAACTGTCGGAGCGCGATATCGTCGTGGTCGAGGTTGCAGCGTGGCTCGGCGGGGATGAGATTGGAACCTACAATAGAAAATAATGTCAATGATTACATTACTGAGCAAATAATGGTGTTATACATGAAGAATACGACAGAACGACCAATTGCAACACACAAAGATAAACATAGCAGCACGGATACCTGGCCATGTCATTTGGTTCCGCCTGGGGTGACGATAATCCAGGAAACGTGGGGATGACTGGGCCACGCTAGCATATGATTTTGTCACATTAGCCGGCGGTGTGGCACTGGTGGCAGCTAAATCCGGCAAACTGTCGGAGCGCGACATCGTCGTCGTGGTCGAGGTTGCAGCGTGGCTCGGCGGGGTTGAGATTGGAACCTACAATAGAAAATAATATGTCAATGATTGCATTACTGAGCAAATAATGGTGTTATACATGAAGAATAAGACAGAACGACCAATTGCAACACACAAAGATAAACATAGCAGCACGGATACCTGGCCATGTCGTTTGGTTCCGCCTTGAGTGACGATAATCCAGGATTCCAGGGTCCGTGGGGATGACTGGGCGCTGGGGGAACCGTGCTGAGGCGCATCTCTAGAGAGTGGGTCTTGTCAAGCTTTGATACACGTGGTACACGTCTACGGATTCCACGATTGCCTTTCTCCATGGTAACAACTGAAAAGCAAGTTAGGTAATTGGAGTAGGATCATACACAATTGCAGTTGGTAGAGTAGTGATCGTGGAACCGGCCATTTCAACAAGATGCCACTACCTAAGAGACTGTTTTCGATTCGATTGTATCGAGGAACAAGAGCAGGGCGCTTGGAGAGATACATCATGGATTTTATTACCGACAACAGCATGCATATTGCATACTATAGCTTTGGATACCTGGCGATAGTGTTTTTCTTCTCGATTCGACAGGCTAGACAATTCCGATTATTTTTAATAAGATGTCGCTAACTCGCTAACTGTCATAAAGCGAAGGAATATTCCAAGCATATTTGCTTCTAGTCCCTTTAGAAACTTGCAGATATTTTGATACTGTCTTGTGAATTTCAGTGATGTTGGAAGGAAAACTGATCATACTGATGACACTTTTTTATGTTGGTTTGTGAACAGAAGCTTTAAACATTCCTAACGATTTGATGTAATTAGCTTTACCAGAGGCAGACATGTCAGTGGGCATGCCAGTGAAATAATTCTTAAATGCTTCCGTATCCGCTAAAGCATCTGGATTTTCAAATTTGGGATGCAATTGATATAAAACTCGATTTACATTGGCTACAATCTGGTTTCGATAGTCATTCTGAGTAACCAACATAGTGAACTCTAAATTGTTAGCAAAATTATTCAATATTGGACACTCATGGCTAGCAAACTTATGGTAAAGTCCTGAAGCCGCCATTTTAACATTTATTGGTTTGGTATATTTGATTCCTGTAGCCATTATAGTGGAACCCGAGGATTCTGATTTGTTTTTTTTTTATTTGTGGTAGTAGTGCGATTGTTGGTTTGGTTTTCGAGAGAGAGAGAGAGAGACCTCGAGTTTCCTTTTCACTGGTAGTCGTTCCAGTACAACCACAGGTGTCTTAATCGGTGTGATTTTCCTTTCGCTTGATTTCAAATTGGATGATGGTACAGGTGTTCGCGGTGTTTCTACATCCCTAATGGGTGATAGTGCGATGGTGGGTGTAATCATTGAACTCGTTAATTCTTTAATAGGTGTTTGTACATCCCTAATGGGTGATAGTGCGATGTTTGGTCTATTTATTGAACTCGGTTTTTTAGTAGGCGTTGATGCCACCGTTTGTTTCTGCTGCTGCATCAGCGGCGTTGCTATAACGTCATCCCATGACTGATTCACGCCAACTTCACCTTCCCAACTGTATACCGTAGTTAGCGGAGATGCTACAGGTACATTTGGATCTGGTAAAGTTGCCGTGAATGCTTTACGTTGCGAAGGTGGCGCTAATTGATCAAGGTTAGTAGTATCTTTGTTTACCAGTACACCGCACTGTTCGAACTTAGCAATCAAATAATGTAAATAGTCCTGCCCTGTTAGTCTGTTGTAATTATTGATCAACTCCGATTGGCAGACTACCGCCAGTCTTTGTGCACGACGACTTTCTTTAATTTCTGCCATCATTATTGTTCTTTCTGCTTCGGAAAAACCCAAGTTATTTGACATACACTTGCGCTTCAGATGTTGTTTCATTCGGTAGACTGCTTGATAGCAAAGAGGGCATGCTGCTAAATCGTTGTCTGTCCCTCTAGTTTTTCCTTGTTTAGCATTACTTGCTAAAGATTCAGCATCTTCAGCAACATCTTTGGTGGAATTCTGATCAGTCTCAAATGAGAACCTTTCGTTTTTCGATGGAGCATCAGTATATATATTGTTTAACCAATCGTCGACTAGGGAGATAGTGGATGTATTGCACAGGTTGATTGGCTCCAGATCTACGATCGGTTCAATCCGTTGTGCCAAAGTGGCCAGCGAGTCTAAATCGGATGTTGACCTGTTCAATTTCTTCTTCTTGCTTGCCAACCTCATCAGGCTCTAATAGCCAGTTAAACATCTCCTTTTGTACCCTTTCTTCTTTGTCGTATTTTCTAGAAATCGCCCTTTCCGATGTAGTCGACAGCATCTTGGGTAGTATAAAATGGTCCCCTTTGGATGGAGTTGAGTCTAATGGGGTTAATTAATATCTCTCTTTGGGATGGAGTGGTCTGTATCGTTGGATGTATCATATTCTCCCTTTTCGATGGAGTTGAGTGTAATGTCAGTGCGGGTACTGGTACCTTTAATAATTTCTTAGGATGTTAATTTTTTTGTATTAATTACCTTGTGTGGCCTGGTAAAGAAATAGGTGCTCCCTTTTTTGGTCTTCACGCCCATGATATACTTACGTATCCCTGGGAGCGTAGTTTTCGTCTCAGATGATGTTGCTGTCGTCGTTTGTCTGTCCGGCTGGCCGCGACGAGACGAGAGAGAAGTTGCAGAAGCTGCCACCACTTCTGCATATGTCGTCTTCGGACGCTTGCATGGCGAACCCTGTAAACACCAATGCATTCAGTTTAACGCAACGACTGACATGGAAGTGTAATATCATACCTAAGTAATAGTTTGTATTAGTGATATAAATTTATCTACAAAAGCAATACAATGAATGAATGAAAAGTACGTACTTCTTGACTGGATCTCCAAGAATAATCTGCATTTCTGCTAAATCGAATGTCGGGCGACTTGTTAGGTTCCATTTCTTCCTTAGTATCTACAATGATGACTACCTTTGAAACGTATGCTAATATTGTATTTATATAACTCAATGGATTTTTAAGTAATATATATGATATATTTAGATAGATACATGGTACAGGTTGATGGGAAACACCATGGGAATAACAACACACATAAATAAAGTAATGCACCTAAAGAACAAATGTGTATCAAAATTGTACAACAAACTTATACAATATATAATTGTGACTTGCCGATCGTATAAGCGGATTACCTGTTTTCTAGAAACATGCCTGAATGTTTTCAATATATGACATAAATAATCAAATTAATAACTAGATCTTATATCAACAAATAAATGCACCTAAGAAACAAATGTGTAGCAAAGTTGTAAAACAAACTTATATAATGGTGACTCAAGCGGAAAATGACATCTCGATATATACCTTTCACTAAACTATTTCTACATAAATATTTTGTATATTTTCTTTCAATTCTGTCTTAGTCAATCGACTACTTCTCGGGCTACAATATAACGTATATAATACTTCATTCTAATCAGTATTACGTTAACATTCATAGTTATACCAAACGTGTCGTACCAGCCTCAAGTTTTAAGTTAGAACATCCGTCTGTACTAGGCCCGGCATTCCCCATACTAAAACCCCTATCGTTGTTACGGGTGGTATGCCCGCTGTCCTAATTCCAATAATTCTATAAGTTAATTTAATAATATTTTCCAGCTCTATACCCGTAAAAAGGCCCTACCCGATGGCTTAATGTAATTAATAACTAGATCCTATATCAAGAAATAAATGCAGATAAGAAAGCAATGTGTTGTAAAACAAACTTATAATATATAATTGTGACTTACCGATCGTATAAGGGGATTACCTGTCTTCTAGAAACATGCTTGAATGTTTTCAATATATGACATAATTAATGGAATTAATAACTAGAAGATATATCAATAAAGAAATGCACATAAGAAACAAATAGGAATCAAAATGGAAATAATTTCGATTTAAGAAACAAATGTGTATCAAAATGTTATAAAAGAAATAATTTAGATTTAAGAACGAAATGTGTAGCAAAATGTATTAAAATAAATAATTTCGATTTAAGAAACAAATGTGTAGCAAAATGTACACTAAACTTATAAAAATAATTAATTTACACTAAATATATAATTGAGACTTACCGATCTGCTGTTCAATAGAAGTGATGCGAATCATCCGTTTTTTTGAAAATCTCAGAAGTTGATTGGATCACTGCACTGTCTATCTTCTATGAATCACAAAGTCTAAAACACTTGTATAAAAATACTTTTTGCGAATGATGAACACCAACTGTAACCCAGAAAGGTATATTGGCACTGTATTTTTCCTTGAAAAATACGATTGGAATATTTTTGAAGTTATTACAAGTATATATAGTTATATATATATATATATATTAGTTATTCTAGTAATTACAAGCGAAAATTTGGCCGCCGGGTAGCAATAAACCGTTACAGCGTGTTTGTTTTACAATAATGCCCCACAGGAAAAAAAGGGCCATACCCCATCGTTCAACTATTTAGCTAATCCTCACGTATAACTATAATTGCGGCCTGTGTGTGTGTGTGTGTGTATGTATGTATGTAATACTTGGAGATTTAATGTTATTTTAGATTATATACATAATATATTGATATTAAATCAGTGCATTATCGGATCTATCAACCCTACTACGAAAAAAAAGCAGCTTTAATAATTAAAACAGTATTCCATTTAGATTTAATAGTATTTATTTACATATATAGGACAGGTATAAACTATAGGATATACCGAGAAAATAACTAATGCTTTTAAGTAGTTAAATAATAAAGGCGAAAGAAAAGAAGTTTCGAGCCCGCAGGTTCATGCAAATGTGAAGATTGATTACTACTGGTTTTCTCGAGAACTATTTAAGCCACCTTCAAGTACTATATAGTGGATATCTCTGCCGAAAATATCAGGGGCCGTTAAGCGACATGTCAAAGATACCCATCGTCACGTGTGTCCTAAGGTTTTAAATGGCCTACGTACGTTTTAGTTGCTTGTAATTTGTTCCTATTTAAGAGACAGTTGGATCGTTTACTTAGTAAGAAATTCATTAGCGCCATCTTCGCGAGACAAACGGTCCTTTGCCACACCGTAATCGTATTTTAATTCGGTTCCTAATTCAATATCCATCTTTGCGTACAGTAAAACACGGGTGTACCGTCTAGCAAATAAGGCTTACAGACAAGGTTAGGGTTGGCCTTGGAGTGATTCACTAACCTTCCCTTAGTTTGGTCCTTAGAGAAGTTGTGGCACTTGCAGTTGTTGTTGCCGTCGATGCAATATTTCGTTCCTCCAAGTTCGGAAAACATCATTAAGTGGTTAACACTTTGTGGATAAGCGTTATACCTCCTCAGACCTTCCGCGTGCGATATTAAATCACCGTGGTAGTCGCAGACTACTTCGCCTTTAGGGATGAGCTCCTTCGCGAATACACCTTTTCCCATGGATGGTTCGTTAGCACGCCGAACGATACACTTGGGCCCTTTTTGATGTGCGATGCACTGGATCCATTGGGTCTCTAACGTGGCCTGGCGTTTGTTAGTTGCACCTCTTTTATCGCATGGCTTCCACTGTTTCAGAACATCGGTCGTAATTCGTTTCTGTAACCAGCCTTTCTGTTCCAGATACTCATTCAGTTGCTGTTCTGTAGGACGAGTACGAGGGGACGAGGAAATGGTTTCGGCAACTCGTAAAACAATGCGCTGGTACTTAAAGCGGTCGCGAATTCTAGTTGAGGTTGCAAGGTCAAATTCTACACCAATATTAGTTTGAGCGAGACTTTCCCGAATTTGAGACACTACTGGTAAATTTATCATTACATGAGAGTTTAAACTTGCTCACAATCAAATCATAATAGAAATCTATAGAGGCAGATGGTTGCAATGTCGGATTCTCTTTAGTCTTAGCGACTTTCTGGTACTAGATAAACTATCTACAGCCTTACGTTTTGCAGAGGTAGCAATTATCTCGGTGCGAAGAGAAGAGAGGATTTCGCGGATACCAGTCATATCCGACATGAGTGAGGGGTGCTTTAATGCAATCTCAGGGGTCTGCTCACAATAGGTTAAAAATCGCTAGAATGATTTGGTGTAATTTAACTTACTGCTGGCCAACAATTTCTTTGGCAGCTTAAAGAAAAAGCACCGAAGTTGGGTTGTATCGCCAAGAAGATCCAACTTTTCGGAAGCGGGATCTAGAAAGTGTAGAACTTTATTAACATTGGCGATTAAATTGTTGATGTAAAACTTCTGTTTGGGTTGTAACGTTTCGGTTAGGTGCTGCTTATACATACTGGGGAGCTGGACAGTCCTCTAAATTGAGTTGAGTATCCTCGGATGAAGATTAATCGCGACGCTGACTTGGGGCTGCTGTAACAACACTGACAACGGGATCCATTGCGTCTGCACTCTGTTCTAAAAAGGTCATCTGTAGTGCAACAGGTTCTTCTGCGTCTACATCATCGAATAGCTGGCGTCTTGCCTGCGATAGACGCCTTTCTGGTAGTACTCCAGAGAGACCAGCTACTGGAGAAACTGGGCGTGGAAGAGGTGCTTTGTTAGCAGCTGGCTTCAACCCTAACCCCTCAAAAGATGGCGCTAAGAGTAAATGAGAAGGGGTTTGTGTTTTATTGCGTGTAAGAAAGTCATGGGGTTCACTCTTTGAAATTAACATGGGAAGATGTGTAAAAATGGGCTTTTTATTGGCAATAAGACATACTAAACCCCCAATACTCTGTATATATTGCAATACAAAATCGACACTCGGGTAGGGTTCATAATCGGGCCCTAACACCGCGTGTAGAAAGAGATTTGACTGTACGGTTAGGCTGTTGCGCCAGAGGCTATGGCGAGCCTCTTCCTGCGCCAGAAACCGTAGAGCCTCGGTCTTTGTGTATCCATTTGCTAAACAAGTGCGCTGAAGGTGGCGTTGTAAACGTTCAACGCGCTTGTAGAAAATGGGGCACACCCCCGATTGATTGCTTAGTACGTCGCCGGATTCGTTATGCTGATTGACCTGTGAAATGGGTTTGGTTTTTTTTTATGTTAACATCTTTCTTTGGGGGAACTTCTTTAGGTATGCTAGTCGTCGTTGGGGGCAGTGACTCAGCGCTAGCAACTGCCTCTTTTGGAGAAGACGATTGGGAAGGAACTGCGTGCGTCACTGCCACCGACGCGGAAAGGTTCTGCGTCCTAACGAAGGTGGGGGAAATAGTGTTTAGTGTATTAGATGGACCGGGTTGAGGGAGGGGGAACAAGTGCACATCTATCTGAGATGGGGAAAGAAGGAGAGGAGGAAGCGTGTCTCTAGCTGGGCTAGCGGCCACGCTAGCATGTTTTGGTCACGTTAGCCAGCGGTGTGGCACTGGTGGCAGCTAAATCCGGCAAACTGTCGGTGCGCGACATCGTCGTCGTGGTCGAGGTTACAGCGTGGCTCGGCGGGGTTGAGATTGGAACCTACAATAGAAAATAATGTCAATGATTGCATTACTGAGCAAATAATGGTATTATACATGAAGAATAAGACAGAACGACCAATTGCAACACACAAAGATAAACATAGCAGCACGGATACCTGGCCATGTCGTTTGGTTCCGCCTGGGGTGACGATAATCCAGGATTCCAGGGTCCGTGGGGATGACTGCTCGCTGGGGGAACCGTGGTGAGGCGCATCTCTAGAGCGGCAGAACTTTATTTGGGGGGGGGGGTCTTGTCAAGCTTTGATACACGTGGTACACGTCTACAGATTCCACGATTGCCTTTCTCCATGGTAACAACTGAAAAGCAAGTTAGGTAATTGGAGTAAGATCATACACAATTGCAGTTGGTAGAGCAGTAATCGTGGAACCGGCCATTTCAACAAGATGCCACTACCTAAGAGACTGTTTTTGCTTCGATTGTATCCAGGAACAAAAGCAGGGCGCTTGGAGAGATACATCATGGATTTTATTACCGACAACAGCATGCATATTGCATACTATAGCTTTGGATACCTGGCGATAGTGTTTTTCTTCTCGATTCGACAGGCTAGACAATTCCGATTATTTTTAATAAGATGTCGCTAACTGTCATAAAGCGAAGGAATATTCCAAACATATTTGCTTCTAGTCCCTTTAGAAACTTACAGATATTTTGATACTGTCTTGTGAATTTCAGTGATGTTGGAAGGAAAACTGATCATACTGATGACACTTTTTTTTATGTTGGTTTGTGAACAGAAGCTTAAAACATTCCTAACGATTTGATGTAATTAGCTTTACCAGAGGCAGACATGTCAGTTGGCATGCCAGTGAAATAATTCTTAAGTGCTTCCGTATTCGCTAAAGCATCTGGATTTTCAAATTTGGGATGCAATTGATATAAAACTCGATTTAAATTGGCTACAATCTGGTTTCGATAGTCATTCTTTGTAACCAACATAGTAAACTCTAAATTGTTAGCAAAATTATTTAATATTGGACACTCATGGCTAGGAAACTTATGGTAAAGTCCTGAAGCCGCCATTTTAACATTTATTGGTTTGGTATATTTGATTCCTGTAGCAATTATAGTGGAAGCCGAGGATTCTAATTTGTTTTTTTTTATTTGTGGTAGTAGTGCGATTGTTGGTTTGGTTTTCGAGAGAGAGAGAGAGAGACCTCGAGTTTCCTTTTCACTGGTAGTCGTTCCAGTACAACCACAGGTGTCTTGATCGGTGTGATTTTCCTTTCGCTTGATTTCAAATTGGATGATGGTACAGGTCTTCGCGGTGTTTCTACATCCCTAATGGGTGATGGTGCGATGGTGGGTGTAATCATTGAACTCGTTCATTCTTTAGTAGGTGTTTGTACATCCCTAATGGGTGATAGTGCGATGTTTGGTCTATTTATTGAACTCCGTTCTTTAGTAGGCGTTGATGCCACCGTTAGCGGATGCTTCATCAGCGGCGTTGCTATAACGTCATCCCATGACTGATTCACGCCAACTTCACCTTCCCAACTGTATACCGTAGTTAGTGGAGATGCTACAGGTACATTTGGATCTGGTAAAGTTGGCGTGAATGCTTTACATTGCGAAGGTGGCGCTAATTGATCAAGGCTAGTAGTATCTTTGTTTACCAGTACACCGCACTGTTCGAACTTAGCAATCAAATAATGTAAATAGTCCTGCCCTGTTAGTCTGTTGTAATTATTGATCAACTCTGATTGGCAGACTACCGCCAGTCTTTGTGCACGACGTCTTTCTTTAATTTCTGCCATCATTATTGTTCTTTCTGCTTCGGAAAAGCCCAAGTTATTTGACATACACTTGCGCTTCAGATGTTGTTTCATTCGGCAGACTGCTTGATAGCAAAGAGGGCATGCTACTAAATCGTTGTCTGTCCCTCTAGTTTTTCCTTGTTTAGCATTACTTGCTAAAGATTCAGCATC
Organism: Unio delphinus; assembly: GCA_029339505.1. Lineage (NCBI taxonomy): Eukaryota > Metazoa > Mollusca > Bivalvia > Unionida > Unionidae > Unio > Unio delphinus. The sequence continues at coordinate 20,294,733 of JAQISU010000047.1, forward strand.
TTCAGCAACATCTTTGGTGGAATTCTGATCAGTCTCAAATGAGAACCTTTCGTTTTTCGCTGGAGCATCAGTATATATATTGTTTAACCAATCGTCGACTAGGGAGATAGCGGATGTATTGCACAGGTTGATTGGCTCCAGATCTACGATCGGTTCAATCCGTTGTGCCAAAGTGGCCAGCGAGTCTAAATCGGATGTTGACCTGTTCAATTTCTTCTTCTTGCTTGCCAACCTCATCAGGCTCTAATAGCCAATTAAACATCTCCTTTTGTACCCTTTCTTCTTTGTCGTGTTTTCTAGAAATCGCCCTTTCCGATGTAGTCGACGGCATCTTTGGTAGTATAAAATGGTCCCCTTTGGATGGAGTTGAGTCTAATGGGGTTATTAATATCTCTCTTTGGGATGGAGTGGTCTGTATCGTTGGATGTATCAAATTCTCCCTTTTCGATGGAGTTGAGTGTAATGTCAGTGCGGGTACTGGTACCTTTAATAATTTCTTAGGATGTTAATATTTTTGTATTAATTACCTTGTGTGACCTGGTAAAGAAATAGGTGCTCCCTTTTTTGGTCTTCAGGCCCATGATATACTTACGTATCCCTGGGAGCGTAGTTTTCGTCTCAGATGATGTTGCTGTCGTCGTTTGTCTGTCCGGCTGGCCGCGACGAGACGAGAGAGAAGCTGCCGAAGCTGCCACCACTTCTGCATATGTCGTCTTCGGACGCTTGCAAGGCGAACCCTGTAAACACCACCGCATGCAGTTTAACGCAACGACTGACATGGAAGTGTAATATCATACCCAAGTAATAGTATGTATTAGTGATATAAATTTATCTACAAAAGCAATACAATGAATGAATGAAAAGTACGTACCTCTTGACTGGATCTCCAAGAATAGTCTGCATTTCTGCTAAATCGAATGTCGGCCGACTTGTTAGGTTCCATTTCTTCCTTAGTATCTACAATGATGACTACCTTTGAAACGTATGCTAATATTGTATTTATATAACTCAATGGATTTTTAAGTAATATATATGATATATTTAGATAGATACATGGTACAGGTTGATGGGAAACACCATAGGAATAACAACACACATAAATAAAGTAATGCACCTAAAGAATAAATGTGTATCAAAATTGTACAACAAACTTGTACAATATAGTTATATATACGCCAGTCCTTCTCGAGAACCTTATGAACCCTGTTGAAATTATCCATTTTGTCCCATTTTGTTTCGCATAGTGAGGGTCATGTACCTCCTTCTATTGCCATGGGCATAAACTGTGTCGCAACGTATTTGCAATCCAGTGCAACTTTTAATGTCTGAGAAAAGGGTCCTCGTGCCCAACTACGAACGACTCCTCCAACTCGTCATCTTGGTTGGGATCAGGTGCTGGCAGTGCTTGGTGCCTGCCCATACAAAGGATTTTAGGATTTTCAGGGAGTACCTTATAATCAATTCGCAGATTTCCCCTGCGAAACCCTTGCCCCCTATCTGGGCTTCCTTCAGGGCTTCTATGCTATGGACAGTGCCTCGCACTCCAAACACTAGACCGAACACACCTACGCACTTCGTGTCAGTCTGCCTCTCTACCGTGTTGTGCAGACAGTCATATGTTTGGGCCTTGGCTGTCTGAGCAATTTCCCCTCTGTTCGAGAAGTCTGTCCCCTCCCAAATGACGGTTGGGTCTCCGATCCATGATTGCCCATTTTTGGTGTAGACAATGTCAGGCTTTTGCAACCGGCCGTCGACATGGTAGTGGGGTTCCTGGTACACTATATATCCTTTGTTTGGTAACTTGTTGGATATTAGTTCCACTACCTTATCGTGTCTTTTGATGCGCATATCCAATGTCCATGGGCAGGCACAAAGGATATGGCATATTGTTTCAGCCGGCGCTTTGCAATGTCTACACCGTACATCTGCTGTCAAACGACGTTTCCCTCGATTCGCTGTGGCCTTCGTTGGGAATGTATTGGTCCTGAGCCTTAGCGCTTCCAACGATTCTCGATTGCTCAGGACCTTCTTGCTCTTCATCCTCAAGTTGGCCACAGCGATTTTTCCTTTTTCATTTGCGTAGCTGCTTGTTCCCGCACCTTGTACAGGTTGATTGTTCCAGAGCTTCTGCTCTCGGGCACACCAGTCCTTCTCGAGAACCTTATGAAGCCTGTTGAGTTTCTCCATTTTGTCCCGTATGTCTGTGTTTTCTGCGACACTGCGGATGGCCTCTTCTGAGAGTAGTAACTTTCGCCAGTTTTTATGTACTATTCGATAACTTCTAGCTTTGGCACACTCAGACCGCCATCTCGTTTGGCTGTATACAGGAAGTGCGAAGATGAACCAGAGTGGCAAGTGTAGCCATCTTTTTATCCATCCACGTATGGTACCGTCCACTTCCTGTAGTGTCGCTACAACCGGGAAAGTATGGGAGAGACCAAATAACAACTTGGGTACAAGGTTCTCGACCAGGATACCCACCTTCTGGAATGGCTTGAGGTATGCTCGATGAACCTTCTTACAACAATTATTCAGCAAATTGGTTGGACTAGCTTTGCTGAGTCCAGTCCACCGGTCAAAGTAGCCCCCGAGGTATCTGGTACTCTCACCAGGTACGATCCAAGGGATAGTGTCCTTACCAATTGTGAACCTCTCGCCTTTGTTCACAATGTAGGTTTTCTTACCCCTTGGCGTAATGGTGAACGCAACTGACTTCTTAGCTTTAATGCCTAGCCCCGTATCTTTGCTGAACTGTGCAAATAGGTTTAGGTTATGTTGCATACATTTGGGCTCGCCATTCAGAAGGGCCGAGTCATCCGCATATACCATCGATCCGATCTTGGTTCCACCGCTGTACACGAATCCGTTATCCTGCGATTCAATAAGGCCAAAGATGGGGTCAAGAGCGATATTGAACAATATGGGTGATAATAGATCACCTTGTTTCACCCCTCTGGTGATCTGAATATCACTCGATTGAACACTGTCTATTTTGAATGAGGTGGTGCAATTCGTGTACAAGTCAGTGACGAGTTTGATCCATTGCTCACTGACTCGATGCCTTTTCAGGCCTTGAACCAAATGGTCGTGTGACACAGTGTCGAATGCCTTAGCAACATCGAGAAGAGCCACACAGAGTCTTTTACCATCCTTCTTGGCTTGGGCAATCGCTTCGTTCAAAAGGAAAATGTTTTCGGCACATCCCGATGACGGGATGAATCTGCGCTGCCTTTTGTTTAGCGTAACGCCCTTTAAGAGTCTTTTGGCCAAGATAGTGGTGTACAATCTCAGGATCGTACTCGAGATTGTCAGAGGGCGCCAGTTGTTTATGTCCTCCAGTCCTTCTGTCGCTTTGGGGAGCAATATGCTTTTTGACTTTTTGGTGCCCACTGGCACCTCTCCCAAAACATACCAGCAGTTGAAAAGATTCGTCAACGTTTTCTCGTGGTCGTCTATCTTCCTAATAGTGCCCAATGTAAGACCATCTGGGCCAGGAGAAGACTTGAGGTCTTTACCACGGATTGCGTCGCATACCTCTGCTAGGCATATTGGGGAGCATAAGTCCCTGTTATTAGCATATTGACTCGGTTCTGGGTAGGATTTAAGGCTGACTTTCTGGCTCAAACCCCCAAATCGTTCCTGGTACGTTTGTTTGACTTGGACCATAGGAATATTGCATATATATATACCTATGAGCCCACAATACACAAATGAATCGACTACCGTACTAAATGTCTGTAGTCATCCACTACTGTACTATGTCTGTATCCAATATACAAAACATAGCATTACATTGACTATAGACACGATATTCGTATCTCACACAAAATAGTCAATAAATAAAAACATAGGGTTCAATTGACTATAAACACGCTATTCGTGTCACACACAAAATAGTCAATAAAACAAGACATACCATTCAATTGACTAAACACGCTATTCGTGTCTCAGACAAAATAGTCAATAAATCAAAACCTAGGGTTCAATTGACTATAAACACGCTATTCGTGCCTTACATAAAATAGTCAATAAACCAAAACTACGGACGTTAACACTGCACATCCTTTCGGTGCGACAATAGTTCATGTTTGCCCGTCTCCACTCCACCGGTTAACATTGGACTGGAATACTCGTATATTCACTCGTTGACCGGCGAGCTGAATATTAAAATGGACAGTTTTCCAAATAATAAACGAATTAACGCAATATATAATAAAACGAACGTGCTATTACGAAACTGAACATTTAACTGAAACATTAACCAAAAAGAACGCATTTGACTCACCCAACTTTTAGGCTCTAATTCCCGACAAATGAAACGTTTAGAGATCTGCTCTAATGTCCACTGCGTCTTAAAATGACCCTGCACTATACCTATATAGTAGTATGCCGTACTTGTAAAAAGTGATTCGCGCGAACCTTCATTATACTCGCGGCACATGCGACTCGCTGTACAGGACAACTCACTTAGAGGAGTATGGTGTACCCTCTATGCCATATCGGGTATTTCGTAACAGTGTGATGTTATAAATCTATTTCAATGTTTCCTGAAGACATTGTACGGCAGGAACATGTTCGTTTAAAGAATATATTTGTTGATGGATTTTATGTCCTCGACAGTTCCCTTTTAAACTTGCGTTCTTCATTTTACGATTTTAAGTTAAAGATTCTGTCAGCGAAAGTTCGAACCTAGCTCCATAATATGTTTGGTTATTTTTCTGGAGGACGTACGGGGATGAGCTGGTGTCTAATGGTTTTCCTTGCAATCCAAGGTTTTGGGGTTCTTTTTCAATTCGGCCAGAACTTGGGAATATATTCTACTGCAATCTCGATTACAATGGAAGTAAAATGCTGAATAGGGTCATTAATGCTGAATACTGTATCCTGATTAAGTCTTGTTTTACAGAGTGTTTCGAACGTAGCCCAGTCGGCCTTCTTTACATTACATTGTGGAATCACGTGATCAGTATAGTTAATGTCTGAAGGATTGGAAAGGGCTCACTTCTATGAACATCATCAACGACCTTTCATTCAAAGTCCAAAATCAGCGAAATACAGCAAATTGTCAAATCCATACACGTGTATGAACCGTTTCCAGGGAGTAAATATGTCAACGGTTTGGTGTTTTATGTACACAAATCATGTCAAGAAATAAAGTCTTCTATTTTGTGACCACTGCTACTGATGTGATTTGCTCCACATAGATTGTTATTAAAATCGAAGAGTAAATCAAAACACATTGGAAATTGTTGAACAAGATTGTCTAATTCGTCTTGTTCTAGGCTGTTGTTTGGTAAATAAATATAACAAAAGGTAATCACTCAATTTAGTGTGAGGCTTACAGCAATGTCTTGCAAACTCGATTTTAAAGGGATGGCGTTTTTAGGGGCTTTATTGATCAGAACATTGGAAACTCCTTCTGATGCCCTGTCCAGATTTGGAAAGTAAGTGTTAAACAGGGATTAGATATTAAGTGTGATGTTATACATCTCTTTCAAGAATGTTTCATGTAGACATGCATTGTACTGTAGGATCATTAGAGTAATTCGTATGGTACTAGGTTGGATTTTGGTAGGTATATATGACAAGAGGTAATTACTAATTTTATAGTGAAACTTACAGCAATGTCTTGCAAATTTGATTTTAAAGGAATGACGCCAGGTACGGCTCTATTGCTCAGAAGACATTGTACTCCAGATCATATTCATTTAAAGGAGAATATCATTGTAGATGGCAGCCATGTCCTCCACATTTCACTTGTAAAATGGCGGTTATTTATACGTTTCTAATTTGATGATTCTGACAGCGAAAGGTCTAACCCAGCTCCACAATGTGTGGTTATTTCTCTGGAGGACATACGGGGTCGGGATAATTTGTGTTGTTAGGTTTAGATCCACTATGTGTACACGGGCGCATCTGTGTTTGAGCCGCTTCTTTGTTTTGGACGTTGTTTACAACAGTGGATGGGCCAGGAAGGGATGTTTTTGCATGTACAAGTGTTCTGGTCTCTGGAGAGGGATAGTATTTTACATTCTCAATCTCCTCCCACTGCCAAGTATCGCAATCCTTGGAATTGGCTTTAGTCACCTTTACACAGTATTTTACATTCTCAATCTCCTCCCACTGCCAAGTATCGCAATCCTTGGAATTGGCTTTAGTCACCTTTACACAGTTAACAATGCAGAGTTGCTCTATACTCTGATTCCTGTTAAGATGCTTCTCCACATTAGCCACATATTTGGACTTTTGAGCAGCTTTCTTCATGATGGTCATATTTCTGATGCATATCATCGAATGAGATTTGGTTTGTAAATCTTGGCCAATTTGGATACTGTTGGCTTGAAGTTGAGGACAATGGCGTTGGTGTCTTGCAGATTTTTATTACGTTTTTATGCTTTTACACGAGGTCTTCTAGGAGTTCTTCTAAGATTTTGGAAAGGGAAAGCTAAAGTTATAGACATGAGGAAATTGTAGTTTTAAGAGAGATACGAGAAGAAAGATTATGAAGGTACGCAGGTCAAGGAAACTTTCCTAGGGCTCTGCACAACTTGTATAGTTTGGACCTAGACAAAGTGGCCGAGTGGTCAAAAGCGCTCTCTGTTACGGATCACTGCCCTCACATCTATATGAGATGGTTAGTCCCAGTTCGGCTAATGTGGGTATGTGAGAAAGCTAGAGTAGCTTCATGGGGGTCGGTGGTTCTTTCCGTGGTTTTCCGGCTTCGTCCACCATTAATACTGGCCACCATGTATAGCATATCGTGTGCTGAAAAATTGCGTTAAACCCTAGGCCAATTCTACTACCCATATTTCGCAGGGGGATAGTTGTATTGCTGTAAACATTAGTACATACCATTGTACAGAAATGTCGAGCGACAATGTAGTAAATTAAAATATATTTCTAAAAGCCATCTTTTTCACAAGGGCAATAATAATATTGGATATTGCAAGTGAATATCAGCTAAATGTGATCACACAGATCAAATATACTTACCAAAAAACAAAACAAAATTTTTTATAATGAACTTAATGTTAAATTCTGATGCTCAACAAATGTAAACAAAGAATGAAAATTTGCAGAACGTATACAATGAACTTGCTGTGATCAAATGTACAAACAGAATTTAAATGATCTGTTTGAATTTTTGTAGTGTATTTTTAAGAGTGTTTGTTACTAAGCTCAATGATTCAGTGAAATCCGATATCAGTTTTAATACAATACTGCACTCTTTCAAAGTACTACATTGAAATATGTTACCATACATGGGCATATTCATGATGAAAATAACATGTTTGGATACTTTCTGTGCACACAGCCATACATGTGACTTGCAAATTCACTGTCGGCACAATGGCAGCCTATAAGATGAACTGAATGTGAACATTTGATCTAAAACATTCTAAAATAGATGGATACTTGTTGATGTGGAATATGTAACCATGTTTAGATCAGCTGTACCAAATTAAATTCAAATAATCTGTTTGAATATTTCTTATGCAATCTTGAAAGTGTAAGGTAACAAATATTATGAATTAACAATGCAGAAAGTAAGATCATTAATTAGAATTACCATTTTAAATCATAATTGCCACAATGCATCACTACATTAATCAATATCTTAACCAAATTTAACAATACATTTTTTGTGTGTTCAATTTACATCATGTTGCTGTTTTATTATATCAAAGGCCCAGGGAATATATATATATATTATCCGTCTGACCTGTATTTCATTCTGGGACAGTTTAAAATCATTTAGTAATGAACTTGAGTAACTTCTAATATAAAGGTTTCATCTTTGTCCTCTCACCAAATACAATGTAATAATGTTTATAAACAATTGCTAAAGGCTATACAATCAGATGTGTTACTCTGGAAGTCACCCCATCATAAACACGTAAATTAACTGTTTGGAACCCTAACAAATAGTTTGAATGACCAATACAAAATAGAATTTTGTCCTCGCATATTTTTAATGGTCTCTTTTTGACTTGCGAAAGATATTTTCTGAGAAAATTGTACAAATATTGATCATTCGAGCTAGTATCTGTTCTAGGAATATAAACATGCTGATATCATTTTATATTCCCAAACATATGTTTATTGTTTTGTTTATTTAAATCTTTTTTTGATAAATAAAATAATTTTTTAGCTATTTATATTGGCAAACGCAATATATATATATATATAACATACTAAAATTTCATTAATAATATAAAAAAATTATAGCAGTTTAAATATTGCCCAGACAGAGGCAGATTGTTTGGTCAATTGTAGGCAAACTTATATATTTGCATATCACACCTATTTGAACTGTATACATGAAGTCACTTTGAATTTCTTGCAAACATGATATGTGACACCTGTCAGAAAGTGGAGTGCTGGCGCTCCACTGGGTGCACGGCTTTTTGTCAAAGTGCTCTTGAGAAACCAAAACTAAATATCCTACGTCTTCCTTAATTATAGGAATTTTTCAATAAGTCTAAATCTGTTTGAAATTCAAAATTAAGTTTAGAAACTTGTATTGAATGGTACCACTACCCTCTACCATGTTTAATAGCACAAATGCATTCCAATTCAATATCAATCACTATTAAAGAGACCAGCGAGATAGGAAAATAGTTTCTAAGCAGGCTCTATCTTGAGGACAAGAACATCCTATCTTTGATAGGAAAATAGTTTCTATACAGGCTATACTTTGAGGACAAGAACATCCCATCTGTGATGGGAAAATAGTTACTAAACAGACTCTACATTGAGGACAAGAGCATCCAATCTGTGAATAGTTTCTAAACAGGCTATACCTCGAGGACAATCTGTATATCCTGGTCATGACAAGTACAGCCTCATCAAGGATTAGGTCCTGAAAATTTGAAACATTATTTCGAATTGTAATATGCAATTTCTGAAATGTAAAACAATATGTTAAAAAATAGGAACATGTGCTTATTCAAATTGTATTCATCTTTTATCAGCAACTATAACTGCTATTAAGTCTAGTTTATGTTACTATGGATATCTATAAAAATTAAGGGAACATGTTTGAAGTCAGAGACACCTGCTTTAGGATTAAATTTGTTTAGCATAGTGAGGTATCCATATTGAAATCTGGTAATAATCTGATCAATGAGTATCATTGATATATACAAAACGTTTTTATCATTTGCATTTGTGTACATGTCTTTGGACAGCCTACAATTGTTGTAAAATAAATAATCAAAGCATATGTCTCGTTATGTAAACAGTCTCAGTAAATGTTATGAAACTTCTTACGTTAAATAAACTCTTCAGCATGTTATGAATACTACATTAAATGACAGTATGCATTCTAAACAAAACTAGATATATTTATTACTGGCAAAAGTGATAAGCATTCCAGGTTGGTGGGAATCTCCCTGCATTTTCCACACACCATTCTGGTAATCCTGTGTTGAGAGTTGGGTAATAACCACCGGACTGCCTTGAACATGGCTCCAGTACATTAAAAACAGGGATGGGGTTACTGCAACATCTGTCTGAACTTTTCCCTCAGCCGGTCTGTTTTCACACTTAATGATCTCCAGGAATTTGTTTAAAATATTAATTTTACTGAATCCCTGTATGTATGTGGTTCATACGTTTGAAAGCTAAAATCATGATACCATGGAAATTTCAACATTTATAACAGTCGTATATTTACATCAATTATCAAACTTTGCAAGTCCACCTTGGAAATGGAACTTATTGCAAGTATTGTATTGTAAGAGTAACTGCCAAAGTTAATTCTGTGCGCAATTGGATGCAGTATTTTGATTTTATTGGTACAATATGTAAGTTACAAATTCATAGGCAGCTGTTGTGCTATCTGTAAACAGAACGCTGTATTCTGTAGCCCACATGCATATCAAGTTATTCTTACCGTTTGTGATATATTTTGTGCATAAAAAATGTAAGCTTTACATGCTAAATGATTACATAAGTTATTGAAAGAATTAAAGTTTCAAAATCGCCATTGAATCTAGTAAAATAAATCTATGACAAATCATTTGCAGTAATAACCAATTCAGAGGTGGACAAATCGAATGCAAGGTAGACTGGGCAATTAAAATTCATGCTCACAAATATTTCTTGCATGCTTCCGTGTCAGTCCAAATTCTGGACAAATAAAACATTTTATGAGTATTACGTCCTTATGATTATCATGATAAAGCATATAAAGTATTATCTTGACATACTTTGGGGCTTTAATTATGCATTACATTAAAAACTGACGAATACAATTGTAATATTTATTTTGCAAGACTGAAATAGATATATGAATTTTGTACAGGTCTAGGTTTTAAAAAAAGCTGAACTCCTGTCCGGTCTGAAGCGTTGCTGAACTCCAACGTAAGATTGCATAGACTATTTTGTACGTTTTTGTATTTTTTAAAAATATTCAAGTACCTTGATTATTTAAATTGGAAAAGGAGCAAATCGACGTTAGCAGTATTTGAATATTTGAATTCTTCTGGCGTAGATCATTTCTACCAATATATGAAATTATTTTAGCTAATCTACCGTTAGGCCTTCGTACAAAGGAATATATATATTTTAACTGCATCTCTGAAGCCACTGTATATATTGTGCTCGGAAGAAGGAAATAAAGAGTTGGCATTTCCAGTGTCATCTGGAATACATTTCCATAGAAACGTTTTTAAATAATTCCTTATAAAGTTTGGGAATTTTATAATGTTTGGTCGACATGGATTGCAGATGGGGAGTATAACCAGACATCCTATACTGGAATAGTGATTATAAATATTTATGAGCGCAAATATTGGGTATCCTGTTTATCAATTTGGCTTTTCTTAAACAGATTCGGTCTTTAATAGGTAATATTTTGAACTTACCAGCTAAAGTTTCTTTGCTTTCTTTCTGGATTGATATTAGCTTGAATGCTCTTTTTTGAAGATGTGCCAGCTTTGTTATGTTTGTATCGTTTGAATTAGTCAACACAATGTTTCAGTAGTGTAAATAGTGTTTCATGATCCACCATGTTATAATCGTTCCTTACACCTACAAATAGATATCCTATTATTCATATTGAATCAAGTTCTTGAAGCAATTTACCATTTAGAGAGATCACGTTAGTCTCACATGAATGTTTCAGTCTAAATCCTGCTTGATTAGGGGTGTAACAGCAAGTGTTTTAATTCAATATAACTTGAACTAGCTATGGCTATGTTTTTCAATCAATTTTGACAAGTTTTGATCGGTCCTACTAAACACCGCAAAGGCAGACAAAGTCAGACAAAGGCAGACAAATTCTGTTTAATTTTGTTTTATTTGTACATATTCGTATATATTATAATAGATTAACTTTGTTTTGAGATTAAAATATTTAAAAAGCTTGATTTAATGTTTTTTGTATGTTTAATTGGTACCTACGTACATTTAATAGAACAAAGTCAGACAAAGGCAGGCAAAGTCTTTTTAATTTTGTTTTATCTGTACATATTTGTTTATATTATACTATATTAACTTTGTTTTGAGATTTAAATATTTAAAAAGCGTGATTTAATGTTTTTTGTATGTTTAATTGGTACCTACGTACATTTAATAGAACAAAGTCAGACAAAGGCCGGCAAAGTCTTTTTAATTTTGTTTTATCTGTACATATTTGTTTATATTATACTATACTAATTTTGTTTTGAGATTTAAATATTTAAAAAGCGTGATTTAATGTTGTTTGTAACGTACATTTAATTGAACAAAGGCAGATAGAGTATGACGAAGTCATATAAAACACAGATATCGTATGACAAAAGCTATTTGAATGTGACAAAACCAGATTTATTAATTTTATATAAATAATAGTCTTATTGAGAGACACGTAATACAATTATGAAAGTGATATTAAATATTCTATTAGCATTCATAATCATAAATTTATGATGTACTTTCATCGAAAAAGATCAGACATGACAAGTCTGATAATACAAAAAGAATACATCATTTCATACGTTATTATCATAATTTCTTTCAGCATAATCATTACAGTGTATTAAGCGGTAATACAAATCTTTTCTGTTGCTAATAATGTTTGCGGTATCCGATGAGAAGAAGAGATTTCGCAACTAACGGTAACACATTACTCTGCCGTTGTCGGCAAAATCAAACGCGGTTACTGGCTAATTTACTATACAAATTTCTTCATACAGTATAGTTTAAACAGCAGTTATTTTTTCAGCGTTTAATTATATGCTGGCGTCAGCAATCTCAATCATAGATACTGCTATTGAAATGTCGCGCTTTCCACGGTTTCTGACTATATCAAAGGTGAGTATTGTTTGCATCAATTAGCGGACTGACTGAAACATCTGGCATTTTAAGTTTGTGGATTATTATAAAATAGCCAATAATACAAATCTTCATCAAAAGCATTTTGTCATGATTCAGTTACGGTATTAAGCTTCAACTCATTAATACCAAGAGCAGGATACAATAAGTTGTTAGTAGTTATATTTAAATATTGTGTTTTATTGTTTAAACATTGGTGTTGTAGTGTTATAGTGTTTCAACTGTTTGAAGTGTTAAACATTCTCTACATATAATATTCTTTATTGGATAACGAATCTAATAATCTAGTATAATATATACGAATATGTACAAATAAATCAAAATTAAACAGACTTTGCCTGCCTTTGTCTGCCTTTGTCTGCCTTTGCCTGACTTTGTCTGCCTTTGTCTGACTTTGTCTGACTTTGCGGTGTTTAGTAGGACCCAGTTTTGATAGTATTTAAATTGCCTGGTAGTTATCAGTCTCATTCCTCGAACCAGATTTGTGCATAGGCATTAGTTTTGCAGTTTTACTTATTTTGGGGACAGATGAGGTTGCAATATTTACGACATGAATGTTATGATTTCTGAAATAACTTGGATATTGAGTGGTGGACCAATCTGATAAAAGTCCTGAAGCTGTCTTGGTATCAATTTTACTGAGAAATTTTGCAAGTATGTTTTATACCTGTGTGTTAAAGAAACATGTCCTTATGAATTTTTCAGTTCATTAAAGTTGTTTTCTATCACTGGTTCTTTTAACGTAGTGGTAATGTTAGTGGAAAAAAGCTGAAAACATTTGCAATGTCAGTGCCATAAATGTCTTTAGTGTCATTTGCCGGAAGTGAGTGAATGTTTGTATTTTCTGATCTTTGTGTTTTCAAGCATTGTTTTTTAAAAGCCTTTTTTTTTTAAATCGTACTTGTGTTATGTAACCATACTTTATATTGTGCATGGTTTGACATAGCTTTCGGTTGGTCTCTGTCTTCATAGTAAATCATGATAGATTTCGTATTTTACTCCTGTACATTCAGTGGAGTATGCTTAGAGACAACATCCATAAATAAGTCGTCCAAATCTGTCATCAAACGTTTGAATAATATGCCATGCACCTTTATATATATATATATATATCATCTTGAAAGTGTTGTTTACTTCAGTCTGGAGAGATCTGTACGTGATAGATTTTTGTGTATTTTCCTCTTTCTCTTGCATTTAACCTTTCCTGTCCATAAAAGCAGGATAGTGGTCACTAAGACCAACATTTGGTTCATTAACATACGCCACATTGTCTGGTAGCTTGGTATAATTGGGATCAATAAGAGTGCTTGATTTTTATGTTACCCTTGTGAGCTCACTTACCAGCTGGACTAGGAATACAACTTCCATCCAGTTACTTTTTTTGGAGTATTTATTAGGTCCTTATTTACATTGCCGTATATGTTTCTTTCTCTTGTGCAAGAATATCTTTTATTTGTTTCAAACAGTTATAATTCCAAATTGCTTTGGAGGAGGTAGCCTATAAATGAAGCCAACTAGAAATGATTTTGCACTCTTTGAAAGAAATGTACACACAAATATGGGAGAATATTCTTATTTTCATGCAACTCCAAATCGGGTCACCTTTAGGCATTTACTATTTCTCTAATATATATAAGACCCCCAAGCCTGCTGTGTATATGTCCCTGCATAATGATTTTTGTAGCCTTGACAGTGAAATAGATTATCTTGTGGTTGCATTTAATTTGATTTAGTGAGTCCTAAAACATGCATGTTATGTTCCTTCGATGGCAACATTAACTAACTTCTATTTCTTATCACTATATCTTGTACATGTGACTCGTATTAAAACCGATTTTTATTTGGTTTCATATAATTTATGTCATCATGCAATGGGGTACTCTGAGATTGCATCCGTACTACATTTATGATTTTGGTGTTGTGTAAGGTGGCCATATAAATGAGATGGCCTCTATGTTTCTATTATATCTGTGCATGGTCTTTATCAAATGGTATTGGGTTGGGGTGGAGAGTAGAAACCAAAAGAAACCCGTAAAAACATGGGGAATGTTTTGTAAAATAGATACTTACATAATACAAACGTGAATTTCATAAGTTGTGCAAAACGCTACGGACTTAGATATTAGTCTTTGCCAAGCTACTTAGCACCAAATATTTGTCAATATGCATTAATATTTGTTTTGCAAGTTATAAAAAAATAATTGCTCTCATTCCTGTTTGCCTTGTTTGAACTATTTACTGAGCTTTGAACTATTTACTGAGCTTGGTCAGCACTGTTTTCAGGTTGCACAGCATGTCTTTCTACTCTTCCCCCTCTGGTTAGTGCTCCATGCCTTGTCTTTCCTCTCCCTCTTACTCTTAAAGGTGGCTCTAAAATTAAGCTTAAAAATGAGCTGATTGAAACTGTTATAATGAATATTTTAAGAAGTATAAGTATTTCATAATTTGATTATAATATCTCCATGATTGAACTGTTCTAATGAACATTGTAAGATGTATAAGCATTTCATAATTTGATTATAATATATCCATGATTAAACTGTTCTAATGAATATTTTAAGATTTATAAGTATTTCATAATTTAATATTATATCCATGACTACGTCTCTAAACGTAAATAATATAATACTAACTGAGAATCAGAAATTAATACAGAAGAGGTTGTGATTTGATGGAAGTTTTCTGGAATGGATCAGATGAAGTGTTGAGGTGGTGGTGGTGTCCAAAAGTTAAAAAGAACCCCAACAACTATTACTCAGTGTGCATGCTACATAACAAACATGCGCAAGAATAAAACTGGTCAAAGTTACAAACGTTTTGTGTGTACTTTTTATGATCTGGCTCTGAACCTGAATTATGTATTCCATTCGAAGATTTACATAAACATATGTTATTTAAAACCTGGTGCGAGTACAGTATTAACTTGGAGAAGCAGAACACGATGTTTATTTTTTCGTTTTGTTTGAAAAGCCATACATATTGGTGTTAGTTGTCTAATGGTGATCGTCTGGTTAAATTTTATTACATTGATTACTGAAATTATTTAGTTTTGCGAATTTTAAATATCTTTGATGATTTTAGCATTTACACCTGAGTGGTGAGGGAGTGCGAATATTACCAGGCAAGATATAGAGTACCTGTGGGTTTTTACAATACTGTACAAAGCACGTCGATTTCAATTATTCTCGTACCACAAAATCTTTCAAATTTAACTATACAAGTAGTTCCATAAATATGTCAACGTTCCCTCCCGAAACTAAATTTAGGAAAAGGATAAGGAGAAATGAACGAGATCAGTAGATCGTACTCACCATTGGTGACATTTTGCGACGTCTAGTAGCGTGCTTGTTTTAGGGTCCTACCAAATACTGCTAAGCCTGACAAAGCCCGATCCCAAGTGTTGAGCCATACAAAGCCATGCAAAGTTACAAACATGTGTTATTTATATTGCTATTGTCAATTATATTAATAGACTAGTTTTCAACATATTTGTGCAGAAGTAAATGACCGAAAATTGGGCGACAGAAAACAAAATCGAATAACGAAAAGTAATATAAAAGTCTGACAACATATATATATGTGTAATTGTGGGTTGAAAGCATGAGTTATTGTGATGATATATCATTATTTATATATATATATATATATTTGTATATACATATATTGAAACAATTGCATTTATCTTCTATAATAAGTTACTTTAACAATGTATAAATTAATATATATATATATATATTATATATTAATATTAATATATATATATATTAATATTAATATATATATAATATATATATATATATATTTATATATATATATATATATATATATATATATATATATATATATATATATATATATATATATATATATATATTAATTTATACATTGTTAATGTAACTTATTATAGAAGATAAATGCAATTGTTTCAATATATGTTAATCACACAAAGCCATACAAAGCCTTACTAATGCTCACAAAGCTTCACAGAGGCTGAGAGTGACAAGTCGTATTAGACAATATTGTAACAAAAAATTTAAGTATAAGTTAACCAAACGCAAGCATTAGTTTCCAACATAGTTATGCTGAATTAAATAACCAAAAAATTGTGACGGTAGATTTCAAATGATAGAAAAGCATATGTAAAATGTTTATCAATTTTTTTAATTGAATAAGTATCGAAAGAAAATGCAATATTTCAATTTGACCTAGTTATACAACGCCTGACAAATTCATACCAAGCTCAACAATGTAACACAAAGCCTCATAAATCCCAACAAGAGTCGAGCGAAGTCATATTAGAAAAATGTATAGCAGAATGTTTGTTTATTATATTAACGAATACATTAACCAACCGGAAGAACTAGTCTTCAACATAATTTAAAATCATGATTAAAAAACAAACTCTCGTTAAATATTTACGATTTTTCCACCCAAAATAATCGTCCAAAAAAGGAAATAAAATCAATTTTATATATTTTATATTATATATAAAGGAAATAAATTCAATTTTATATATATATGTGTGTGTGTGTAACAGAATTGTTACCGAGAGGATGGTGGATTAAATGAACAACACAAACACAATATGTGAAAGAAAATATAAATTTATGAAATAAATTATTAATGAAAAATAATGATGTATCAACACAATAACTCATGCGTTCAACCCACAATTACACTCACAACCATTCACAATACATGAATAAATTAAATATTAATACAAAATAAAACACAGATACAAAGGAATCTCTTGGACTATACACAGATCCAAGGAACCTTTACAAAAGTTAAATATTACCGCAAGTATAAATTACGATAACAAATACAAATCACACTATACTATCGCACGTATGGATTGCGACAACTATCACGTCGAACATATACATGTATTTAATCAAGTTGCTAACTTTTATTGAGATTCATGTAATCCCTTGAAACACTACTGTGATTTGAAGTAACTATGTAAATATAACAATGTATTCAATTGTACTACAATTGCAACACACACATGTGTCTCGACCCTGTATAACCGTACGATTCACCAACTATTGAATCGCCGCCCAGTTTCTCTGAAGACCTAGGGTTGACACAATACTTTTATCGGTCACTTGCCCTTCACGGATCCACCACAGTTATACGTACAGACAGCATACAACATCTACTAGAACCAACGTTCCCCAATACCCTAGATGCCACCCCGGATGTTTACATCTCTAGACAGCTCCGACACTCGGACATCTAGATTTGCGGATATTTACACGTCACAACAGATGTAGACGGACAGACAATCTGACAGACAGTCAGATACTTCAATTCGATTGCACAATTAAACAGCACAATCACGGCACAATCAATCACATTCAGCTACAATTCAGAGACATTCAGAGACTTTCAGCTACGTTCAGCTACAATTCAGAAATGTTCCGCAACAAATCAGCTACGATATCAAAGACGTTATCAGAGATGTTCCGCAACAAATCATCTACAATTTCAGCTACGATCTCGGAGATGTTATCAGAGATATTATCAGAGACGTTATCAGAGACGCTATCAGCTACAATAAAGAAACCAGACTAATAATAGTTGTCTCAAAAAATAATCTAAACCTTAGATTACGCTATTGCATTTAAAATCTAATAGTGACTAGTAATTCCAAATATTCCACGTTTAAAATCTGCATTGTAATAAAGGCATCATTATATGAAATGATAAACTGAATAAAATTCACAATAAAACGAAATATAAATTTAACACTCACCCCTTTGGCTGGAGATAAGAATGACGAGCTATCTTTCCTGTGATAAGATACTTTTGATCCCGTAATAATTATCAGAAATATTCTGCCTTATATATCCTCAAATAGGTGAGCAGAATTCACGGCAACATTACCGTGCACCCCGTGATTCTAATGTTCTTGACTTCATGTAATTCGAAGTCAGGCACATGCAAATCGTTGCACGCCGCTTACCTTGGAGAAAACCACTTATTCACCCCAGGTAACGTATGTACGACGAAACAAAAAAAATGGTGAAATTAGTTTGTAATTCCAGAAGAAAATAAATTCAATTTTCGCCTAATTCTGTGACAATACCTCCCCCCTAAGAATAAAAATGTACACATTTTTAAAATTAACACAGATTAGAAGAAAAATAACTACTGATGATATCTTACAACATTTACACTGGTTATACTACAATCTGGATTTTATTACTGGGCAAATGCATACAAATTTCCCATCATGCCCTACTCAAGTAGTCTGCGCCTATATTTTCAACTCCCCTTATTGCTTCTACACGGAAGCGACAAGGTTGTAGTGTTAGCGCCCAACGCATCAACCGAGCGTCAGCGACATTGGCCTTGTTTAAATACAGTAGGGGTTGGTGATCAGTCTAGAGAACGAAATCTCTCCAAAATATATATGCGTGATACTTCCCAATTCCCCATACTACGGCCAAACATTCCTTATCTATAACGGAATAAATTTTCTCCCTGGGTAGCAATTTCCTACTCGAGTAAGCTACGGGTAACTTACTGTCGTCTTGCTCTTGCAGTAAAACTGCCCCCAACCCAGTTTCAGAAGCATCTGTTCTTAGAATAAAGGTTTGCTGACATCTGGCAATTTTAATATAGGTGCACTAACAAGTTTCTCATTCAGAGCACAAAATGCTTTATCTTGTGGCGGTCCCCATTCAACTTTATTTGGTTGCCCCTTCTTGGTCAAATCAGACAGCGGGCTAGCAATGGCTGCAAAGTTCGGTATAAACTTTCTATAAAAACCTTCTAGACCTAGAAATGATTTTACCTGCGTTTTGTTGGTTGGCTTTGGTGCGTCTCTAATTGCTCCAACTTGCTTGGGGTGAGGTTTTAACTGACCCATACCGCTGACCCTATGACCCAAACAATCTAAATCTGTATAACCAAAACTGCATTTAGTGGGTCTCACTGTGAGGTTCGCTCTGCGGAGTCTATTGAAGAGATCGCTCAGGACGGACACGTGCTCACTCCAAGTATTCGTGTACACGAATATGTCGTCTACAAAGCTATCAACATTTGCTAAACCTTTAAGCAACTTTCGCATCAAACGACAACATGTGACGCTAGCTCCAACTAACCCGAATGGCATCACTTTGAATTGATACAGTCCTTTCTGGGTCGCAAATGCTGTCAATGCTCGAAATTCTGGGACAATGGGAACCTGCCAATATTCCTTGGCCAGATCTAATTTGGAAATCCATCGGTTTCCCGACAACTTCGCAAATAGACCCTCCATATATGGCATTGGTTCTGCATCGAACACAGTGATTTTATTCAACTGCCGAAAATCGATACAGAATCGGTCGTCCCGTCCTTTTTTCTGACTAGCACTACTAGAGAAGAATATGGCGAGTTGGAGGGTTCAATTACCCTCAGATCCAACATTTTACCCACCTCTTCGTCCACAGCTTCACGTGCGTTGTATGGCACCGGATATCCCTTGATTCGAATAGGGTCAGACGTATTCAATTTGATTTTGAGGTCCAACAAAGTTGTACAACTTGGTCTGTCGGTGAATACATAAGAGTGTTTAGCCAAGAGCGCATTAATCTGTTGACGCTGGTCTTTCGTCAACTCCGCACTCACATCGACTTTATCTATCCCTTCCCCCGCAACTCCCAAGGGGCATTCAAGGGAACTCTCGATATTCGAATCTACTTCATCATCGTCTACGACTGCCGTACAAACGACATTTAAGACCCCCTTTTCAACATTGTCGCTCTGTCTCTTGATATACAACTTGAGCATGTTAGCATGGAATGTCTTTAAATTACCTTCCATGTCAATTTTATAGTCCATGTCACCTTTTACCTCCTTAACTTCATATGGACCTTTCCACTGGACTAATAACTTATTTGAGCTCGTCGGAAGAATCAATAGAACCTGATCTCCCACAAGAAATTTCCTATTACGCGCTCTGCGGTTATAATACTTGGAATATCTGCGCCCAGATTTAATTAATTCGTCACGTGCCATCTGACATGTACTCTCAAGTTTATTTCTTAGATCTAACACGTACTGGTAAGTTGTTTTTATTTCCTCGTTCGCGACATCACCAGTCCATAGTTTGCGTAGTATCCGCATCGGGCCTCGAACTGTTCTACCGTACAACAGTTCGAAGGGTGAAAACCCTAAACTTTCCTGCGGTACTTCACGGTACGCGAACAGAACAGCGTTTAAATAACGGTCCCAGTCTTGCGGACGTTCCGCGCACATCTTTCGTAGCATGCTTTTCAGGGTACCATTAAACTTCTCTACCAGTCCATTGCACATCGGATGGTATGGGGTAGTGTTTAGCTGTTTGATGGATAACAGCCTACTTATTTCACCCATGAGGTCAGAGGTGAATTGGGCACTACAATCAGTGAGAATTTCTTTTGGCACCCCTACCCTACTGAAGATATCAACTAATGCTTCAGCTACCCTTTCCGTTTCAATAGTTCGTAATGCTACGGCTTCGGGGTATCTGGTCGCGTAGTCAACAAGAGTAAGAATATACCGATTCTTTCTTTCGGTAACTGGGTGTATTGGTCCTACAATATCTACTGCCACTCTTTTAAACGGTGTATCTATTAATGGCATCTATCCTAAGGGCACCCTTGTGACCCTTCCCTTACATACGGTTTTCTGACATACGTCGCACGACCTACAGAACCGTGTGACATCGCCATTAACACCGGGCCAGCAGAATTCAGCGACTACCCTGCTAGTGGTCTTAGCCTTACCTAGGTGTCCTGCCATGCTTGACTCATGCGCCACCCTAAGTACTTGAGATCTATATCTCTGGGGTACGACCACTTGCCAATACTTCTTACCCTCCCGAGCGCTAAACTCCCTATGAATTAATCCGTTCTTGCGTACGAATCTCGAGCCACCCCCACCCTTGCAGTGTTTAATCGCGCCAGACGTGATTTTCTCAACAATTGTTTTGATGGATTCATCACGTTCTTGCTCTTGTTTGAAATCATCACGCGAAATTCCTGAGATCGATTCAGGGACTATTAATTTATGAAACGCGGTTTTCTCTCGCCGTGTTTGTGCTCGCGTTCCGATTGCCTGGGCCAAAGGTATTTTAAAATCGGCCATGGTTGGAAGACGGAAACCTTTAACATTACCGATCGTCAGATCGTAAATAGGATTTTCCATACAAAGGGCATCAACAGTTCCCGTTAGGAAAGGTGTTTTTACCGTGATCCTACTACGGGAATGCGACCGATCGTCTGATCAAGTAGCATACATGCGGACTCCCACCCGAGCATTTGGTTATCCTGCACGAGACTACGTTTGATCACTACGCCCGTGCAACCAGTGTCACGTAATACTACGACTTCTTGACCGTTGACAAACCCTCTCGCGGTTGGTACACGCGCTTCGGGAAATAGACACGTACCAAGCGAATGAATACAAGGTTCTACCTGTACGATATTATCAGATATACCTTTACTTTGTATAGCCACTGCTACCTTATGTACAAGTCCCTTTCTTTTAGGACAGTCTTTTTGAACATGACCCCATGCATTACACAAGTAACATTGCACACGCTGAATACCTGGATTCCTAACTGACCTATTTGCCTCAGCTGATTTCACAAGCTCCCTAGGCATCGGTCTTGCAGACTGGTTTCCAGACTTAAAATCTTTTGAAACCACGTTCTGGGTTCCCCCATGAGAAATCGGCTTGCTTAGCCATATCTTTTACGTTTGTGAAGACTTTCTCTTTCAGAAATTGATCTAATTCTCGCCCAACTGTATTAAATAATTGATCTCTGAGCAAGAAATCAGTCAACACTTCAAACGTTTTCACCGCTTTGCCGCATTCAATCCACCGCTCAAAATAGTTTGCAATTCTAACGGTGAACTGACCAAAAGGTTTCTCCCTTATCAGGCTTGCTATACCTGAACTTTTTACGAAAACCCTGTTCAGTGAGCTCGTACCTTTTTAGAACTGCTTCCTTTAGGACGTCGTACTTAAACACATCGTCTCTCGGAAGTCGTGAGTATACATCCAGTGCTTTACCTTTTAATAGAGCACTAAGATGCAGTGCCCAGTCATTTTGACTCCACTTCTGGTTTTTGGCATACCGCTCAAACCGATGAAGATAACTATCCATGTTATCTTTTTCATCGTCAAAGGGAGGTAATTTGGGGCCCCTTAATTTGCTAGAGGCAGAATCGTGTTCTCTTCCAGATGTTGCTAATTCTACCTTACGCTCATGATCCCTTTGCTTTGTTTTTTTCTTCTAACTCTATTCGCTTTCCCTCCGCTTCCATTTCCCATCCTATCCTGTCCTTTTCGGCCTGCTTCTCTAATTCTATCTTTTCCCTCTCAAAGGCCCATTTCCTTTCATCGGCTACCCTTTCTAATTCCTGTTTCCTTTCATCGGCTACCCTTTCTAATTCCCTTTTCCTTTCTTCGGCCTCCCCCTTTTCCTTTTCTAATTCCCTTTCTAATTCCCTTGACCTTGCCCTTTCCTCCTTTTCTAATTCTCTTGCCCTTACCCTTTCTTCCCTTTCCCGGGCTTGTTCTTCCTGAATAAATTTCCTTAGACTTTCACCTTCATACCCAAATTCTTTGCCTAAGGCAACCAAGTCCTTAAGGGATGACATGACAATTGTAATGCGAATATATATATATATATATATATATATATATATATATATATATATACCACAGGCTGACCTTATCTTCCTGATGAAGGTAACCATGCCAATGCTTTAAACAAGTTTATACTGGACACACGGACCTAGATAAACTAAACAAAAATAAACCCCAACTTGAGTATTATCTTGTTAAGAAGGTCACGCTCAAATATAAACATTAAATGTTTACTTTCACAAAAATGATTGACAGTTCACTTAATCCAACGATCCCACTTCTGACACCATTGTAACAGAATTGTTACCGAGAGGATGGTGGATTAAATGAACAAAACAAACACAATATGTGAAAGAAAATATAAATTTCTGAAATAAATTATTAATGAAAAATAATGATTTATCAACACAATAACTCATTTGTTCAACCCACAATTACACTCACAACCATTCACAATACATGAATAAATTAAATATTAATACAAAATAAAACACAGATACAAAGGAATCTCTTGGACTATGCACAGATCCAAGGAACCTTTACAAAAGTTATATTACCGCAAGTATAAATTACGATAACAAATACAAATCACACTATACTATCGCACGTATGGATTGCGACAACTATCACGAACATATACATGTATTTAATCAAGTTGCTAACTTTTATTGAGATTCATGTAATCCCTTGAAACACTACTGTGATTTGAAGTAACTATGTAAATATAACAATGTATTCAATTGTACTACAATTGCAACACACACATGTGTCTCGACCCTGTATAACCGTACGATTCACCAACTATTGAATCGCCGCCCAGTTTCTCTGAAGACCTAGGGTTGACACAATACTTTTATCGGTAACTTGCCCTTCACGGATCCACCACAGTTATACGTACAGACAGCATGCAACATCTACTAGAACCAACGTTCCCCAATACCCTAGTTGCCACTCGGATGTTTAC
The DNA here is from genome assembly GCA_029339505.1 of Unio delphinus. Lineage (NCBI taxonomy): Eukaryota > Metazoa > Mollusca > Bivalvia > Unionida > Unionidae > Unio > Unio delphinus. The sequence goes on from JAQISU010000047.1 coordinate 20,318,647, forward strand.
ACCTCTAGACAGCTCCGACACTCGGACTTCTAGATTTCCGGATATTTACACGTCACGACAGATGTAGACGGACAGACAATCTGACAGACAGACAGTCAGATACTTCAATTCGATTGCACAATTAAACAGCACAATCACGGCACAATCAATCACATTCAGCTACAATTCAGAGACATTCAGAGACGTTCAGCTACGTTCAGCTACAATTCAGAAATGTTCCGCAACAAATCAGCTACGATATCAAAGACGTTATCAGAGATGTTCCGCAACAAATCATCTACAATTTCAGCTACGATCTCAGAGATGTTATCAGAGATATTATCAGAGACGTTATCAGAGGCGTTATCAGCTACAATAAAGAAACTAGACTAATAATAGTTGTCTCAGAAAATAATCCAAACCTTAGATTACGCTATTGCATTTAAAGTCTAATAGTGACTAGTAATTCCAAATATTCCACGTTTAAAATCTGCATTGTAATAAAGGCATCATTATATGAAATGATAAACTGAATAAAATTCACAATAAAACGAAATATAAATTTAACACTCACCCCTTTGGCTGGAGATAAGAATGACGAGCTATCTTTCCTGTGATAAGATACTTTTGGTCCTGTAATAATTATCAGAAATATTATGCCTTATATATCCTCAAATAGGTGAGCAGAATTCACGGCAACATTACCGTGCACCCCGTGATTCTAATGTTCTTGACTTCATGTAATTCGAAGTCAGGCACATGCGAATCGTTACACGCCGCTTAACTTGGAGAAAATCACTTATTCACCCCAGGTAACGCATGTACGACGAAACAAAAAAATGGTGAAATTAGTTTGTAATTCAAGAAGAAAATAAATTCAATTTTCGCTATATATATATATATATATATATATATATATATATATATATATATATATATATATATATATATATATATATATATATATATATATATATATATATAATCGCCATTTCATGAGAACTATTAACTGTATACAACTATGTGCATGTTTACAAGTATTTGCTTGGAAAACATTGATAACCTTATGCTTTCCAGAAATGATTTGTTTTATTGTCTCAATGTAAGTCAATCAGTACACACAGGACGAGAGAGAACTAGAACAGAATTCAGTTATTTATCATCTACATATTTTCCCTTACATTCATTGATCCATATTCATCATAACTTAAGACTCCGAATTTCTGGCTGATTGTATCATACCTTACAACTGTCTATACTTTCACATTTGTATGTACGTGATACACGACGTATTTGGAAGTGAGTTGCAATTAAGTGATACTCGCGTGTAAGCATAATCTGCCACCTATACTTGGAAATAATAACAGAAGTAATAATAACAAATGACACAAATCTTCAAAATCCGCAACAATTTAAATGAAGCATTGTTACACATTTCAAATGTCCAGTCACATCCGGAAATGACAAGAGAATAAGATGTAATGCACGGCTATTTCCTCATGTACCAAGTATAGTCTCTATGTATGACATCCATTGCATCCCAGGCTATTATATTTATGTTCCCCAAGGTAATATGTGTCAAGGCTTTAAACTCTCACTGATTACCATAACTTAAATGTGTGCAACCAGGAACGCAGAAGCAAAGAAGAGTCTGGAGTCTCTCTAAACACATAATATAATAATATAGATCACATTTCTTATCAGAGAGTCCACTTGTTGAGAGACTTCAGAGAGTCAAATTGTTGAGAAGCTTTCTGTTGGAAATGCATTGCAAAATCGTCAATATTTCATATCACGACAAACAGACATACGTTCTTGATTAAAAGGTGTCATCCGAGCAAATGGAAGTACCTGTATTTTTTTAGTGTGTTAGTAGAGTTGATCAACCTCTTCGACCAAGCCTCGTTGAGATTTACTGTGTAATCACTGTATAAAGAACATATCAGTCGTACTACTCGTAGCTGCTTGTGACCTTTTGATATATTTGATTGACTTTATTTACAACAGACATGTGAACCCTTATAGTCGCAACATTTATAGTTCTGCACAAAATATATTTTATAATCGCAACGTTTGTAACTTTGTACAAAAACGAGTTTATAGTCAGAACATTTGTAACTCTGAACATAAAAGATTTTATAGTCACATCGTTTGTAATGGTACAAAAATATTGTATAGCCAGAACAGTTGTAACTCTGTACAAAACAGAGAACAAAGAACTAGAGCAGATTAGATTTGTTTAACAGAATACAGATTCCATTGCATACCGTGCATTAGATTGCGAACAGATTTGACTACGATCTTCCGGCTTATTGTTTCGCGCCATATCTCTGGATCAACATTTTTCGACATTGGATGCGTGTCATACTCGTGTGAATGCGTTATCTGACACTTGCACCTAGTGTAATATAAATTATGCGCATGAATGTCGCAGTAGAATATGTTTCTTACAGCATTAAGATCCATTCCGCTCAAATGCTTCATCATCTTAAATCTTTCGGTAGATCACCTAAATAAAGGCAGTATGAAATCAATGTTAATTTTCTAGGTTAAGTGTTTTGATCAAGATTATCGAAAAGTCATGTGACTTGACAGACGAAGAGTATGTAAAATAAATATTTTTCTTGTCAATCTAACTTTCATCAAAATGAAAGTTTTTTTCGAATTGTATCATCATAAAACAATATATCTTTTTATCTTACGTTTCTTACATAATAACAAAAGTAGTGATTTACACGGTACTACTTCATAACTCGCAGCATGCGTTTGGAAGATATCACTAATGACTAGTTTTGGTATGTTGACGTCTTGTAATTTGTCATAATGTATATATGTGAAAATGTGCTTGCCAATTATCAACATTAAATATATTTACCAAATGAAGATCGAACATTCAAATATATTTATCTCTTCATTCATAAAAATAATAACATAGATAATAATAACAAATGTTATGTCTTCAAGATGCACACCAATGTAAATGCTAGACATCGTTTTACTCAACAACCTCCTACGCACATCCGGAAATAAAACAATCATTATATTTATTCCAATTCTATTCACCTTGTGTACACATTAAATGATATATATCAGATTTACTCTACATCTTATGCTATTTATGTTTCTGTTACCACCAGTAATATGTATCAAGGGTTTTAAAATTTTAAAAGTAGAACTGCTAGCAAAAATTAAATGTGTTCGACTAGAAACTCTGACACAACAGTACAACTTCTTGACTAGAGTCTATATAAAAACATACAACAGATTACCTTTTCTCTTCACATAGTTCAATCTTGACCAGACTCTCGTTTCAAATTTTCATCGAAACAAATGGAAATACTTGTATTTTTAAAGTAGGTAATGTTACCGATCTCATCGACCAAGCCTCATCGAGAATTATCATATTTAACTGTGGTCTCATCTTATGACGAACCGACCAGTCCACGTGTTTATGTATTTGATTGACTTTATTTACAACACACATTTGAACCCTTATCATAGAGCCAGAATCTATATGACATCAAGCTGTATGCTAAAGACGCACTGTATTCCACGATATTTCGATTTTGAATTGCATTCTTTATTTTACATCAATGGATAAGGAAACAATATTATCTGTAGCCAGGAAGGTTTTCTCGCTGCAAATTGTATATTGTTACAAGTCTGGCACAACACTAAAGAGGTAAGTTATTTAAACTTCGTTTGTGTGTCAATACCTTCAAAACTTTGGCTTCTAAAGAGTCATAATGAAGATATATATATATATATATATATATATATATATATATATATATATATATATATATATATATATATATATATATATATTACTCACATTGTGTCACATAAGGACGAAACTACATTTGCTCATTAGACTGATATCCTCAAAAAATGGAAGTCTTTAAGTTGTGTTGCCTAAAGTATTTATCATATTCATTGTAAAACTATTGTCCCAAATAATTGTCTATGTCCAAACTTCGGGATACCTTTTTCTTTGTCATATTCATTGTAAAACTATTGTCCAAACAATTGTCTATGTCCAAACAGCGGGATACCTTTTTCTTTGTCATATTCATTGTAAAACTATTGTCCAAACAATTGTCTATGTCCAAACTTCGGGATACCTTTTTCTTTGTCATATTCATCGTAAATCTATTGTCCAAACAATTGTCTATGTCCAAACAGCGGGATACCTTTTTCTTTGTCATATTCATCGTAAATCTATTGTCCAAACAATTGTCTATGTCCAAACAGCGGGATACCTTTTTCTTTGTCGTGTGCAAGCTTTATACGGCTTTAAGTTCTCAACTGCAGTAGAAAAAACACAATCGCATTTCCTTACACTTAAAAAATCCACGATTCTTGAAACAATCTTTTTCTTACTTTAAACATTTATTGCATTTATTTTTAGTACTTCTTGTTTACATATTCTATTATCTTGAGAAACATCAGCTCTTCGTTAAGCTAGATGTTGTTTGCTTGATCATTGTCGAATAATATGAACGTACACTTCATATTTCATTGATTTGATATAATAACCAATGACGAAATTTTTTAACGCCTTGGATAATATAAACATTTTCACAGTATGTACTACCATTGATCCTAATGAAAATGTAAATATTAGTATATACTGAATTCACGATGTTACCGTAGACACGCTCCATCTCCTGCTCAGTCATGCAAGTATGGTGGCTATTACACATTTTCTATTATAACAAATGAGACCACCCAGTAAGCATTCTGCGTTCTTTATTATATTTATGTCACATTTTGGTCGGAATGTCACATATTAGACTAACAACTAACAACTTCTTAAGAGATGATGTGATCATCAAGTTGGAATCCTGTTTAAAACTAAAATTGCCGACATAACATTTTATTGGGTACAATTACTCGCCTTTCTATAAGTATATTAGAAGTCTCGCGGTTGGAATTCTAGAACATTGTAATATTGTAACAAACAAATCAACTGGATGCCTCCTGTCACGGTTTTGTCTTAGATACTATGCTGAATACATGGAATCGGATACTTACGTGGGATGGGTGAAAAGCTTGGAAGATTCTAGAAGACAGGACAAGGAAGCTTATATGCATGATTGGATATATCTGGAACTTTTGCATGTATTATTCTTTAACTGAGTAATTAATGTCGCGTGTTATATCAACAACTTCACCCAAACCGTTTTAAAATATTCTACTTTGTGAGGCTTTAAATTTTGAAAGAAAGAAGAAAAGCATGTTCACTTTGACCTCATGTTTCACATCTTCATCCCTTTCCTGCTGGAAATTCTGTTTTTCCGATGAGAAAGCATTAGTCACAGAATACTAAGTTGTATAAATATGTATTGAAGGTTCTATTGGAATATTGCATCGAACGCCATCATGAACGCTAAACAAGATTTCTGATATTTTAAAATAGTTCAAATAAACTCCCATATTCCATTCACGATTTCAACTTTAAACAGTCAGTTAACCAACCCACCCATAAACTTGGTCACATTTTAGACTGGTTTCTTCATAGCCCTGATGATAATATTTAGCAATCCACCCTTGTATCGCACGACCTTGCATCAGATCACCTCTGCATTATATGCCACCTTGACGTATAAGTCCATAACCCGCCATCTTTATTTCATACTAAGAGAAACCTCAGCATGATAAATATAACCAATTTAATACATGATATCCAAGAACACTTAACAACCTACTTATATCCAACATCAGATCAACTCGATAAATGCCTGCGTTCATTGCTTGGAAAACATGATCCAAACACCAAATATAGATTATCAATAAATATGTTTTCCGTGGTATATCAGTGTTTAGTACCAGCTTCTCACTGGTAAAAGACATCGCCCTAAACCAGAGAGGCTTTGACTTTCTACCAGATTCACTATTCATAAACAAATCTTCGAAGCCGCTACGAAGAACGTCTCAAACATAGTTAATTTAGCCAAATATCCCACTGCAGTATTAAGATCACTGATAGTTCCAGCTGCAAAGATCTCTTCGAGATAACTAATAAACTAATGTCAAGGAACAAATGTACACCACCTCCAAATATCTTTCCTCCCTTATACCTTCCGGACCTATTTGCAAATGTCGTCCGTGACAAAGTACAAACTATTAGAAATTCGCTTGACAACACAATTTCAATTGACTCGTCGCTATACAGTTATGATACAGAATTTCAGCAACAACCACTAGGAGTATTTGAACCTGTCTCTATGGATTTAGTAGGGACAATCGTGATACAAAGTAAACCAAAGTCATGTGAACTTGATCCAATTCCATCATCACTGCTGCTTGAGTGCTAAGACCCAATATTGCCTTCACCAACTGATGTTATTAATATCTCTGTCTCATCGGGGGAATTCCCAACATTTTTCAAAAACTGCCATCGTAAACCCTCTGCTGAAGAAACCAACATTTGACGATTTAAAGAACAACCACCCCGTTTATAATCTCCCGTTCATATAGAAAATCTTAGAAAAAGTTGTTGTAACCCAGTCTGTATCTCATTTGAATTCAAACAGTCTTTTTAGCAATATTGCCCTTGGAATAGTACTGAAACTACTCTTTTGAAAGTATTTACCTCTCTGGGTTGGATAGTGGAAAGATTACAGTTCTCACCCTCATTGATTTGTCTGCAGCATTTGACACAATAGACCATGATTTATTACTTCACCGTCTCATGCATGTATTTGGAATGCAAAATACAGCCTTACAGTGGTTCAAGTCCTACTTAGTCAAAAAGACACAAATTGTATCTGCAAATGTAAATACACTCCAGCCCAGTTGATCTATGTTGTGGTGTTCCACAGGGGTCTGCTCTTGGACCTGTTCCATTCATTATATACATTCAGCCGCTCTCAAGTGTCATATATCATCGCCCAGTGTCTCACCGATTCTACGCTGATGGCACCCAAATGTACAGGTTTAGTCACCCAACTGACGTTGATGCTATTATCCATGGAGCAGAGAGGTGCATTTTTGACATGAAATTATGGATGAAATGTAACAAGCTGCAGATGAATTATGATAAAACTGAGGAGGCCATTCTGGTCACAAAACAAAGAGTTTCTCATTCACATCCTTTATCTCAGACAATAAAAATATCAGCAACACCAACATTAAATTCACAGAGTCAGTACGAAAGCTAGGTGCTAATCTAGACAGTACTCTCACATTGCACCAACATGTCATGAACATATGCAAGGCTGCATATCTTGAACTGAGAGGCATCGGTTCCATTCGCATATATCTTTCAGTTGATGCAACTAAAACACTTGTGTATTCATTAGTACTTTCAAGACTGGACTATTATAATTTAATTATGTCTGGTTCGTCACAAAATCTTCTCCATAGCTACACACACTCACAACACAGCTGCTCGGATCATCTTTAGAGTGCATCGATCAGAGCATACCTCACCACTACTCTACTCTACACTGGCTATTCATTCGATACAGAGTCAAACACAGAATGTTTTCTCTGTGCTACGTTTCACTGACAGACTCCAGTGCAACATAACTATCCGGCCTCACCCATTTTTATACACCAGCAAGATACTTACGCTCTCTTTTGACAATCGTATATTCATTGTTCCCACTATATGGACAACGATTTATTGCAATGTGGAGCAAAGTGCCTATTTAAATCAGACACAAAGACATAATAGTCCTTTTTAAGAGTGCTCTTAACTCACCTTTTTCGACTGCAGGAACAAACTTAAAGACCTGATAAAGTTTTGTACCTTTTATGTTTTCAGCATGTTTTATATTTTCCAATTTCATGGTTTTTGTTTTTTGTTTTTCTGTAGTGTAGTCGTATCATTATATATGTTGTAAAGGGCTTCTAAAGATTTGGTACTATACAACGTCCTCATTATTATTATTATTATTCTTATTATTATTATTATTTACTGATAGGCATTGAATTTCCAACGTTTGTATAGTTTTAGAGTTAATGACAATACTATATTCTTTAAGTCCACATTAGAGGGCTTTTGTGTATCGATACTATCAATGGCAAAGGTCAGAATAGTAAACATAGATTTAAATGCAAGTTTTCACTATTCCTGCTTTAATCATAAGTTGCCTTTTATTGCTATGCGGAGTAATCGATAAAGGATGCAGGTGTCTAAAATAATAGATACAAGACGCAAAGTTTTGTACATACGTATCAATGTGCCTTACGGTACGCCGAGATGCAAGGGACACTAATCCATAATAAAAAAAAATTCTTTTTACTTCACTCGTTCATATAGTCATTCCTGCATCCACATATACAAGAATACCCACATACAAAATCATAATAATGAATACTCAGTATTTATGTTTTAATCCAAAAACAATGTGTTCCGCCATATGGATAGATTCAATTACAAATTACCTTTACTCCGATCAATCGGGTATAATACAATTTTTTTAGCTTCAGGTATTTAGAAAGGTTTTAAATACGGCCAAAGAAATGTGTATATATATATATATATATATATATATATATATATATATATATATATATATATATATATATATATATATATATATATATATATATATATATATATATATATATAGTATTATTAAAATTAATTTCGCAATAAATATTACTTTTATTTCCTTCGCTTTTCAGACCAAACTTAAAAATCTCTATACAAAGAATTAAATATCTATCTCGCTTTGATGCAACGCCTCGAGGATAAGGTAACAACGCGGATAGATATTTTAACCATCGTTAGCGAGGATTATGTTACTGGACACGTATATGAACTTCAGACGATTTGCTAATAATTGGATGCCTTCTAGAAGCGACCACTGGCATGAACCCAAGATTAGAAGTCATACATATAGTCTACGATTTAATCATCAATAGCGATGTGGCAACGGGAAGTATGTAAAGACATTTCTTAATGATAGTGTTTAAAAGATGTCTTCAAGAGACGCTGTTTTACCTTTCAGTATACGACATATAAATAAACCAAAATAAATAAGATAAACAGTAGATTGCTGCAATGAAAAGTGACAACGAAACTTCACTCTAACATCACAATTACGTTTGTTCCTATATTAATATAACGTCTTGATCGTATCCATACCATAATCTTTGTGATGCAATCATTACTTTCAGGAATGCGAAATGTAAGCGTTCTTGCATTGATTACATGCATGTATTCATGAGAAATATAATACTGTGATACACACCGGGTCACCACATCAAAATATTTTGCGCTTTTAAATATCTCGTTAAATATCTCTACCAATCCATTACACATGGGGTGATACAGTGTGGTGCGCAACTGCTTAATTGACAACAACCTACTAATTTCTGTCATAAGTTCTGAGGTAAACTGGAGAATTTCCTCAGATACCCCTACTCAGCTTCACATTCAGTTTCTATTGATGGTAAAGCTATGGCTTCTGGGTATCTAGTGGCATAATATACTAGAGTAAGGACATATCGGTTTTTCTGATCTGTAATTAGAAATGTGGGTCCCACAATATCAACAGCTACCCTTTTAAACGGGTTATCTATCAGATGCATTCTACCTAATGGTACTCTGGTATTTCTTCCCTTCGAAACAGTCTTCTGGCAAACGTCGCACGACCGACAGAATCGTGCTACGTCACTATTTACGCCAGGCCAGTAAAACTCCCTTAATACTCTGTCGGTTGTTTTTATTATGCCTAAGTGACACACCATACTGGACTTGTGCGCCACTCTCAATACCGGTACATGTGGTCTGAATTTCTCAGGGACAACTAATTGGAAATACCTTCTACCGTCCGACGTGGTAAATTCTAATTTGCAGATTTCGATAAATATCACTTTTGCAGAGATATAAGTATAAGCACTTTACTAATAACTATTGTTTTTAAAACTGCAGAACGCATATAGAGATCAGAATAAGGAAACGAAAGCGTTAAACTATTGGATCTAATGAGACATAAATTATCTTATATATATGCCAAGCTAGCCACCAGTCTTATGAAGGATTTATATGGAGAATAACCAGTGAAATAAAATATACATTAAGCCATAACAAGAAGTAATACCTTACTGCCATATTGTTGTTGTTGATGATGATGATGATGATGATGATGATGATGATATTCTGCTTATTGTGAAAATTAAGAAGATGAAATACATTTTAAATTTAAAGTAATGCGCAATGAAAACATAAATCTACAAGGTTGTCGTCAGTATGAAATAAATTATATATTCACTTCTCGTTCAGGTAATTAGGAGATTTTCTGCAAGTGTTTCCCAGATTCTGAACTAATTGCAGTTGAGCCGATGTAAGTTTATCAGAAAATTTTCAATCTCATTAAGGAAAATCAGTAAAGAAGTAAATTGTATTTTCGTAACTGTTAAATATGATATCTGTTAACACTAATTAAGGGGCTACATAAAAAACAAGTTGTCAATTATTATGCTATATCAATAATTGGGCAATGATGATATCTTTAATGAAGCAATGAACAACAACAACAACAACAACAACAACAATAATAATAATAATAATATTGACAATTAATAATAATAATAATAATAATAATAATAATAATAATAATAATAATAATGATAATATATGTATGTATGGCTATTGGTTCCCAGCGCAGATGGACATACATCACAATTAATTTACTATGTGTTCTCTACATATATTTCTCAGTACTGACCTTTCAGCTGTGTGACAATCAATACAAAGCATATGTTAATCTAAAATATCTCCAAAGAAGATGACTTCATGGTGAATTTCTTGCCAAGAGTTCACTGGCAGTAGCTAAATGTTATGTAAAACAGCAGTCAATAGCTAAATGTTATGTATATCAGCAGTCAATAGCTAAATGTTATGTAAAACAGCAGTCAATAGCTAAATGTTATCTATAACAGCAGTCAATAGCTATGCTATATAAAATAGAGGTCAATAGCAAATGTCATGTAAAACAGCAGTCAATAGCTAAATGTTATGTAAAACAGCAGTCAATAGCTATGTTATATAAAATAGGAGTCAATAGCAAATGTTATGTATAACAGCAGTCAATAGCTAAATGTTATGTAAAACAGCAGTCAATAGCCAAATGTTATATAAAACAGCAGTCAATAGCTAAATGTTATGTAAAACAGCAGTCAATAGCTATGTTATATAAAATAGCAGTCAATAGCAAATGTTATGTATAACAGCAGTCAATAGCTAAATGTTATGTAAAACAGCAGTCAATAGCCAAATGTTATATAAAACAGCAGTCAATAGCTAAATGTTATGTAAAACAGTAGTCAATAGCCAAATGTTATATAAAACAGCAGTCAATAGCTAAATGATATGTATAACAGCAGTCAATAGCCAAATGTTATGTATAACATCAGTCAATAGCCAAATGTTAATTATAACAGCAGTAAATAGCCAAATGTTATGTACAACAGCAGTCAATAGCCAAATGTTATGTAAAACAGCATTCAAGTAATGATAAGATGTTCTGAACTGCTGCATAGGCCATTCAGTATTTATAATGCATGATATTATGACAGTCAACTTCCATGTTGAGAACAATATTTCAGTCAGCACAAATAATATTAGGAATTATAAAAATATATATCTCCTTCAAATTCCTTGAAATATCTCTGCATTATGATCAGTTTTACCGTATCGACTCATCATCATAAGTCTGTGTTCATCACTTAATAAATCTATGATAATGTAACTCAATCTTAAATGATCTATAGTTCTCCCATAGACATGGATATATACATTCGTATTTAAAGCTGCAGAAAATATCTATTCTTTTCACACTGGAACTGTGTAGACCCATACTCTAAATTGATGAAATTTTAATCTGGGTATCCATTATTTAAGTCTTAATTCAAGAAAGATTTCAGAGCTTCTATACCCATGCATTACACATTAACTGGTATTAAGACATGCATTATACATTAACCGGTATTAAGACATGCATTGCACATTAACTGGTACTAAGATATGCATTACATTAACTGGTATTAAGACATGCATTACATTTACTGAAATTAAGACATGCATTACACATTAACTGGTATTAAGACATGCATTATACATTAACTGGTATTAAGACATGCATTACACATTAAATGGTATCAAGACATGCATTACACATTAACTGGAATTAAGACATGCATTACACATTAACTGGTATTAATACATGCATTACACATTAACTGGTAATAATACATGCATTACACATTAAATGATATTAATACATGCATTACACATTAAATGGTATCAAGACATGCATTACACATTAACTGGTATTAAGACATGCATTACACATTAACTGGAATTAAGACATGCATTATGCATTAACTGATATTAAGACAAACATTACACATTAACTGGTATTAAAACATGCATTACACATTAACTGGTATTAAGACATGCATTAAACATTAAGTGGAATAAGACATGCATTACACATTAACCTGTATTAAGACATGCATTACACATTAACTGGAATTAAGACATGCATTACACATTAACTGGTATTAATACATCCATTACACATTAACTGGTATTAAGACATGCATTACACATTAACTGGTATTAATACATCCATTACACATTAACTGGTATTAAGACATCCATTACACATTAACTGGAACTAAGACATGCATTACACATTAACTGGTATTAAGACATGCATTACATTTACTGGTATTATGATATGCATTACACATTAACTGGTATTAAGACATGCATTACATTTACTGAAATTAAGACATGCATTACACATTAACTGGTATTAATACATCCATTACACATTAACTGGTATTAAGACATGCATTATACATTAACTGGAATTAAGACATGCAATACACATTAACTGGTATTAAGACATGCATTACACATTAACTGGTATTAATACATGCATTACACATTAACTGGTATTAAGACATTCATTACACATTAACTGGAATTAAGACATGCCTTACACATTAACTGGTATTAAGACATGCATTACACATTAACTGGTATTGATACATGCATTAAACATTAACTGGTATTAAGACATGCATTATACATTAACTGGAATTAAGACATGCATTACACATTAACTGGTATTAATACATGCATTACATTTACTGAAATTAAGACATGCATTACACATTAACTGGAATTAAGACAAGCATTACATTTACTGAATTTAAGACATGCATTACACATTAACTGGTATTAAGACATGCATTATACATTAACTGGAATTAAGACATGCATTATACATTAACTGGTATTAAGACATGCATTATACATTAACTGGTATTAAGACATGCATTACACATTAACTGGAATTAAGACATGCATTATACATTAACTGGTATTAAGACATGCATTACAAATTAACTGGAATTAAGACATGCATTATACATTAACCGGTATTAATACATGCATTACACATTAACTGATATTAAGATATGCATTATATTTACTGAAATTAAGAAATACATTACACATTAACTGGAATTAAGACATACATTACACATTAACTGGAACTAAGACATGCATTACACATCAACTGGAATTAAGACATGCATTATACATTAAATGGTATTAAGACATGCATTACACATTAACTTGTATTAAGACATGCATTACACATTAACCGGTATTAATACATGCATTACACATTAACTGGTATTAAGACATGCATAACATTTACTGAAATTAAGACATGCATTACACATTAACTAGTATTAAGACATGCATTACACATTAATCGCTATTAATACATGCATTACACATTAACTGATATTAAGATATGCATTACACATGAAGTGGAATTAAGACGTGCATTACACATTAACTGGCATGAAGACATGCATTAAACATTACCTGGAATAAGAAATACATTACACATTAACTGATATTAAGATATGCATTACACATTAACTGGTATTAAGACATGCATTACACGTTAACTGGAATTAAGACATGCATTACACATTAACTGAAATTAAGACATGCATTACACATTAACTGGAATTAAGACATGCATTACACATTATCTGGTATTAATACATGCATTACACAGTAACTGGTATTAAGACATGCATTACACATTAACTGGTATTAAGACATGCATTACACATTAACTGGTATTAAGACATGCATGATACTTTAACTGGAATAAGATATGCATTACACATTAACTGATATTAAGATATGCATTACACATTAACTGGAATTAAGACGTGCATTACACATTAACTGGTATTGAGACATGCATTAAACATTAACTGGAATAAGAAATGCATTACACATTAACTGATATTAAGATATGCATTACACATTAACTGGTATTAAGACATGCATTACACGTTAACTGGAATCAAGACATGCATTACACATTAACTGAAATTAAGACATGCATTACACATTAACTGGAATTAAGACATGCATTACACATTAACTGGTATTAATACATGCATTACACATTAACTGGTATTAAGACATGCATTACACATTAACTGGTATTAAGACATGCATTACACATTAACGGGTATTAAGACATGCATTATACATTAAATTGTATTAAGACATGCATTACACATTAACTGGTATTAAAACATGCATTACACATTAACTGGTATTAAGACATGCATTACACATTAACTGGTATTAAGACATGCATTACACATTAACTGATATTAAGATATGCATTACACATTAACAAGTATTAAGACATGCATTACCCATTAACTAATGTTAAGATATGCATTACACATTAACTGGTATTAAGACATGCATTACACATTAACCGATATTAAGATATGCATTACACATTAACTGGTATTAAGACATGCATTAGACATTAACTGGAATTAAGACATGCATTACACATTCACTGAAATTAAGACATGCATTACACATTAACTGGAATTAAGACATGCATTACACATTAACTGGTATTAGTACATGCATTACACATTAACTGGTATTAAGACATGCATTACACATTAAATGGTATTAAGACATGCATTTCACATTAACTGGTATTAAGACATGCATTATACATTAAATGGTATTAAGACATGCATTACACATTAACTGGTATTAAAACATGCATTATACATTAACTGGTATTAAGACATGCATTACACATTAACTGGTATTAAGACATGCATTACACATTAACTGGTATTAAGACATGCATTACACATTAACTGGTATTAAGACGTGAATTTCATATTAACTGGTATTAAGACATGCATTAAACATTAGCTGGAATTAAGACATGCATTACACATTAACTGAAATTAAGACATACATTACACATTAACTGGTATTAAGACATGCATTACACGTTAACTGATATTAAGACATGCATAACACATTAACTGCTATTAAAACATGCATTACACATTAACTGGTATTAAGACATGCATTAAACATTAACTGGTATTAAGACATGCATTACACATTAACTGGTATTAATACATGCATTGCACATTAACAGGTATTAAGACATGCATTACACATTAAATGGAAGTAAGACAAGCATTACACATTAAATGTTATTAAGACATGCATTTCATATTAACTGGTATTAAGACATGCATTACACATTAACTGGAACTAAGACATGCATTACACATTAACTGATATTAAGACATTCATTACACATTAACTGGAATTATGACATGCATTACACATTAACTGGTATTAAGACATGCATTATGCATTAACTGGTATTAAGACATGCATTACACATTATCTTGTATTAAGACATGCATTGCACATTAACTGGTATTAAGACATGCATTGCACATTAAATGGAAGTAAGACATGCATTACACATTAAATGGTATTAAGACATGCATTTCACATTAACTGGAATTAAGACATGCATTACACATTAACTGGAATTAAGACATGTATTACACATTAAATGGAAGTAAGACATGCATTACACATTAACTGCTATTAAGACATGCATTAAACATTAACTGGTATTAAAACATGCATTACACATTAAATGGTATCAAGATATGCATTACACATTAACTGATATTAAGACATGCATTACAGATTAACAGGTATTAAAACATGCATTACACATTAAATGGTATCAAGACATGCATTACACATTAACTGGAATTAAGACATGCATTACACATTAACTGGTATTAATACATGCGTTACACATTAACTGATATTAAGAGATGCATTACACATTAACTGGTATTAAGACATGCATTACACATTAAATGGTATCAAGACATGCATTACACATTAATTGGAATTAAGACATGCGTTACACATTAACTGGTATTAATACATGCATTACACATTAACTGGTATTAATACATGCATTACACATTAACTGATATTAATACATGCATTACACATGATCTGATATTAATACATGCATTACACATTAAATGGTATCAAGACATGCATTACACATTAACTGGTATTAAGACATGCATTACACATTAACTGGAATTAAGACATGCATTACACATTAACTGATATTAAGACATGCATTACACATTAACTGGTATTAAAACATGCATTACACATTAACTGGTATTAAGACATGCATTAAACATTAACTGGAATAAGACATGCATTACACATTAACCTGTATTAAGACATGCATTACACATTAACTGAAATTAAGACATGCATTGCACATTAACTGGTATTAAGACATGCATTACACATTAAATGGAAGTAAGACATGCATTACACATTAAATGGTATTAAGACATGCATTTCACATTAACTGGAATTAAGACATGCATTACACATCAACTGGTATTAAGACATGTATTACACATTAGCTGGAATTAAGACATGCATTACACATTAACTGGTATTAAGACATACATTACACATTAACTGGAATTAAGACATGCATTACACATTAAATGGTATTAAGACATGCATTACACGTTAACTGGAATTAAGACATGCATTACACATTAACTGGTATTAAGACATGCATTACACATTAACTGGAATTAAGACATGCATTACACATTAACTGATATTAAGACATGCATTACACATTAACTGGTATTAAAACATGCATTACACATTAACTGGTATTAAGACATGCATTAAACATTAACTGGAATAAGACATGCATTACACATTAACCTGTATTAAGACATGCATTACACATTAACTGAAATTAAGACATGCATTGCACATTAACTGGTATTAAGACATGCATTACACATTAAATGGAAGTAAGACATGCATTACACATTAAATGGTATTAAGACATGCATTTCACATTAACTGGAATTAAGACATGCATTACACATTAACTGGTATTAAGACATGCATTACATATTAGCTGGAATTAAGACATGCATTACACATTAACTGGTATTAAGACATACATTACACATTAACTGGAATTAAGACATGCATTACACATTAAATGGTATTAAGACATGCATTACACATTAACTGGAATTAAGACATGCATTACACATTAACTGGTATAAAGACATGCATTACACATTAAATGGTGTGCTGGAAAATGGCGTTAAGCCATACAACAACAACAACAGCACATTAACTAGTATTAACACATGCATTCAAATACACCTTGAGGTGCACATTTAGACTGGTAACAACAACAAGTCTGTTCTATACTGAAGTATTGATATAGTTATTATTCTACTCATTACAGGCTATTACTTGTTTATCCTTGATTATGGAAAACTTTATACTGATATTTACAGAAAACACATTTTGGAATATGTAAGATCTGTTGTTTCTTTTAGAATTTGAAAATAAGCAATTTATATATTGCCTTTTTTCTCATTTAGTTAGATGATGATGAATATAAAATATAGGATATACTTTATGAGCAAATTTATCGTACTTTCTTCAAGTTTAAATTTTGAAAATCATCATGCTCATGTATTAATTTCAATTAATAGTCTAGATATTAATTTCATATTGTATAGCCTTTATCAATATTAGTTTGATAATATATATATATATATATATATATATATATATATATATATATATATATATATATATATATATATATATATATATAATTAAATTGAAAGAGTGGATCGGAAATGAAAGAAGTAAATCAAATCAGCGTCTAAACCATTTTTAGAACATCATAAACTTAACAAGCAAAGAATGTATACATGTTTGACACATTAGACAACATCAAAGCTCATTTTGATTATAAAACACATGATACCAAAATGTAAAATCTATACCCATTGTTAACCTAAGTGAGTTCAGCTGTTGTCACCCCATGCCCAGTGACAGATGAACTGATCTGAATTTCCATTAGCCAAGCTTTCTGATTATATTCCCATCATATAAACTGTATTGTGATTGGCTCAACACAGCTTGAGTTCCCCAAGCCCAATGACAGTTGCACCGATCTGAATGTTGATTAACCAAGCTTTCTGATTTTATACCCATCATATAAGCTGTCCTGTGATTTCACACAAATCCATTGCTGAGGCCTGATTATTGAATGGTGTCACATATTCATCTGTAGCATCAAAGTTAGTGAATAGATTCCAAGATATTGAAAAGGTATATAAAGGCTTGTTTTATTAATACAATTAATCACTAGATTAAATCAGCTAAGCTTCCGGGAGTTCACCAATGAATTATCTAATCCAAATTGGGATTACATATATTTAAAATTCTGTTAGTCATATTTGATATGACATAGTGCTACAGCTATTCAATAGTGTCATTTGTATTTGTGCTTTGAAACAATTCATTCTGAACATTTTCAACATGTTTCTTGATATTAGTTTTCTCAGTGAAGCTACTCTCCAGACAGAGAATTATGGTCATATTTACTCATTGGACAAAGAATTGTGTAGCATCTCAATTTATATACAGAACCTGAGTCGAGGACTTATTGCTTCACATAAATATGGAAAAAAGTCTCATCAGTATACCACAAGAGATGTTCTTTAAATATACTTTATCAGGAAATAGTTTACATATCACATTATTACATTTATTTAAATTTGACAAGTTTACATCTTGTATTAACTTATTCAAATATACTTTTTATATTCATTTAATGTTTATTAATCATCTTTTGGGGATATGGGTTGTTCAATCCCTAGTTGCATAGAAACAATTTGTATTCTATTTGTCAACAGACTTGATAGGTGTAATTTTATGATTTTATTGTTGAATGATTTCATGTATTTTGCATCCAGGATGGTTTAAACCTTACTTCTTTCCACGTTGCTTGATATTTGAACAACAGAAATCTGAATAATTTTACCAAAGTTCTTTTTCCCACCCCTTGATGGCATACCTTCAAGTTATGTATTCATGTCATGTATTTATTTACAGTTTAAACTTACTGCAAATTAATTTCATTTGCAGTATGTTTCTTATTAAGCTGTATAGAAAATATTGTAAAAAATGTGTACCTGAATTTTTTTTCTTTCTACAACTTTGAAACTAATATCAAACTTCATTACTGCTGAAGATTTATATGAATGTTTTTAATGCTGCTGCTTCCCGTTTTGTTTCCATTTGTAAAAAAAAACATTTGACTTTAAATAGTCTGATAATAATAAATGATGGACAATGATGTATTGACAACATCATTTGCCTCTGATTGAGCCTTTCATGAGTTGCTATAAATAGTATCTGATGAACAGAAAAATGATGCATCACACAGAATAATAATAATAATATTAATAATAATAGTATAATAAAATAATAATAATCATTTTCTTTATGCTGATATCATTATTATTATTATTATTATTATTATTATTATTATTATTATTATTATTATTATTATTATTACACAAATATGACCTTTTATCCAGGTTCTTCCTCCACCATAAATACTGGCCACCATGTATACCCTATTTTGTGCTGAAAAATGGCATTAAACCCTACAACAACAACAACAACAACAACAACAACAACAACAATGGAATTATATATATATATGTGAATATTTAGACTGCTTTCTGAAATGTATGAGTATATTAGAGTTGTATATCCTCATCTTTTAGTCCATGGAAGTGATAGACACAGACTCATTCAGCAATCAGCATGAACAGCATCATTAATCATGTTTGGGAGGAGGAGGAGAAAGATGAAGATGGGTGAGTTGCAGGATGGGCAGTCAACTTTGATAAGCTTCTTCAGGATGGGCAGTCAACTTTGATAAGCTTCTTCAGGATGGGCAGTCAACTTTGATAAACTTCTTCAGGACATAGGCGGATTATGTGTATTCACAGTAAGTGATAACAATTAAATTTAAAACTTTTTCATCATCAGTCATTGGTAGGGTGGTCAGTCATTGGTGAGGTGGTGAACATTTTTTATGTATCAACCTCAAAGTTGTATTTCCAGTATGCAGTTTAGACAGACAGATAGACTTAGTATTTTCATCTGTTCATATGTCATTCTCATCCTTTACATGATTTTTAAAAATACTTCCAAAGAGACTACCTGCTAGTTGTCAGTGGTTTTAATTCAACATTTTAAGCCATTTAAGCGATATTGATAAAATACAGTACTCATTTTCATCTTTTTTCTCTGCATGACTTGAGTCATAACTATTAAAGGTATTAAAAGCAAATGATGAATTGTGCAAGTTCCTGTAAGGAAAATCTTAGCAAAAATAAGTCGAGTGTGAAAGGAAAGAAGACTCTCAGCCAAATCCATTACATTGTACTTACAGCATATGCAAACAACTGCTGCAACTCCATGCACACATTTCTGTAAGTGCAAAAGAAAATTACTAACAACAACAACTACCCCATTTCTACAAATTAAGACAGCAAAAATAGGTGTGGTGTGCAAAATGAAGATTTAATCTGAATAGAACTCTAGTGGATTGGAATCTACTCCCTCACAGATTCTACGTTATTTTGTAATCCCACAACTATATTCATTTCATTACATACATGTACAGAAAAGGAGATATTCCTAATTTATTTCTATGTAAGTTTTAAGTACTTTACAGATCATTACATTGTATCTATTTAAACTGAGTTTATCAGGGCCCCGAGTGGCCGAGTGGTCTAAAGCGCTGTCCGTTTCGGACCACTACCATCTCACCTCTGTCTGCGTGTGTTCAAGTCTAAGATTCGGCATATGTAGTTATGTGAGAAAGCTTGCCAGTAGCTTCTCGGGGGTTGGTGGTTCTTTCCGGGCGTTGTCCAGGTTCTTTCTCCACCATTAATACTGGCCGCCATGTATAGCCTATATTGTGCTGAAAAATGGCGTTAAACCATAAAAAAAAAAAAAAAAACTGAGTTTATCAGCAATGCTTCTAGTGTATTACATGGTGATGAAGCTACAGCTCTGATTGGTGGTTATTGGATTAATCTGGACAACAACCACCATTCAGGACTGAATATTACATTTCACTGCATGACAGACCAAAAGTATGCCTTTCAAATTCAGTCGGAGTAGACAAGATAAGAAGCAATAGATAAGTAGTTATTAATAAAACATATAATGTAAATAAATGGTCTTTACACAATTAATGGATTCCTACCAAGGTTATTATGCAAGGCCAGTTTGGCAGACATTCCACAATGTTGGTTTCATCTATCAGCCAGAGACGGGGAGGGGGGGGGGGTATGCAGAAGTTATCCACATAGCCATCAGTCAGTTACAAGTGACCATTGTAAGCAATGAAGACACTTTAGCTGCTTATTTTCCACTGCCCCAACCACCACCTGCAGTTGTGTAACATTTTGACTCCCCACTGCTGTTTATATGTATGTTGTTGTTTTTTTAAATTATTTGAAATGTTGATATCAAGGTTGTATGAAAATCAGTTTTCCACCACTTCAGTCAAGTAACTTTGTCTCTACAAGAGTTCCTGAAGAAGGAATTCAGTGAGGAGAACATTTTTGTTTGGAGAACAGTTGAAAAATATAAAGAGATCACTAGTCAAGAGATGGTACTGTAAAACCGTTTTCTAATTGTGATCCTCCTATTAACAACCTGTATCTACCCTAATATTTATTTTACTGAGTCCAGATTGAGTGTTTAAATGGTAGAATTTTTTATGAACTGTGGTGACTTGCCACGTGACGAGTTTGGGACTAGGTTATAGTTTTCTGCTCATCTTGCATAAGATACATTTGGTCAAAAAGTTGTTATTCTTCTATGTCATCACTGACATTTAACCAATTGGAAAGACCTGTTTGACTCATTTTAGTTGATCAGAGCAGTTTTTATCTCTTATGGTTGATGATTTTGATGGTGAATAAAATATTTGTAGTCTTCTATTTTTTGATTAACTAAATATTTAATGGAGATATAATTTTCCCAAAATTTACATCAATTAAATTAAAACAATGAAAGAGGAGAAGGTCACTACTGCCTTGGAGACAGTGTAAGTAATGCTCATAAAATACTATTTATAAAAGGTTCATAGAATTGTGCTTCATAGTACACTTGTAAATATAAATACAACAATGGTTTGAAATGATAATGTCATTTAAACATTTTAAAATACATTGTTCATTAGAAAATGCCAATACACATTTGGACAGAAAATAAAAACTATTCAGGTTGCTTATTTGCTAGATAGTTATGGTGATTTATTAGATTAATGTTGACCACTCTGGTGGCCAAGTGGTTAGAGTGTCTGCCTCAGATGTGGGAGGTTGTGTGTTCAATCCCAAACTGAGTCAAACCAAAGACATGAAATAGTGGTACTAACAGCTGCCTTGCTTGGCACTCCACTTTAAGAGTTTAGTGTTAGTACTGGTCGGCCTGGTGTCAGGATAATATGATTGGGTGGGACATCATGTTACATGTCTGCAGCATGATGCCCCAGTGTTAGACATCATGATAAACTGTCACACTGCAGACATCATAGTGATATGATAGAAAATTTTTAAAGCTTTGTTAAAACTCCAAATCACACTGATTAATGTTGTGCTTAAATTTTGGACTTTGTATGTAAACTAAAATTGTGTAGTAGAATATACTCCAGTTTTCTTGCTTATAATAAACATTTGTATTACCCATGTCCTTAATATTTATTGCAATGACTGCTTAAATTTGTATAGTATAACATAGTCCAGTTAATTGCTTATAATTAAAATGTGTTATTACCCCTGGCCTTGATATTGATATTAATGTTTGTTTTATTGCAATGAATGCTTTGTATAGTATAATATAGTCCAGTTAATTGCTTATAATTAAAATGTGTTATTACCCCTGGCCTTGATATTGATATTAATGTTTGTTTTATTGCAATGATTGCTTTGTATAGTATAACATAGTCCAGTTAATTGCTTATAATTAAAATATGTTATTACCCCTGGCCTTGATATTGATATTAATGTTTATTTTATTGCAATGATTGCTTTGTAAATCCAAAAATACAAGTTTAGCCATGCCTGAGTAGAATACATTATTTTACAGAGGTCAGTAAGAACAGCATGAAGTCATCGTCAGATTCTAAGACTAAAAACTCCAAAGAGAAGGAGAAGAACAAAGAGAGAGAGGTAAATAACAACAATGGATTTTCTCCTCCACCACCTTAGCTTTGCCCACTAATCTAACCATGTCTACTACAAGTGTAGGCAGTAGCCACAGCATGACAAGGAAAGACATCTGTTGCCATATGTCAGTCCCAGTTGCTGAAACTGTTTACTGCAAAACAGCAATTACTGGCAAAAATGTTGTCTTATTATATAATTGAAACTTTATAGATGATCTGAAGCAATTTTCTTCATCAACTTGATTATCATGATGCAAATTAAAATGGCAGGTGAATTCACTTTTTAGTGTGTACTTTCTTCACTGTATTTACCAACTGTGCATGAAAAAATGACTTTTAGATATGAAAGAGAGAATAGCCCCAGCATTTTTATTTATACCTAAGAAAACCAATTTTGGGTCATAACTGCTAATAAGTATTGATGCAGTAGTGTGTTGAATGGCATTTGTCGAAACATGGTTGACTGTCCATGGTGGTTAGTATAACTGGTGATGGAAAAACCTGGCAAAATGTCCCAGTAAGAATCACTGACACTTGGGAACCTATTTGAAAGCTTGCTCACCTGCATTGGCAGAGAATGAGACTTGAATCCATATAGGTAGCAGTGATTGGTAAAGGTGAACAATTTAGACCACTTGGCCACACAGGAGTCCCTAACAACTATTGAAATACCTGTTTTGAAGAAAGAGAAAAAAGTACACTTACTGTACATGACATTGACCCCATGGTCCATCTTTATCTTAAATACTTGGCCACTTAGATGTTTAAACTTTGTGGTGTTGATCAAGGCTTGAAAGTGTGGTGATATGCAAACAGAATTTTAGATGTAAATGTTGATATGTTGGCACAGTATAGATGCATACTAAGAATTTGGATCAGTTTGCTTGCCAAGCAATTAACATTTTAGTATATACATGTATACTAAAAATATTCATATGTTTAAATTTTTCATTTTTTTTTTAATTAATACACAGTGTTCATGGAAACAGAATACTAGAATGTCATTGTGTTACATATATTTGATTTAAATCATTTATTTTTATTGTATTTGTCAGATTCAAATTTGACATTTTAAGTTTAAGATTCATTCATTGGGAGATATTATTTTTAGAAAGTGGGATGACATGTACTCTTAAGAATAAACACCAGGTGTTGACCTCATTTCTGACCTGCCTTCAGAGTTGTAAACAAGCTTTAAATGATTGGTTGATTCCAAGGACACTATGGAGCTTTGTTATAAACATCTTTCTATTTTTTGTTCTTGAGAGTAAAAATAACTGATTCTCATCTGGGTCATACGGTGTGCATGAGATTTTTTTTAACGTAAATTTTTTCTAAAGATACTAGAAGATCATGTGACCCCCTTCCTTGTTTACATAAAAACAGGTATATAAATTATGTTTTAGAGCAAATTATTTAGTAGAACTTGGGCTGTTAGAATATTAAGTTGTGTCATTTTGAGTTAGTTTAAATTACCTTGTATTGGAAATTATTTCAATTCGTTTGAATCAAGGGGATTTATTTTGTTATTTATTTGGAAAAGAATTGTGCTCATAGAATTTTATTACCAAAAACTGACTTCATCACGTGACATTGTCTTCCATCTTGGATACTTCGCTGGGATTCGAACTTGGAATTATTTGGACATTTTTTTACCAGGACTTTTGCAATTTTTCTAGTGGATAATATTTTGAATTATTTTTTGATTAATTTTGGAATTGATTCTTAAAACCGTAAGTTTATTTTTCTTTTCTGGGAAATATTTGTGCTCAATAAATTGTTTGTTAAGTTTTTACCAGCTTGTTATTTCACTCTTTTTATGTTACTGTTTATTCAAATCTAAGCACGTAACTATTGATAAGATGTATTACAAGAATGTTACATGTAAGAGATAATCTGATAGTAATAAATACCCAATACCTCAATATGATTATCACAACTAATATCTGTAAACATTGTTTGCAGCCACGGAACCAATTCAAAGATAACCAAATGCTTTGATCTAAGATGGCCATTATCAAGAAGCAAGTCCTGTTCTGGATTGACCTGCCTAACAAGAAATCAATACATGTGAAGGTCAAGCCTACTAGAGATCTGAGTAGTGCTCAAACCCATCCTCCACAAATATGGAGTTAGGATGGATAGTACTGAAATTTACCTTGTCAGAGAAAATTTGAACTCTATACAATACCTACCCCAACCCCTAACTGTAATTGAGGAACTTTTTCATGCAGTTGCCCCAACTATACGCAAAGAACTTTTATATGCAGTGTATCTAGTGTGTTGTCTTGATTCTTTTATATTTTCCTTTTAGATTTAAAAGAGAAAAACTTAAATTACAAAACGTAATGCTTTCATATTTAATGTAAGAATCACATTAAATGTATGCATGCTTAATTCTGTCTGACAGTCTTATGGATTGTTAGATTTTTGATTGATAATTAAGTTGTGAGAATCTCAGTTACTTAAAATGGAAAATATTTGTCATATTCCTTGTAATTTCCAAATGAACATCATTTTCCAGCCAAGAGAATACATTCAATTAATAATTACTATTTTAAATGCTGTCCCATTTAACTTGATGAGCATAGCTCATTAAATTTGGCAAGCTAGCTTGCTTTTTGGTTTACATTGATTAGAACAATATAATGAAAGCTAAGTGGTTCTTTTGATGTACTCTAATAATGTACATCTGTGGGTCTTTTTGCCGCCAAGTTCAGCCATTATAAAAATCAACACAGTTACAAAGATCATTTTCAATCAACACATTTGGCCACTAAGCAGCTTCCGATTTAAAACTGGTAACTCCTTCACATCATGTTTAATGCGTATGTGACTGTAGTTTTTTGTTTGATTAGGATTTTTAATGTAGCTTTAACAATTTTTCAGTCATATCACTATGATGTCTGCGGTGAGGTAGTTTATAGTGATCTCTAGCACTAGGACATCATGCCGCAGACATGTAGCATGAATTGTCCCACCCAGTCACATTATCCTGACACCAGGCTGAACAGTCCTAACACTAACCTCTTAATGCTGAGTGCCAAGTGAGGCAGCTGTTGGTACCATTTTTTTTGTAAATCTTTGGTATGACTTGGCCGGGGATCGAACCCATGACCTCCTGCTTCCACAGTGGATGTTCAAACCACTAGGACACTGGAGTGGTTGTGTGACAGTCACTGTAGCAATTTATACATTAATGTATACATTGTAACAGTGAATCAGTAAGACTGATGAAGCCATTTGTTTACTATGGTAAGAGTGTTAATTTTAATAGGGAATATATATTATTTGTTCTGAACATTTGCAGGGTGTAATGATTGCACACATAATTGTAGGATTCACACTGAATTCTAAACAGATCAAAAACAAAACAAATTGTAGTTTGGTGTTCTCCCCCTATCTTTAATTTGATCAAATCCTCCCTATCATCTGAACATTGCCAGATGTGTTTCAGAGGTGGATGGAGTTGCTGCTTGTTGCAATACACCTTTCACATTTCAAAATTTTGTATCATCATCATGATGTATGTTAACCTTGCCCATGTGATATAAACAATTTTAATACAAGGATCAGCTTTCAGTATAATTATTGCAATATAATTAGTCTTGTTAGGCTATTGTATTTTGGTGTTGAAAAGTCATAGAATGTTGTTAGACTATTGTAATTTTGGTGTTGATTAGTCATGTGTTTTAGAGAAGGATGGAGTTGCTGCTTAAAGATTATAGAATACACATTACACATTTCAATATGTGATGTTTGTATCATCATATGATAGAACTGGTTTTAGACCCACATTAGTCTTTTTTCTCTCCAGATATTCTGTTTTGTGTGTTTAACAAAGAAATATTTTCATTATCTTTCAGGCTGGTCATGATCTTTTGCTAGATTTAGAAGGTCTGGTATCTTCACTGGACAACCAGCAAATTGTTGTTGTGCCCAAAAATGATTCTCCAGGTAAGTTACATTTAAGAAGTTAGTAATGATTGATGTATACTGGGAATTTGTAGCAGTGGACAAATAGCCATTTAGTGAGCTGGCAAAAGTAAAACACATATTAACTAGTCTGGATCCATAATCATTAACTTGCCACAATAGAATGCTAT
This sequence comes from Unio delphinus, assembly GCA_029339505.1. Taxonomy (NCBI): domain Eukaryota; kingdom Metazoa; phylum Mollusca; class Bivalvia; order Unionida; family Unionidae; genus Unio; species Unio delphinus. The sequence goes on from JAQISU010000047.1 coordinate 20,346,230, forward strand.
AGTTTACATCTGCAAACAAATACCAGCTTTAAGATAATTGTATCTGATATAAATAATTTTTTAAACTCCTTGAGATCTAAACTTGACAAGGAAGTTGTTCACAAAGGTTATTTTATGTAACAAGGACTGGTCTAATGCCTTGTATCCTGTCAATTTACTCATGTACAGGAAGATAATTATTAAACTCTGGAAGAACTCATTTTAAGATTTTGATTCCTTAGCTGTGTTGAATTATTGAAAAAAACATTTTCAACATTTTTACAGTTTTGGTTGACATGTTAGTCAGATAGGCATGAAAGAGTTTTAGGTATTAAAGCAAGGTAACGGGTTCTAGTGAATTATAAATCTCATTATTGGAACAGATCAGAACAGTGAATGCTATCAACTGGTCATGTTTAGGATAAGGTACACTGAATTTATCATATTTTTACATCAAGCTGAGGTGATCAGTACCTGAAACATGTTTTTAATATATTATTGATCAGTTGATAATAGTAATATTACTCATCTTGTATTTTTCTTAAATTTCAATGGTCTCTTTTTTAAAAATATTATTTACTGTTTCTTGATTTTAAGGCAGTGTAACTTAATTATAGCAATTAAATCTGCCTGTATTTTAGCATTATTTTTCTACATGTCTTTACAGGATATCAAAGGCATAGATCATCTCTATTTGTGTATATTGAAGAAAGAAATTCCATCACAATTGTAGCAAGGGATCAAGCATAGACAAAGATGTTATCAAAGGTTACATTTGCATTGCAGTAGAATGAAGTCAGAAGACACCCAAACGATGATAAGATATAAGCCTTGATTAGAACCTTACATTGTGATGCAGGTGCCCCTGATTATCACCCTTTCCATCTGTCTGTCCATCCACTAACACTTGCATAATCAGTATAAATGATGCCACTTTATAGGGGAATTTCCAATTAGTGATAGATTTACTTTTTAAAGATTTTTAATCATTTTTTATTTCACTAAATCTCTACTGCAGCTATTTCTTGTTTCACAAGTGGTCAAGTATTTGTTGAGTACATTCAAAGGTTCAAGGTTTAATCCTTTAAGTTGAGTTTACCTGTAAAGTTGAGCTTACCTTTAATTTAGCTGCTACTGACACTTGGTGCTGCATTGGTTGGAATTGTAGATCAGACTATGGTCAAGACTTGGTGATCAGCTGCATGATAGAAGATAAGTACAGTTTTGTATCTGATTAGACATTGATGAATTTTTTACCAAAGCTTCTGCATGTTTACAAACAAAGTGTCCTCTGCCTTTTGGATCCCCTAAATTTTTATGATGTTTGAATAGGTTGTTAGGCTTCTTAAATTGATATAATCTGCACATATTATACTCACACTTGGGGAAGTATTGGCTGGAATTGTAGATTTACCAGCGTACCATTTCTTTTTAACCTTCTGCCAGTAAAAAGGTTGGTCATGCAAATAGTCATTGGCTCACATGTTCATTGAACTATCAATCTTATCCTCAACCTTCACTAAGTCACTGCATTCTTTTATAATCAGAATTTTATCTAGCTTTTCCAGTGCATGCTAGAAAAAACGAATGATCATTTTGAATTTTGCATCATGACACAACTGTGACATGTCATCACTAATAGCAACAAAAGCAGTTATTTGAGGTTGTTGAAACCAAATGATATCATGCATGTTTTCACTACAGAATTGCAGGTACTTCATTTTGAAATGGCAGTAACTTGTATTTTCAATATATATATGATGATAAAGGCAGTGAATAAAGCCTCAGTGCACAAAATACAATGCCTAATTTTTGTTTTAGAACTTTTATTACAAGGAAACTCAGAAAGTTAGAATTTTTAAATGTTTAATTTATGCAAAATTCTATAAGAAAGTATTAAGGCTTAATATTATATTCTGCATATAGTAATTGTACATTCATAATTCATAATTTATTCTCCAGATGATGACTTGTCAGCTTTAAAAACTGCATCCAACAGGAACCTAGATGACCAGCAAAGATTGTCCATGCAAGCACTGGAGCTTCCAGAACTTATGCAAAAGAGTGTCTGAACCACCCTGAAGTGTGCCACCCATGTTTATGAGTGACTTCTACAAGTCTTCCTCCGTAAGAACTGCAGACATGATGGCATCATAAATTGGGGGCTTTGTTAGAACAGAAAGCAATAAATGTTTTGTTACACAAGGAAGAAAAAACTCTTCAGTTCCTCACAGAATTAGCTCACACAATGATTTGGATAGTAGTTAAAAACCATAGGTGTCTTGATTCATCAGAAAAGCTCAACTTCACTGATCGGAATTTTAGCACAGATAGAGTAATTCCAACAGAAGAAACAGATTCATACTTTGATTTTCAACAAACATGTAATGTTGATGACATTATTGACAAAATGAAGTATTTATCAAGATCACCCAATTTTGTCAGTTATAGATCTCACAAGACTAAATATGGATCGAGTATACAAAATCTTCATTCTCCGATAATTTTTTTAGACAAATTATTTCTAAATCAGAGACTTTATGAAAATCATTCCTTGGAATTTTCAGATTCTTGAGATGCAATGTTGGGAATATCTCCACATATGCTGACAACTTTTAAAGATGATTCAATGGAAAATAAAGACAAAACAGCAATATCCTCAACTAGATGAACCTTAAGTGTTCAGAGGACCTCTCGTCACATTCTTATTCATTCCAATAGTCCCATAATCACAAAGGACCAGACTGATAGTCTTCTGTGGACACAGACAGAAAAATAGCTAGGACTAAATTAACTATTCCAAAGAAATTAACATGATATAGACACAGCCATTCCCAAACAAACCAGTGTATTTTTCTGATTCTGAAATAGATGTAACTTATATCTGTATTATCTTTTGTTCATTTATTGGTTGGTTCTATTTAGAATTTCCTTGTTATTAGGTTTCAAGTCATTCTGTCTTACTAAATCTTTCTGTCATTTTCTAGCTTTACTGTGTTGTTTTCTTTTTTGTTCTAGAATCAAAAATATTCTTTGCAAACTACAATATTGATGATGTGAGACAAATTTACACTTGTTGCAAACTTTAAGCAGTTACTCTTTTTGCCTGAATATGATACTTGGGTAACTGAACATCAACAAAGATCAGCCATTTGATGGCAACAGAGCAAGGTCTGTCTTACTGGTTAAAATCAGTCCTGGAAATAATAACACTTGTCTTTCGACCAATTACAAACAACATAAATTTTGAAATCTCACATTTGATTGGCGCTATCAATAGTTTCATTCATCTCCAGGCCAGATTTGGAACAAACGTTGATCCTGTTGTGCAAACACAAAATGTTGTTGCACTAAAACATGAGCTGAACTTGAAAATGCTGACTTTTGATTGGATGGTGTCTAATCACTGGCCAATCAGTTTTCAGCATGCAAGTTATCATCAGGTAATCATTGACTACGAAGACATACATGCCAACCATTATGCTTTTGCCGTAATCATTATGCTTTTTCACTAAATTATGCGTAAATGTAAATGGATTACTCTTTTCTGGTATACCACCTTCCCAAAAATTAATCAATGATTTGTTTTCTTTTTTTTTAATTTAACATTCCATTAATCCCATAGATCGAATTTTAGAAGAGACTGCTTCTACGTAACTACAATTTAAGAGTACACTTAAACGTGAACGTTTCCTAATAGTATCATGTTCTATGTATAGCAACTATCCTATTATGAAAAAACATGCTGTTTTTACTTTCAAACTTTTGACTTCATATTCTATTTATAGCAGCTCTATGGCTTAATGAAGAGATAAGAGACTGGTTATCTAATTTTAATCTTTATGTGTAAATTCTTTGTCAAAAATTCATATCTAGTGCAGAACTAGTCTGAATGTATATGGCATTAAAAGGTATAATTTATTTTAGCTTATGCGCATATGACAGCAAAAATATCTCCTTTCAAACAATTTCACAGATGAATTTGGAAAAGGCAAAAAAGTAAACTAGACAAAAAATAACAGAATCCTACAGATATAAAGACATGAGGGCAACATCACGGGACGTCGATTGCAGGCCATGTGGAAAGAATTTTAATATTTGGCGCTAAAAGTCTTAAGATGGATTCTAGTCGATGTGTGTGTAAAACTAAAAGTGCTAGATATGAAAACTTGAAGCAGTAGAAGATGTTAAAAGATGAGAGGGGCAAAAAAGTCATTGTTCATTGAAATTTTAGCATGTTATATGTAGATTACGCTTTTTCTGCTGGGATTCCTCTTTTTTGATCACTTGGATTATAATTTTTCCTCATCAGGGGTTGGCATGTATGCAAAGAATTTACTTTTAGTTGCTTCCACAATTTAACAATTTGAGAGTTACTGACATTTTTGGCTGCTGACAGTTTCAATTACAAGTCCCAAACATCTTTGGATGCTTTTTCTCTAAAATGTATTCGACTGAATTGTAGTCAGCTGTTGTACAAGCCACAAACAGCATTTTTGTTTAGATACCTAGCAGTTGATGCTTACCATAGCAACCATGGAATCACTGTTTGATGAAGCATCGATGGCAATCTTTCAATATGCAGAACACAGCTTACCGTCTCCCACCTCAAATCTATCCGGATATGTGGCTTGAGGTTGTTTATAGAATAACCCACTTCTTATGCATAAAGGCCCAACATACTATGGTCATGGCTGTAACAGCAGCTATCAACTTACATCTGGTGGAATTAGAGATGATGCTCTCTACCTCCTTTTTCTTTAAGGAACATAGGGTAATAAGGAAAAGCTATCTTCACAACCTTATTCATCTAATCTTCTATTTATTAATCTGGTTGACAAAGGCCATTGGGAAGCAGTCCTACTGAATTTGCAACTGTCAAAATACAGCTGTCCTAAAAGAAAGTAGATGAAGGGTAATGGGAGAAGGACAAATTTGCCATCTTTTCTCTCCACAATACACTCCTTATCTCAAATGACATCACCTTCACACCCTCATCACACATCACAAATTTACCATGACATGTGGACCTGGTTAGTGGTTTACAGTGGACTCTGGTGATGTCATGTTCAGCACACTTTCTTTTCCCAGGGTCACTTCAGCAATCTTCACTTAATCAAACTCGGTGCATTCAATCAACTCTTTGGATCATTATGGAATGCAACAATTGGTTCTAAATGCTGTCAATTGGGGAGACCATACAATCAATGTGGACTTTCAAGAGGCATGCCATCATGTACCCCCAGACATTCACAAATACATTATTCATAGGCAATACAAAGTATTCATTAATTGGATTAATACTCTTTGGGATTATTCAAGCACATTCTATAAATGAGCAAGAACTAGAGGAGTACTTATTACGTACTTTCATACTTTATGTCCGAAATCTAGGGTCAGACCATTCTAATTTCAAAATGTCAGTATAAGACATATTGTAATCTGTAAAACATCAAGGGTACAATAAGAAATTGTTAAACACGAATTCCTGTCAAAGACGTTTTCTGCATTCTATCTAACAAATAAGGAATTCTTTAAAAATTCACTCCATTTAATGACAAGCTTTACTGGACATCAGGTTCACCTCCTCTGAAGAAACAAATGTGCGCTATCTTAAGGTTACTTGTCCGTAATGTTATAATTGATATGAATACAATTGTGACATATGATGAGAAAAATAAATAAATAAAGAAGATATGTTTTGTAAAGACTGTTCTTTGTGCACGTTCAAGAGAGAGAGAGAGAGAGAGAGAGAGAGAGAGAGAGAGAGAGAGAGAGAGAGAGAGGCGTCTTAATATCGTTTTATTTTACCTCATCAATCTGTCTCAAACATTAATTATGGTAGATAATCCTAAAATGGAGCAATGTCCTTTCATAATGCGCCGCCATATCTGGATCTTTATAGTTTAGCATGCTACATCTGATTGTTAAATAATGTTCACCTTAATTTTTATTAAACAATTTCTAGACGAATAATATTGATTTCTGTGTACTGTTATAATGGTGGGCAAGCCCTTATCTGCGCCAAGAATAGAGGACATGGCGTCTATCTTAATAAATAACGGGGTAGTGTGAACATTTAGTCAATATACGTGCAGCTGCCGTACATTTCGCGATATTTTGTTCGACTTGTAAAGGATCAGACATTTAACTTGACCTTGTCAAAAATGTCCACGCATTTTAACACAGATTTTACGTACGTATTTCTCACGGTCCTACTAATTACTGCTAAGCCTGACAAAGCCCGACAAAGCCTAACAAAGCCCGACAAAGCCTAACAAAGCCCGACAAAGCCCAACAAAGCCTAACAAAGCCCGACAAAGCCTAACAAAGCCACGCAAAGTCAGATTAAAAAAAGAGTGTATATATTGTTCATTATATTAATGGAAAAATTAACTGAGCCGAAAGACTAATTTTCAACTTATTCTTGTAGATTTAAATGACCGAAAATTGGGCGACAAAGTTTGCATGTCAAACAAACATAAAGTAGTGATATAATATGATACAATCATGTTGGAAATGTTTGTTATAATTTTATAAATTGTTCTTCGACTGATTATGGAAAGAACATTCAATTTTTTAATATATTGTATAATAGGAAAAATACAATTGAGACGAACTTCGTTAGTTTAATCTTGATACACTTTATTTCATGTTAATAAATATATGATGAGAATTATTAAATACTTGTATGTTTTGTGAAGACTGAATGCATATGTGTTTTTCATAATAATGGCCAATTGGCTTTAGTGATCTCAATTTATTAGTAAAAACCAAAATTGCTCAATCGGCATTTGTTTAATTGGTTAAGTCAGGTTCGTGCCTTTGTTGACGTAAATCGTCAAACAGAACTCAGTCTGTTATGGTGAAATGAACAACAGATAGTTGAGAAAGAAAAAACAACAAAAAGAACCATTAGAAATCTTGAGTATAAGAATAAGGAATAATACTAATATAAAAGGCATTAAAATTCCAAATCTAAGAGAGGAATTTAAAATGCTACAACATGCTGACGATTGTACAAACTTTATTAATGATCCAAATTCCTTTAGACATCTACAAAAGGAATATGAAGATTTTGGAAAAGCTTCGGGATCTAAAATAAATCATGATAAAACAGAAATATTACTAATAGGTAACTGGAGGGGGAATCACCCAGGATTACCCCCCCCCCCTAACTAATTAAAAAAAAGGTAAAAGCCCTGGGGATAATCTTCGGGGCAAATGAAGAAATAGATAACTGTGCTAAAATAAAAAACAAAATTAAAGAAATAATAGAAATCTGGGCACATGTGCCACTTAGTTTAATAGAACGTTCACAGATTGCAAAAACATATATGTACTCAAATCTGACATATTTAGTAAACACTGTGGACATTAAAAATAAAACACTAGAAACAATAGATAATGAAATTATAGACTACATATGGAATTACAAAACACATTATATACAAAAGTCGACTTTATATACCTAATCCCCTCTTTAAAAAAAACAAAAGTATTATAAATAGGTTTAAAAGAATTAACAGTACACCCCAAACACCTTGCGAAGCATTTTACATATTTTTGTTAGGGATAGGAATGAAACACAGAAACGACATATACATGAACAACAAATTAGTTAAGAAACTAGACACACCACACTTATATAGGGATATAAAAGAGTTATTATATAGATATAGGAAAAACAAAAAAATATGGGAACTCAGTAAAGATGACATATATGGACTGATTTTGGAAGAAGAAACGAAAACAAATAAAACAAAAATAGAAATAGAATATCCATCCGTAAATTGGGATAGGGTGTGGAGGCATTGGTCTGACGTCAACTCTTCAAAGGTACAGAGCTTACTCTACACGTACCTCCACAACGCCTGGCTAACAGGCGAAGTGGCCGTTAACAGACGAATGATAAAGGCCCAAGTTAATTGCCCTCTTTGCAAAAATGCCCCATACACCAAATACCACACAATTACTCAATGCGAAGAAACAAAGGAAGAAAGGATCAAACTAATAATGGAAATTATGAAGGTCGACAAATATGACAGACGTCAATTACTCTTCCTAGACGGAAACTTCAATAAACAATTGGTTCGACAAATAACGGACTTTATAACGAATACTTTAATAAGATGTGGCCCACTGATGCAGGTTAAGGGAATAATAAAATATAAATAACATGTGAATCCTTTAAATATACCAAAACACACACACACACACACACACACACAAAATTCAATTTTTTTCACATTTTTTCAAATTTTTCTTTTTGTGCGGTCTAAGTACATATGATGAGGCCACAGGGCTATACCACATGGCGCTACGCGAAGTGAGCAGGCCTGTGGAAGAGTGTGGAAACAAAACCCACAACAATTACTATTATTATTATTTTATTATTATTATTATTATTATTATTATTATTATTATTATTATTATTATTATTATTATACTACTTAAAATTTTCTCTGGAACTCTTTCCATACTTTTCCTGCCATGCCTACATCCCGAAGTAGGCGTTGCTCCCTCTTACGGGAAAATAAATTATTTTGGCAAATTTCTTAACCTAAATAAATAAATAAAAACAGGCCGGACAAATTGAGATAGGAACTGTACAGCCAAATAAATTTGTACAGTTTCTATCACAAAGAAGATGGACCTTTTATAAAGAATATAACTAGATAAATTGAGACACTTACTAAAAATCCTTTCTAAATAGCACACCTCAATTTATGTCCAAATTCAAAATTCGAATCTAAATTATTAATAAAAAAATCTAAATACATATCTTCCAAATTTTGGGGAAGATAAAAACAGTAGTAATAAGACACTGGTATAGATTTGACAGAGAAAGGCTATCCTTTTCATGAATACAAGTATATATTATATACTTATATAGCAACACACAAATAGCACAACACATATAGCATACACAAGGAAAATAGGGGACCACTAGCCATGGTCAAAAATTTTAAAGTAGAATACTAGATTGGGTAGGTCATATCCCAACTCAACTAGTAGAGACTACTAAATAATACACTAGGGAGTAATTTAAAAAATACCCCTTATCAATATACTATAACCCCGATGGGGAAAACTAAATGGGGAGTTTAGATGTAAATAATAAATAATAAAAAACAACATAAAAACTATTTCTGGACAATACCCATATGAATGTCGTATGTGCAGTCGTACAGCTGACGGTGGAGTTTACAACTATGAAAGTGCAATGAACAGGCTAAATACGGTAATTATTATTATAATTATTATTATTATTATTATTATTATTATTATTATTATTATTATTATTATTATTATTTTGATTATGAAAAAACTTTTGACCGTATTGAAAGAAGCACACTTGTCATAAATTAGCAAATGAAAATATTAAAATGCTTACTATACTAAAACCCATATATGCAAATGTCAAAGTTTATGTGAAAACGCCAAATGGCTTGCAATAAATATGTAACTGCCCGGCCGGGGTGTTTGATCACCTTTTTTTATTTTCATTATGTCTATACTATTTATAGACATATATTCCTGACCATATTAACGGTGAATCGGTTCAGTAAACTATTAAAGATATAGCACCTAAACTATTGATTATCGGGGTTTTAATTAGCCATATAATTGATTTTGTATTCTTTTGGATTTTTTTTCTCTTGAAAATATGTTATTCGTGCTTTATGTTCATGGTTTAATTAATTGTTATGTTGCGTACATTAATTGATCCTAAAATTGATATCTTTTGTGATTATACCTTTATTTGTCGTAAACGCATGTAATTTGGACTGATGAACTATGTTGCCAATAACGCGTATTATTATTATTATTATTATTATTATTATTAGCAACGATGTGTTGTAAATTCATCTACAATAAGGTGTTGGCAATCGAAATGTCAGGGTGGGGGATGAGAGGTCGGGATCGTGAACGTTTTCGATGAATGATATACATTCTGTCTCACGATAATTAACAATCTTCCCCAAGCAATTTAGCAAAGATATAATATGGCTTATTTTGGTATACCGTATCGGTCCTACTAACACTACAAAGACAGAAAATATATGTAGCGTTGATATAAAAATGTATACCAATAAATATATAAGAATTAGAAAATGTTTGCTTAGACTATGATCGTTCTTTTTCATTATCCATTTAATTTAGTACAAGGATTAACACGTTTTTAAACTTAGAATACTGTAAAATATTTACTCTTAATATAAAATGTAAGGTATATGGTCGAAGTGCTACTGTAACTCGATTAACACGCGTTAACGAGTGTTACAATCACGAGTAGGTGAGTGCACACGCGCTACCTTTAACTCAGTTAACACAGATGCACTATAAGGGTAGTTTCAAAATGTTGATTATGCAAAATATAAGTATATTAATGTGATCATGATTTTTGTCGCTTTATGTTTATGTATTCCTAAAATAAGGTAAAATTAAATGTTTATTAGCGCAACATAATTCTTCAAAATGTTCTCTTCAACCTTATTAAATTTAATCCAATTTATCAAAAATTACTGAACATTCATTATTACATTGAATTGATTAAATGAGGTGGAATGTAGTGTAGTTTATCACTAATTTTGCTATACTTTCAATTATGAGCGCAAATTGACATATTCCTTAGACCTATATACACAAAATTTCATTAGTTTCTCAAATTGAGGGATAGCTACGTGTTCATTTTCATTATTGATATTTTTCTCGTTGCAGGCTGCTTCGGTCAGCATGATATTTGGATCAAATGGTGTTGCCACAGCCAATGACTCAGCAACTTTTGACGAACGTAACCAAATCTTGAAAACTAAGTTGACTGAAAATAATCACGGAGATTTTTTGGCCTATTACGAAAGATACGTTGAAGAGAAAATAGCAAAACAAGTTGTATCCGGTGATGACCAACTTTGGACAAATAATAATACGGAAAGCATGAACAACCGGTTAAAGGTCTTACTCAATTGGCAACCAAGGAAAACGAACGAACTTACAGAAAAAATATATGAACTGATCAAGGTCCAGCTCGTCGACCTCCGCCGATCTCTTTACGGCACCGGGAACTATATCCTCAACACAAAATTCTCCAGATGTAAAATAATTAAATTATCATGGAATTCCAAATCTGAGGAAAAAAAGACGATATATTCAGGACATTTTTGAAGAAACAACACCTTAAATTAACAACAGCGGTCACGTCCTCTGACGGCATGTACACTGTGTTGAAAGCCCCAAAATTGGCAAAAAAGCCAAATCAAAAAACACGGTGCCGGGCGACAAGGACTCAGAGAAAGAATTAGAAAATGTTTGCTCTGTCTATTATCGTTATTTCTTATTTATTATCGATTTAACTCAGCGCAAAGGAACAGTTTCAAATATGTAACCAGTTTAGAATCTCTGATTATTCATCGTATATTTGATTGGCCGTTGCCAAATCCATGTTCAGCCTTTTGTACTAAATAAGAAGACATCATAAAAATGGTATTTAATAATTTAAAACAATTTAAATATGACATAAATACGGAAATATATGTTAATTTGGCTTGTTATAACTGCCTTCTTTATTCTAATATACGATTTCTTCTTTACTTCCTTCTCCTTCCATCCTCATCTCTTCCTGTGCCACTTCTTATACTATTATTTTCTCAGCTTCCCCTTAAGAGTTTAGTGCCATCTCGACGTGCGCACTGGGAGAGACAGACACTTGGCGATTTTAAATATTTTCTGTTTTCTTTCTCAAGATAATTATAATTTTCTACAAATAATAGCAAGGATATAACATTTTGTTTTGGTATACCCATTTACATAAGTTGTCGCTGTTACCAGCTGTAATTATCATCGTGTTGTTTCTTTGACCATGGGCAATGTCGCGCCCAATAACATTCATCCCCAAGACGTATCGGTCCTACTAAACACAGCAAAGACGCGCAAATACATATATAACTATTGTGAATTAAGTTAAATATTAAATCTTTCATTTTCTCAAATATTTTCTTTTTATTATTATGACAAAGCCCGACAAAGCCTAACAAAGCCAGACAAAGCTAGACAAAGCCTAACAAAGCCCGACAAAGCCACGCAAAGTCAGATTAAAAAAAGAGTATATATTGTTCATTATATTCTTTTATTATTTGTACAATATTGTAACATTCTAAAAATATTTGATAATTTATAGTGTTGATACATACTTTATATCAATAAATATAACAGAACTAGAAAGCGTTTGCTTTGTCTATGATCATTGTTTTTCTTATTATATATTTAACTCATTACAAGGAAAGAAACGTTTTTAAACTTACAATAAAGATTTTACATACGATTTACTTATTATTCTAATTCGAACTTTGCCGCCAAATTTTATTGGCTATTTAATTTGGCATAATTATGTTGAAAACTAGTCCTTCAGTTTTGTTAATTTATTCGTCAATATAATTTACAATATAAATACACTTGTCTAAAATGACTTTTATGACTGTCAGGCTTTGTAAGGATTTGTTACGCTTTGTATGATTTTGTCTGGCTTTGTGTGATTAGTACATATTGAAAAAATTGCACTTTCTTTTGATAAGTTCCATGAACAATGGATACGGTAATACACAGTTTACGTAAGATTTTGTCATACTTTGCCATTATTCAAGTTTGAATTTGTACTCTGTCTTCCAATTTTCGGTCATATAATTTTGCATAAATATGTTGAAAACTAGTTATTCGGCTTTGTTAATTTATTCATCAATATAATTAAAAATATAAATACGCATTTTTTATTTGATTTGACATGGCTTTGTATGGCTTTGTTAGGCTTTGTCTGGCTTTGTTAGGCTTTGTTGGGCTTTGTCAGGCTTTGTCAGGCTTTGTCGGGCTTTGTCTGGCTTTGTCGGGCTTTGTCGGGCTTAGCAGTATTTAGTATGACCCTATTTCTCAGGACGTGTATACATGACCTTCCAAGGAATATGGATATGTGAGGATCGACATGAAATGAATAATCGCCATTTAATGATGCGAGTAAACAAATTTTAGAAAATTGTTCACGCTACTGAAACAGTGGGTACTGAATGTCTATTTGACATCTCGAACTTGATAATTTTCTTTAATCTGAATTGTTGTTCCAGCTTGTGCTCTTTTGGCTCTGTGACCAGATAGTTTGTTTCACTTGTAGCTGTTGTTCCAGCTGGGGTGTCTTTCGGCGCTATGAACAGATAATTTGCTTGACTTTGAATTCTTGTTCCAGCTGTGGCGTTGTTTGTTTTAAACACATTAGTATCCTACTGCCAAGCTATGTTGTGCCAAGGTCATGTATGATACACAAACCTGGGTGGTATTATAGAAAGGCAGACCGATTTAAATCTACATTGATACCAAAAATTTGATTTTGTGTCCAGAGTGTAGACTTTATGGCCTCAGATGAAACGCAGGCCGGTCTAAAATGCACACAGAGAGGTGAACCTGTGTAGCAAATAGATGTGGACATTTTTTTATAAAGGGTCTTCTCCATACGAAAAATATGTGTCCGTTAAGCAAAACAAAAATCCAACTTTTCACCTTCTGACCGAGCAAAATAACCGATGAAAACGTCGTTTTAGCACAACTAGGCATTGTGCTTATGGAAAATTGCTTTGAAGCCGATGTATTAGGGTGTATTCAGCAATAGTCTCCAAAATGTATTTTCTATTATTTTTTTATGCGAAACCAGCAAAAACCTCCAGGGGTCAATGTGTTATCGCCATGACCAGAACATTTGCTTCACTCTGGATCGTTTGGGTGAATTTGTAACCATGGTTATAACGACAAGAAGTGGATTCCTGCCTATGATTTAGCTGAACCAATGACACCCCATCATGTTTTTGGCAGTACCATATTTATTGCATCAGTTCAATAAACACACTTCCTCTGGTTGCAGAGTAGACGATGTGCAGCTACAAGGCGGTCAGCAATCTCCATAGGACAACTGATAGTTACTTTAGTATCCTTTTGGACCTTGTAGAAAGTAATGATCACGTCAGTTACAACATTGTTTAGAAATTACTTGTCTATATTTCAATGCCGCATTTATTTTAATCGCATACGAATGTCTTCAACGTAAGAAAATGAAGTGCATTCGTAATGTGTGACCACGTTGTTCACATTTCAAAATTTGACATTTGAAATTTCTTAATTTTAAAACGCCAAACATTTATTTTATACAAAATCCATGTTAAATTGTGATACAACAGATAGTAGTGACCGTATATCTTTGGCAATCTTATAGACCTTTTCGGTAAGTTTATTATCTGTTCTTTCTGACGAACTCTTTAATGTAAGGAGGTTGCGGTAGAAGCATTTACATTAGGCATAGCCTCAAGACTACGTTCACCTAATGAAACACAGGCGTGATTGAAATTATATTTCTCGCCATGGGCGAACATTATTGTAGGGCCACATACTGTCAAAATTACAACGGAAAGTTAACCAAATAACACTGCAAAAGATTAAGATCCATTTTGGCAAGATGCGTGAGCCGCAAAGACTGGACACCAACACGCTGTTTCCTTCCACACCACCCTCACTTCAACATACAATAGATCTATAAAACTACATATGAAAGTTGTTGTATAATACATAGTTTTACATATTATTGTTTATTGTTAAACAATGCTACTTTGTAATGTTTTGCATGACACGAGTGATTCACAATGGATGAGTAATTACAACTCGGAATATACACCTTAAAATTAAATTCAAATTATATCATCTTCCCGTAATTGAAATGTGGAAATCTTTTCAGCTAACAAGAAAAAATCATTGGATTTTCTTTCTAAAGATTCCGTAGAATTTTTTTCTTCTTCTAAAAACAAAAATTCATTTCCAAAAATCTTGGCAATTCAATTTCATCTACAATAATATGACTTGATAGTGTACTATTTAAATTATATAGAGTCACTTTCATACTTTCTACTAATTTGACCGCTAATAAATCTCGTGATTCATAAAATTGTATCCCGAGCAAGATAATATAAAATATCAGTTTTAGGAGCAATGGGTTTAAAACTATTGTGAAACATAGTAGGATATTTTATCTCGCAATACCACAATAAGTTTCATTGCCTTTAAATATCAACAGAAAAGAATTTAAATGTTAAATTTTCAGACGGAATTGTTATCTTCTGTAGATAACTTATGTTCATGGTGGAAGAACTATCGATAACCACACTGTCCGAAGTTCAGGGTGGAAGAACTATCGATATCTACACTGTACGAAGTTCAGGGTGGAAGAACTATCGATATCCACACTGTCCGAAGTTCAGGGTAGAAGAACTATCGATATCCACACTGTCCGAAGTTCAGGGTGGAAGAACTATCGATATCCACACTGTCCGAAGTTCAGGGTGGAAGAACTATCGATATCCACACTGTCCGAAGTTCAGGGTAGAAGAACTATCGATATCCACACTGTCCGAAGTTCAGGGTAGAAGAACTATCGATAACCACAACTGTCCGAAATTCAGGGTGGAAGAACTATCGATATCCACACTGTCCGAAATAATTTGTACTTTTCCCCATGTTCAGCATAATGTTAGAGGGATTAGAAAGCACTCAGCACTACATCATGGTCAACATATTTAATTACAAAACACTTGGCAATGATGAGTTATCTTTCCTTGATTACCTAAAGGATGAAGTAAATACCTAATACGGGTGTTTCAGCGGAGGTTACTAGGTTTCCACAAATTGTCTATAATGAATATACATATTGGGATTGTATGCTCTTAACATAGATATAATTAATACACGTGTAAGGGTTGTATGAACTAGGCAAGTTTTTAAAGAATACATGTATTAGGGTTGTCTAAACCAGACATGTTTATAATCAACACAATTATTTTTGTGTATGTGCTTGGCCTGTCTTAATGAATATATGTATTTGGGTTTTATGTGTTTGCCATGTTTATAATGAATACACGAGTGTGGGTTGTATGTGATTGGCATGATTATAATGAATACACGTATGTGCGTTTTATGTGATTGGCATGTTTATAAAGAATAGACGTATTTGGGTTGCATGTGCTTTACATTTTTATAATGAATATACGTATTTGAGTTGAATGTGCTAGGCATGTTTATAATGAATACACGTATTTGGGTTCTGTGACATTGGCGTGTTTATAATGAATACACGAGTGTGGGTTTTATGTGCTAGGCATGTTTTTTAATGAATACACGTATGCGGGTTGCAAGTGCTTTACATTTTTATAATGAATACACGTATTTGGATTGTATGTGCTAAGCATGTTTATAATGAATACACGTATTTGGGTTGCATGTGCTTTACATTTTTATAATGAATACACGCATTTCGGTTGCATGTGCTTTACATTTTTATAATGAATGCACGTATTTGGGTTGCATGTGCTTTACATTTTTATAATGAATACACGCATTTCGGTTGCATGTGCTTTACATTTTTATAATGAATACACGTATTTGGGTTGTACGTCCTAGGCATGTTTATAATGAATACACGTATGTGGGTTTTATGTGATTGGCATGTTTATAACGTATGCAGGTTGTGCGAATTTAGCATGTTTATAATGATTACACATATGTCGGTTTTATGTGATTGGCATGTTTATAAGAAATAGACGTATTTGGGTTGTATGTGCTTTACATTTTTATAATCAATACACATTTTTGGGTTTTATGTGCTTGGCATGTTTATAATGAATATAGGTATTTGGGTTGTGTAAAATTGGCATGTTTATAATGAATACACGAGTGTGGGTTTATGTGCTTGGCGTGTTTATAATGAATACACGTATGCGTGTTGTGTGAAATTAGCATGTTTATAATTAATACACGTATGTGGGTTGTATGTGATTGTCATGCTTATAATGAATACACGTATGTGGGTTGTGTGTGTTTGGCATGTTAATAATGCATACAGATACTGAGGTTGTATGGTCCGCACTTGAAGAGATACAATAAATGACTGAGAACAAACGTTTGTAATTATTCTGATTCTTTTTTAAATGAAGACCAAGTTAACTCAAACTTTCGTACATGTTAAGATACCAATGGCAATGCCGTTGTTGTCCTTCCACTCTCAATAGCAATGACATACAGGATGGTGAGGACCTGTAAAAATACAACGGAGATATAGAAAAATGTTTCCCCAACACTAATTTTCGTAATTATTGATTCCCTTCAGGCTTCTCTCCCCTCATGCACGCACACTACGCACAATTTATTACATAACTGTAGTCACTAACCCATTCCTGTCCCCTTATTAGGTGGATATAATATTCTGAAACTATTACGCGTTCTACAGACTACTCACACAGATATATCATGGTTAGAAGTGTGAGTGAGTGTGTGAGGATGGTGTGTGTGCGCGTGTGTGTGTGTGTGTGTGTGTGTGTGTGAGAGAGAGAGAGAGAGAGAGACAGAGAGAGACAGAGAGAGAGAGAGGATGGTCTGTGTGTGATTTGGGATTTAAGTGTCGCTTTAACAATTTATCAGTCGATTCGCTTCGATATCTGCTGTATAAAAGTTTATAGTGATGTCTACCACTGGTTCGTAATGCTGCAGACATGTGGCATCAGGTCCCACCCACTCATATTATCCTGACATCAGGCCGACCAGTCCTAAACTTAACATCTAAAAACTGAGCGCCAAGCGAGGCAGCTGCTAGTACCATTTGTATAAACCTTCTGTATGACTCGGCGGTGGTTCAAACCCGCGGCCTTCCGCATCCAAGGCAGATGTTCAAACGACAATTTTACATGTACGGTCTGTATTTGTTATGTCTAATACAAATTAACATGCATCATCACTGTTTCTTAATATCCAAATAATAATAATAATAATAAGAAGAAGAAGAAGAAGAAGAAGAAGAAGAAGAAGAAGAAGAAGAAGAAGAAGAAGAAGAAGAAGAAGATTTGTTATTCTTGTAGAGTTTATCACCATTTATTCAGCACACGATTGGCTATACATGGCGGCCAGTATTATTGGTGGAGGAAGAACCCTGGAAAACCCCCGGAAAGAACCACCGACCCACGAGAAGCTACTGGCAAGCCTTCTCACATAACTACATTAGCCGAAACTTAGACTCGAACCCACACAGAGGTGAGATGGCAGTGATCCGTAACGGAGAGCGCTTTGGACCACTATGCCACTCAGGGCCCCGAGAAGAAGAAGAAGAACCTTACAAGTATCTTATGTCTGTCCATTTTAACCATGTAGTAAGCAACATAGTTTAAAACTCTCTCTCTCTCTCTCTCTCGATCGATCGATCGATCGACAGTCTTCCTTGAAAAATGTAAATATGGTCATATTCATACCATAATTTTAATTCGAGTTAATGTGGTGAAGTATATTTGTAAAGGGAAACCACAATCTTGTCTTTCATTGCAGTGGTCTTTCAAAACTGGTCTTACTTATTGGTAGTAGTGGTGATAGCAGTAGTATTAGTAGTAGAAAGTATAAGTATAGTATCTCTAGTAGTAGCACAAACTAATTAGACTTTCAGAAAATGAAATGATATGTAGACAAGAGCGTACCTCTGTGAAATATCGCTTGAACTCTGCTTCATCAACATGGTGATCATCTATAAAATAAAAATCCCAAAATTAGCATGGACTATAATTAACTGTAACTTAAAGAGTTTTCTTCTTTAAGAAAGACCTATTTAAATTTACTTCATATTAATCGTTCTCATGATTATGCTCTCAGAATAACAATATTTTAAGATAGTTTTGTATATTGTAATGGGTGGAGTGGAACGTTTTAAAATGATAGTTTGGGTTTGAATTATATTTATAATGCATTGTCTTTTTGAACATTTGAATAATGTTTTTTTCTAAGTACAGATTTTATTCGTACTATGTCCAACATGTTTTTCATACTGAGAATGTCCAACATGTTTTATTCTGACAATGTGCAACATGTTTTATTCTGACAATGTCCAACATGTTTTACTCTGACAATGTGCAACATGTTTTACTCTGACAATGTGCAACTTGTTTTACTCTGACAATGTGCAACATGTTTTACTCTGACAATGTGCAACATGTTTTACTCTGACAATGTGCAACATGTTTTACTCTGACAATGTGCAACATGTTTTATTCTAACAAAGTCCAACGTGTTTTTGTTCTGAGAATGTCCAACATGTTTAACTCTGACAATGTCCAACATGTTTTGCTTTGACCATGTCCAACATGTTTTATTCTGACAAATGTCCATCATGTCTCTGTTCTGAGAATTTCCAACATGTTTAACTCTGACAATGTCCAACATGTTTTGCTTTGACCATGTCCAACATGTTTTATTCTGACAAATGTCCAACATGTCTCTGTTCTGAGAATGTCCAACATGTTTAACTCTGACAATGTCCAACATGTTTTGCTTTGACCATGTCCAACATGTTTTATTCTGACAAATGTCCAACATGTCTCTGTTCTGAGAATGTCCAACATGTTTTACTCTAACAATGTCCAACATGTTTTTGTTTTAACCATGTCAAAATGTTTTATTCTGACAATGTCCAACATATTTTACTCTGACAATGTCCAACATGTTTTATTCGGACAAATGTCCAACATGTTTTGCTTTGACCATGTCCAACATGTTTTATTCTAACAATGTCCAACATGTCTCTGTTCTGAGAATGTCCAACATGTTTAATTCTAATTCTAAAAATGTCCAACATGTCTCTGTTCTGAGAATGTCCGACATGTTTTACTCTAACAATGTCCAACATGTTTTTGTTTTGAGAATGTCCAGCATGTTTTATTCTGACAATGGCCTACATGTTTTGCTCTAACAATGTCCAACATGATTTACTCTGATAACATGTCCATTATGTTTTACTCTGACAATGTCCAACATGTTTTACTCTGACAATGTCCAGCATGTTTTACTCTGACAATTTCCAACATGTTTTTGTTTTAACCATGTCAAAATGTTTTATTCTGACAATGTCCAACATATTTTACTCTGACAATGTCCAACATGTTTTATTCGGACAAATGTCCAACATGTTTTGCTTTGACCATGTCCAACATGTTTTATTCTAACAATGTCCAACATGTCTCTGTTCTGAGAATGTCCAACATGTTTAATTCTAATTCTAAAAATGTCCAACATGTCTCTGTTCTGAGAATGTCCGACATGTTTTACTCTAACAATGTCCAACATGTTTTTGTTTTGAGAATGTCCAGCATGTTTTATTCTGACAATGGCCTACATGTTTTGCTCTAA
The DNA here is from genome assembly GCA_029339505.1 of Unio delphinus. NCBI lineage: Eukaryota > Metazoa > Mollusca > Bivalvia > Unionida > Unionidae > Unio > Unio delphinus. Next base: position 20,366,450 of record JAQISU010000047.1, read on the forward strand.
CAATGTCCAACATGATTTACTCTGATAACATGTCCATTATGTTTTACTCTGACAATGTCCAACATGTTTTACTCTGACGATGTCCAGCATGTTTTACTCTGACAATTTCCAACATGTTTTTGTTCTGAGAATGTCCAACATGTTTTACTCTGACAATGTCCAGCATGTTTTATTCTGACAATGTCCAACATGTTTATGTTCTGAGAATGTCCAACATGTTTTATTCTGACAATGACCAACATTTTTTATTCTGCCAATATCCAACATGTTTTATTCTTGCAACGTCGAACATGTTTAATTCTAACAATGTCCAACATGTTTTTATTCTGACAATGTCCAATAAGTAATATTCTGCGAATGTCCTTTACACGTTAGTGTATTCGTGTGAAATCATGCTATCAAATAGAAGGAAGGGTAGGTTAATGGTCATTGTGTCATTTTCCTAAAAGTTGATATGCCTTCATTGAATTCTAGATCGGTAAATTTCTTCTTTTCAATTTTTTCATGAGGACACTATTTAAAATGACTGGCATACTGTGGCGCAGCAATAAATTCTGACCCTCCACACAATACATTAATCTTGCCCACCACCATCCCCCATAAAAATAATTATTTGATGAGAGTTTTGACTCCACTCCCTCAACCGCCGCACAGTTGTGAAGGTTGATTGGGCATCGCTACGTCACTGTATTAATGTTGTATATGTGGAATACATTTTGGGCATAAATTGTACCCTGTTCTTCAGAGTGTTTTGTACAACAAAGTGGCTGAATCATTTTTTAATATCCAGCACACCTTCAACATTGGGTATTAATAACATGATTCATAATTTAACACTCGGGCAATGTCATGCTCCACATTTTCTGAAACATGTACTTAATCAAATAAATAGAACAACAACAACAACAACAATAATAATAATAATAATAGTAATAATAATTCCTCGATCATCAATACTGGCCGTCATCTATAGCCTATCGTGTGCTGAAAAATGGCGTTAAACCCTACAACAACATTAACAACAACAATAATAATAATAATAAATCTCATATCCAAAATGAATCACTGGCATATTTAGGCAATGATATACATTTGGGCCTCACGCTTCTATCATTGTTCTTGGGAGTTTACATAAGAAAGCATCGAAATTACTAAATAATTTAAAACTGCTCAGATACAAATTCAGTAGAAACGTCTTAGATATAATTTACTTGTCACATATAAGGTCTATTTTTCAATGTAAAGATATTGTTTGGGGTGGATATGCAAAGGCAAATTAGGATAAATTTGAGACATTTCAGAAAGAAGCAGCCATGATTGCCACAAGTCTTACCATAATTGCCAACGCACGCAATATTTTAAGATAAATAAAGCGACCCCCGCACTTTCAGAAATACCGAAATCTCATAAAACTGCACATTTAATAGAATTATTAATAACAATTCACCAAGTTATTTAAATGAAACTGTTCCCCATTTTTAATTGGACGAACGACAAGATACAGTTTAAGTAATCGACAAAACATTTGTGCTTATAATTACAGACTTGATATAACAAGCAAAATAATCTTTCATTAACCCTGCTTCTCTTATATGGATTACTCTACCTGAAAATGTCAAATGAGGAAATCATTTCTTAATTTTAAACTGTTTATTACCTCACTATACAATATCGTCCCTTTCTTTATCTTTCTGACGATCGCAAATACTGTATTAGTCATACAATTATTATAAACAAACATCATCTAACAATCAGCACACCTAGTTTGTTGGGTTTTTTTAACGCATGCCACTCTCATGTTTGATTAATTAGTATCGCGGTATTACTGTATTGGTATGATGAAAGGTATATGTTGGAGAACTTGTATCTAAACTCATTTTTCCATAATTTACCAAATACAATATGTTAAAACCATTTGAAATGACTAGCTGATTAATAAATCTGATAAATACTATGTTATCCGTTTTGTATATAAAATTTAATGCTAGCTGTCGTCAGGTCGGTAAAAAATGGTATTTACATAATACATTGTGTATTTATAACTGAATGCTAGCTGTTGTAATGCTAGCTGTCTTCAGGTCAGTAAGAAATGATATTTACGTAATACATGGTGTATTTAAAATTTAATGCTAGCTCTCGTCAGGTCAGTAAGAAATGGTATTTACATAATACATTGTGTATTTAATATTTAATGCTAGTTGTTGTAATGCTAGCTGTTTTCAGGTCAGTAAGAAATGGTATTTACGTAATGCATGATGTATATAAAATTTAATGCTAGCTCTCGTCAGGTCAGTAAGAAATTGTATTTACCTAATACATGGTGTATATAAAATGTAATGCTAGCCCTGGTCAGATTATTTATACATTGTACATATATCTGCTTCATAATTTGAAAATCATCGATAGTATTTCGAAGCGTTCTGCTTATGCATCAACAAGAGAAGAATTGTGTTACCATTTGTGTCAATCTTGTTGTAGTACAGTTGCAGGTCGTGATGAGTGATACATCCACTTCTGTCCATGTCCAGTTCTAGGAAGAGTCCCTTTGCAACAAGATTCAGGCCCGGCTGATTGTGTGTAAACTGCGACACCCACTCATTCTCGCAAACCTGGCTGTTATCTGGAATAACAGAGGTCAAAATACGTGTGAATGCTTACACAAATGTATCATCTCACGTCAAATATATAATGTTCTGACGACGTTGGTCTGGCTAAGCTGCAAACTCCCAGCGTATCTTGGATGAGTTTGTTTTTACACTTCAGATAGCATAACATTTATTTTATCTCAGAAATCTGACGTGGAAGTAATATGGTGAAATATCAGATAGAATTCACTTCTGAGACAGTAACATGTGTCAGATGAAGTTGTTTGTATTTGCATCATTCACAAGTGAAAGAATTTTGGCATACTTCTATGTTACGTTTATGTTTTATGGCTGAATGTCTTTGGAAATTGCCATGAGCACACGGCTAACCAAAATGACTTACCCCCATGTACTCGAAACATCAGCCTGAATTTGTCTAAAATACGATATATTTAGACTTATTAAAATATTGACAATTTTGCCCGACTAGAAAATAGCAGCGTCTGAACGTGCAATTAATGTCTTACCAAATATGCAAGATGTTGCCCTATGTTCTACAATTTACATCTAATGTCCAGGAAGTGAAAATGACCAAGATGTTAGAAACGGTTATTGACCTATGTTATGCAATTATATATATATATATATATATATATATATATATATATATATATATATATATATATATATATATATATATATATATATATAACGTGAAACAAGAAATTGTTTGGACAATGGAAACACTTCATCAAAGTAACTATTTGTGTGAAGGGTCTAATGTGTTATATTATTTAATGGACTTGCGAAAACATACGGTATAAATGTACATACGGTATAAATGTATATAAATGTACATACGGTATAAATGTACATAAGGTATAAATGTACATACGGTATAAATGTACATACGATATAAATGTACATACGATCTTTGTAATAATCAGTGAAAACATACGGTATAAATGTACATACGATCTTTGTCATAATCAGGGAAAACATACGGTATAAATGTACATACGATCTTTGTCATAATCAGTGAAAACATACGGTATAAATGTACATACGATCTTTGTCATAATCAGTGAAAACATACGGTATAAATGTACATACTATCTTTGTCATAATCAGTGAAAATGGAGTTCATATCATCAACGTCAAATCGGTGATTATGGTTTGCATCCGCTCTCGTAAACAAGGCAGTCACCTCTTGTGCAACCAGACCGCGAAACTGCGCTAATTGTGCATCGACGCTGTTCGTTGTTTGAGAAGCGCATACGCTGTATAAAATAATTAAAAAAAAAATTAAAAAAAACATTACCAAGAATACAACAACGTGTTGTATAACTGAACTCATTTTACATCGTCACTGCAGCATATTAAATTAAATTAATTCAATAAAGACCACATAACTCATTCTCATTTAAACTGTTTGACCCCTTTGATGCCTCCGTTCTTATGACTTTCCGTTGCGCGATGCTATGACGTCATTGGGTGTTGATACCGTGCTATTATACATTTTATAGTCATGAAAATTATGATATGGCCATATCAATGTAAATAACACGGCAGTGATGGAATAAATTGGCATATCAATGAAATAACACGCAGTGATGTGATACATTGGCAGATAAGCTTATATCACTGCTCCTAAAGCAAATGGCCTCTTCCAGAATGCACTGCTTACCTCCCTGGGATAAGAAAGAGGCTAGAAAAGATGCCCTAAACATTGCCTGCTCTAAACTTTCTTTGCCAGCATACCGCGAGGAAACCCAAATTCAGTGGTTAAAATACAAAAAGGAAAATGAGCATTGTTCCTCTCACACTTGGCGCATGGAATATGGGCACCTTATTTGAAAAAGACGAAGAGGAAAGACACCAGAGGAGAACCGCCCTAATAGGCAAGGAAATCACCGGATACAACGTGGACATTGCTGCCTTGAGCAAGACCCCGCTTGCAGGAGAAAACGAACTCTATGAAAGGTGCTCGTGATACACTTTCTTTTGAAGCGGTTGCGAGGCTGATGTCGGTTTAATAATGAAAACAGCACTGATTTGCCAATTGGTTGAACCTCCCAAGATAGTAAACAACACTCATGAGCATGAAATTCTCCATCTTTTCTGACAGGATGCACCTTACCATCATCATTTGCTATGCTCCAACCATGACCATCCCAGGTGAAGTGAAGGTCATGTTCCATGAGGATCTTCACTTCGTCATTGCTGATGTTCCAATGGCAGATACGCTCGTCATTCTTGGCTATTTCAATGCAAGAGTAGGCTGTGGTCACGTTGCATGGGATGGAGTTCTGGGAAAGCACGGAGTGGGTCACTAACACAGCAATGTTCTCCTTTTGCTCAAGACTTGCGCCGAACATGAACTTTAGATCACCAATACAGTCTGCCACCTCCCTACCCGTAACCGTACGTCATGGATGCACGCACGCTCTATCTCTAATCATTGGCACCTCTTCGACTACGCCACTGTCAGGAAAAGGGATAGGTAAGATGTGCGTGTGACTATGTCCTTGTGCGACGCTGACTGTTTGACAGACACCGCCTCAATATCACCAACCTCAGCATCCCAATTCCGTATAGTACATGCTGGACATTTCATCAACAATAATTGACTGAAGAACTTCAAACATCAATAGTAGCTGTAGGTGAGTAAGGGAGTAATGAGCGAACGGAATGGCTTACGTAATCTAAGTAGTGGAGGCTATACAATGATAATGACTTTACTTGCTTTTAGGGTCTCTTTGTAGAAAGCTAAGGCAGCGTACCAAGTAAAATTCAAAGTTAGTTATATTAAGAAAAGGCACAAAAACCTTAATTTAAACGCTATTGTGTCTTTATTGTTTTCCTAGTCTTTGTTTGTGTCTGCCTTTGCCACAGACTCAAAGATATTTGAAGGCGCATTGGCTTGTACGGATCTAGTGTTACAGTTATCGCTATCTGTTTCTTCCATTTACTTAATCAATCCATCACACATCCTTTCATATGCAAGATCCAGCACACTTAAAAGGATTGGTACGTGCCTATTGATTTGAAAAAAATATATTTAGATCTTTACTTGTCATATCATTCCATTATATGTCTAAGATTTTAACGTTTACGTACCATATATATAATTAAGATCTTTTGTTTTGTTAATTAGGTCTTGACACAAGTATGTATATATATATATATATATATATATATATATATATATATATATATAGTCGATGATTTGTACTGAGATAATGAAATCTTAGAATGTCATATGCATACTTTTTCCATCAATTACACAAGGCAGCAGTTTTGGTTTAAAGACTAAACCCGTGTCCATTTTTAGATTTAGTTTTACTAATTATGAATGCAATACCAGTCAAAATAAGTGAGTGAAATCACGGGACTAAATCATAAAAAGAATAAATGATTTTCGGCAACTTACCACATAAACTAGTGTTTTTTTTTTTGGGGGGGGGGGTCAATTAGATCTAGCAGATATAATTTCCTTAATTTCGATAGATATTTCCGAATCTTTCTTATCTTTTATTATGCAAAACATGTATGAGGACATCTGAAGTTTACTTGCATTTCTGTAAATTCATTGTATTCATCGATGTTCATACATTGGAGATACATAGATTTAAAATACACCATCATATCTTTATTATCAAGTGGTAACAAACACAGTTAGTGAACTGTCAAAATGTAGCTAATGTCAGTTTTCATCAACTAGTTTATTCATACAATATGCTATTACAGAATATTATTATTCAACTTTATAAATATGTGAATTATATCAAATGTCCACGTTTAAGTCCTCTTTGTGTGGATCTGGAATGTGTCTGACAATTTCGTACAACCCTTAAACAATTCTGCCCAGATATAATTCAAGCCCATTAGGTGCTCAAAATAATCGTCTAAATAAATAGAATGACACTCATTTTGGAAATGCCACTCTCATGGAAGGATGAAAAACACCGTTAGCGTACACTGACAAAGCAGAACAAAACTGGGTTACAAATCAGACGCTGGATTTGATTCTGCTAAATTATGAAATCCGTTATAAATAAGAAATTTTCATCCGAGAGTTTATTAAGAAGCTTGTATGTTCAAGTAAGGAGTTATCACTCGATTGACAAAGTTTTCGAAAAGGGCTGAACACTATCAGTACAGTGTGATTCGTCTTTTGTAAAACATTTGGATGTCAATGTGCTTACTCGTCAAAGATGGAAGAGAGACTAAACTATTTCCCTAAACAATACTACGTTTTTGTAAAACATTAGGATGTCAATGTGCTTACTCTTCAAAGATGGAAGAGAGATAAAACTATTTCCCCAAACAATACTTACAATAATTTTCATATTTGAAATACCCTGAAAAACATGTTGATATCTAACACAGAAGAAGAAAACAATATTTGCCAAAATTGTAACCAGACGTTTGCAGCATTGCTGAGCTTTGCTCAAATAAAGTGAACCGTCTTCCCATTTATGAAAATGTTACCACCCGACGCCAGATTCATCTCTAGAGATAAAAGACTTGATTAAGCAGTTGTGGAAATTACAGAAGACTACCTCCCGGATATACCAGCTTAAGAGATATAACGTAAATTCTCTCTGCAACACTTTGCTCGCACTCTTGCACATGCAGTACTTTACAATCCAAAACGATTCTTCCAAACGCGTTAATTTGCATTAATTAATCAATTGAAACTAATTTTGTTATAATTTAATTAAATTAAATTAATTAAAAAATTTAATGTTATTCAATTTAAAGTTAAGTAACTTAGTTGGTTAACCAAATTTAATTTAAATACTTACGTATAACAGAGGAATAGAACCACCAGGAAGAACATCATTTTTGACTGTATCTATGTAAAAAAAAGAAAGAAATCAATCAAAACAGTACATCACATGTAGGAAAGTAATCAAAAGAGGTACATCGAATGTAGAATAATAATGACAACTATATATATATATATATATATATATATATATATATATATATATATGAAATTTAGAATGATAATATTCAATCCAAACAGTATTTCAAACGTAGAATAGCAATGAAAACAGCGTATCAAATTTAAAATGATAATAGTCAATCCAGATAGTATATTAAATGTAAAAAAGCAATGGAAATAATGTATCAAATTTAAAATGATAATAGTCAATCCAGATAGTATATTAAATGTAAAAAAGCAATGGAAATAGTGTATCAAATTTAGAATGATAACAGTCAATCCAAACAGTATTTCAAACGTAGAATATCAAATAAATAAACAAATCAGTAACCGATTACGGTATGTACAATATAAACGTATATCGTTTGTTTGTTATTATTTACGAATAACTAGAGTTGTTATTTCGAAGCAAAATGTACATATCTTCAATTTCAATATTGTCTGATATAATTAATGTAAGATGACATAACAATAATTATAATATTTCCATTTTGAAATATTATTTGAGTTAAAGAAATTTTTCCATGAATCTTGTACAAAACTGGCTGCCATTTTAGAAAATCGTTTAATTGTACAGTGCTACTACAAGTAGATGATAAGACCAATAATACGTTATAGTATGCGTAATGCAGCCCTTGAGGTTCGATATGGACGCCATCTGTCGTCCTGATTGTTCATGTTGTAGAAATCAGGGACGTCCTTGGGGAGGGGGGAATGGGGCTTACCTGAATTTGCATTTGCAGTAAATATGCTGAAGCATATATATGAAAATTAACAAGCCCGTCATGTTTTGCCATGTTTGGCAACCCCATCTCCTTGAAAAATTGAAATGAAGGGCTTGGTAACATGTAGTATAGTCCTACCAAGCCTAGCGTTAGCATGCCATAAACGTGTACAAGTATTAAATAGATGTGTGTTTATTACTGAAACAAAATAGCAAAACAAAAACGACACCAGCTATTACACACAATTATCGTAGAAAAACGCTAGTATTAATGGATAATGGATAATTTCCAGCAAGAGAGCAGCCGAAATACATGTATGTGGTTAAGTTATAAGGATACGAGGAGCATGGTCAAACATACTGATTAATAAATAACGAGAGAGAGAGAGAGAGAGAGAGAGAGAGAGAGAGAGAGAGAGAGAGAGAGAGAGGTATGGCAGGTAGATACAATAAGAAAACAGTTTTCTGGGGATGTAAAAGTTTATTTCCATATTTTATTTAGTATACATTTTCTAGAAATCGGTATATTGTGATATAAAACTAGTAGAGATTTAGGGTTATTAAAGGAAATCGATTGCTAATACCAAAGTAATTTGTATGCATTTAAATATCTCCTCGGATGTACTTTATTTACTTTTGTTTAGAATGCGTTCTGTACATTATTTTCTTATAATTATTCACAGAGAAGGACAAATGAATTAGCTAACTTACCGTGTTGATTATCTGCCAGTAGAACTAAATCCTGACTTCTTCGTGAGACTTTGTATGGAACTAAGGCAAAAGCAACCTTCGTTTTCAATGACTACTGACCAGTACGTGCAACCTATGGACTTTTGGATGATGTCTTATCAGTGGGGAGATTGTCTGGCATTTTACGTTATGCTGAATTGGTACACGATGATTTAGGACATATGCAGCATGCCTAATCAATCTGTAATTCTCCTAAAAATGGTCACCGTAATGATCTACAGTAAGAAAAGACAACTCAGGGTGTGTTCTTTGTAGTAATGATTTAAAGAGAACACGCATTACAACCGTATGATTGATATCGTTTCATTATTACAGTTAGGATAGAAAGACAAACAAACGAATGAATATTCTTACCACAGGAAGGATGGAAAGACCAACAAAAAATGAATATCCCTAAAAAAGTTAAGATAGAAAGTCAGACAGAAAAATTTTGTTGCCTCACATTTTACCTAGATCTTATCTTGATATGGGTTTCGTAGCCAGTCAGAAATGCTGTGTAATAATCTACGGAACCGATGAACTAATGCTTACCTGACATGGGGATCAAAAGATCATTACGGTAGTGTTGTATTCTGAAAGAAGACAGCATGTACAAACACGTCACTAATATGACACTTTATCTAGAGGTTATCTCCGTGTTTTATATCCTGCTGACTTTCTTTTCAAACACCGACCACATTCAAATAATGTTACATACATACATACATACATACATACATACATACATACATACATACATACATACATACATACATACATACATTGGCAAACAAATTTATAAATATTGATTACTTCATGGGTGGTTGTTGCCAGACCAAATAAAGTCAGCTTTGAGAGAGAGAGAGAGAGAGAGAGAGAGAGAGAGAGAGAGAGAGAGAGAGAGAGAGAGAGAGAGAGAGAGAGGGTGAGGGACGGAGAGATTACTTTCATATGTCATCTCACATTCTTACATTCCAGCAGAATTGCAGGAAAGGGGATAATTCGTAATATTAGTTCAGTTCTTTTTTTAAAAAATCGATGGATTCCTAACTTGTTTCCTCTCAAATACTCCCCCACCCCTGTCTACTTTATTAGCTGCGCCAGTGCCTTCATCAACCATTCGACCCAGTAATGAGTCTCGTTTTGAGTTGCTATTGCTGTCATTTAAGCCTAGATATTATTCGCGGACTCAAAGTTCGCTTTTTTCCGAGACTTAAAAACAAAAACTATTTAAAAACTAACTAAAAATGACTATTCGCATTCTGTATAGAAATGTAAAAGTTGTTCATATCAAACGTTTGGTGAACGTGGCGTTTTGAACGATGTGATACATCCACCTGTGAAACATTTTGTTTCCTCTCATTTCACAACATGCGTGTCGGAATAATTGCCGTCCCTATTTCCTGTGTGAAATGGCATGTATATTGACTTAAAAGTGGACATCGGCGGTAGATGGTCTGAATATAATCATGACATCACCTGTAATAAATGATATACAAGAGCATTTAGAATATATAGATCTTTAATAATAATAATAATAATAATAATAATAATAATAATAATAATAATAATAATAATAATAATAATAAAATCAATAATAATAAGAAGAAGAATAATATTGTCCAATATTCTTTTTCAATAATACACGCAGACAAGAAAATTAAAAATATCTCTTTGAAATGAGCTTCATACTAAATTTTCCCTTTATAATGCATTTTATCTTATTTTACACTAAGTCATTTTAAGCAAATTCTTATAAACTTTAATAATATTTGAAGAATCATGTGTAGAGGTAAATACAGCTATCGAAGGAGATTGAGAGCATGTAGCTTAAATAAACTAAAATTACTAGAAAATCAATTACAATAATGCATATTCAGAAAACAGAAAGCCCCCAAGCCCGTTGAACTTACATATAAAATAAAAGTTTCCTTCGTCTTCTTAGACTATGTACAGATTTTAGACAATAGCGAAATCTACTAACCTCTCTGACCAATAATAGACTAATGTTAGTTTAAATCCTGAAAATGTTTACATAAATCTTTCTTCAGAATCCTGGACCTAAGTCTGACAATTATCTAAACAATTGTAATGTAAAATGATAAGATTATATTGTAATCTGAAATGATAAGATTACATTGTAATTTAAACTATTAAGATTATATTGTAATCTAAAATAATAAGATTTTATTGTAATCTAAAATGATAAGATTGTATTGCAATCAAAAATGATACATTCTATTGTAATGTAAAATAATAAGATTATATTGTAATCTAAAATAATAAGATTTTATTGTAATCTAAAATGATAAGATTGTATTGCAATCAAAAATGATACATTCTATTGTAATGTAAAATAATAAGATTATATTGTAATCTAAAATAATAAGATTTTATTGTAATCTAAAATGATAAGATTGTATTGCAATCAAAAATGATACATTCTATTGTAATGTAAAATAATAAGATTATATTGTAATCTAAATTAATAAGATTATATTGTAATGTAAAATGACAAGATTATATTCTAATGTAAAATGATAAGATTATATTGTAATTTAAAATAAGATTTTATTGTAATCTAAAATGATAAGATTATATTGCAACCTTAAAATATACTGAAATAAATTTGAAGTATGCGCATTTTATAGCGCCCCGTTTTTTAGCCAATTCTTAGCTTTGTGTGATTATTAGGATTCGGCGCCATAGAAATATTACTAGCCCTAAAAAATTAGCCAACTATTAAGAGCAAACGTCACGGAGTCGAGTGTTAGTGAGTTTGAACTATGCCATGGTTCGCTACTAGTGAATTTAGATCCAAACCGAATGACTGTGCCTGGTGTAAGACAGTCCATATTCAAATCTAGTGGTGTACAATAGTGGTGTGGCTGAGGTGGCAGTATGTACGGTAGGAAACCGGTAAATTACACAATGGAATCAATAAGTAGGGACTTGGTAGATACCGTTTAAGTGTCCATAGTGGAAAATAGGTGCAGTTATATTAGCGTAATACGCCGGTAAAAGCGTATATTGACTGGCCTAGGGTGGCGGAGTTAAATAGTTCCAAGTGAGAAAGGCGATACTAGTGTATTTTCTATGGCATAACCGGCTGGCGGTACGGAAATCTGATGATGGTGAAGAAAAACCATGCAATGTGCGGTTGATGGACGTTTGGCAAGTTGTTTTATCTGTGGTCTCAAATTCATTGGAGCAAAATTTAGTATATAAAAGCAGACACGTCTGGCTTTCCAATTTACAACTCAAATTGTAGTTAAGTCTTTGGAAATTTGGGGAAAACATATGGCTTCCAGCGGGATTTGCGCTAGGGTTTGACACCGCTCGGTCAGTTGTTATCCCTTTGCGTGTAACAATAATATTATATTGTAATTTAAAGTGATTTAATTCTATTGTAATCTAAAATGATACCATTCCATTGTTTCGTATTTGAATAAAAAAATGATCGTTTTCTATTGTTTTGGTATGTTAATTAAAAACAAACATCATTCGATAGTTTGGGTAATTTTTTAATAAGAAAATATTATTCGATAGCGTGGGTATTTTAATTAAAAATATTCTATAGTTTTGTATCTTAAAATATTATTAAATAGTTTTGTATTGTAAAATATTATTCTATAGTTTTGAATTTATTAAAGTTTTTTTTTATATTTTGTTTAAATTTTAAAATGTTATTTTATAGTTTTGTATAGTTTAGTTTTAGTCGATGAAATCATCCTTTAAATTCACAAATTGGATCTCTGTTTCTTGAATCTTTAATCTCATGACAAACCTTTCAGCGAAAAATGCAAATGCAATTTCTTTTCTCGAAGTTGTTTTTTCTTTCATCACTGAGGAGCCGAACTGTTTTCGTTTTCTCCATAAAATGGTCTTAAATCTAATGGAAATTCATTTCTGGTATAACGAAAGAAATCCCCCCAAAATCTCCAATCTATTCAACGTTCTCGGAGAGCCATAACATATAGAGATCGCTCTTTTTTTGGGGAGGTGTGGGGGTTGGGGGTACGGATGCGATGATAATTTAAATTGGCAACTTTTTGGTACGTCTACAATATACACATTGGTGTAATCTTTTCAAGAAATTGAAATACAAACCTGTTCACTGATATCACTGTGTAAAGTTTGATAATGTGTACTTCCAGAAGTACTGGGGACGCCAATGTTCATTCTTGATGGTCGATTTTCATCTTTTGACGCCATATTTACAGCTGCTGAGCTTGGTTTTGTGTGTGATGTCATGACCACGTAACACACTTATTGGAAGAAATTATGCGATTGGTTCCAACGATTTTGCATGTTCATAGTCTGTATAAGATAGATGTGACCATCACACTTACATCTTTTCTTTTGAAACACGTAGCATCCTTTTACTTGAAATTAATTCGTATATAGGCGATACTATCAGCAAACAAAATCAATTTTCAAAGTTAATATTTCTTGTAATCGTTTGATGGTTACCCACTCTCAATCATCTAGGCTATCTAGGCTATTTGATATCCTTTTTGCGCTCCGACATGTTTGTCGTTATGGAATTTCTTTGTTTTCATTAGTATTTGTTACCCCACCCTTCCCTTTCGGACCTTAACATAATGTCTTAACACCGAAGCATTCATTAAAACTACATTAACTATCGCTTTGGGCATAATGTTTCCAATGTTTAAAACAAGATAAACAAATAGAAAGCACAAATATATAAAATAAATTAGGCTTTAACCGCAGTTTGGAACACCTGACATTTGCGCCCCCTCTCGCTCCCCGATTTCAAGGATGGTGCCAGAAAATTATACTCCTCTTGCAAATGAATACAACATGAGCAGAAAATGTACCAGGCTTGAATAATATCCAACATGGGCAGACAATAGTACAATCGTGGTGAATTTTCAACCTGGGCAGACAATGTACCGAGACTGACGATTTTCCATATATATGTGGCATATGTAAATATAATAACTGGTGTAGTATTGTACGGTGACGTCACTAGCACATGGAAGTACAAATCACATCATAGGTCAACATTTACAATAATTTCAATATTCAACATATTGACGTTTATGACATCATTTGGGTACACAGATTAGCATTGCTGTCGTCGCACAGGGTCTCTCATGTAGTGTACAAACGTTGTGTGTGCGTATGTATGAGAGAGAGAGAGAGAGACAGACAGAACGACAGACAGACAGACACTGAGAGAGATATTTTGTTGTGAATTATGGAATACTTACGCTTCCACAGATAGAAGAAAATTGATGGTTATTATGTAAATTATTATGGTAAAATATTTGGCAAGATTTTTACATTTTTGCAATTTTTTGGGCAAATAAAGCTTGTAACTTTACAAAAATGGTTTTCAGTAAGAGAACTCTTTTAGAAACATACCTTTTTTAGTGTGAAGTTTGGGACACATAAACAAAAAAAAATGGTATTTGTCCTCGATTTCATTTCTTTCATAATAATTTAATTTTGTTTCCTCAAATGTTATATTGTAGCAGTGACCGATTTCAACGAAAAGTCTGTGATTGCAAGTCCTGATTTATATAAATGGCAAATTATGATTCCTAGCTAACAGTAATAAGTAGTTTTCTTTAAAGCAATTGTAAAATGTCCCATTGGAAGAAATGGTTACTGTAGAATGCCATTCCTGTATATAAAGGTCTAATAAGTTGCTATTATGATGCTTTTACTTCTTTTCAGATTAGTAATAAATTCATAATATATGAGTTCAGGTCTCCCTAACGTTATAGGTATTAGCGTTAGCACTGACCTGGTAAAAACGTATTCTATGAAGAAGTCTAGACAGTTCAATCCATTTACAATTGATAATACACATTAAAAATGTTATCATTCGTGATCTGATAATAAGTTTCCTTTCTAGTTCTGAATAAGGCCTGTAATTAAGAGTAGTTTTACTCGGTCTTCTAAAACAATTATCTATGCAAATGTTTGATAATTGTATAAATTTTAAACCCACAAACTTCACACCCTTATAGTAAAATGGGTAATATATTTTATTTGAATAGATGCAATTGCAGGTTTATGGGAAGACTGAAGTATCTTCGGTAGATGAGTAGTTATTGGGGATGCAGGGCCTTTCTAGATTTATCAATGTTGTATTTAACAGACTTAACAAACCTTCTAATTTTAGGGGGAAAAATCCCCATCTAAGTATTGAAATTCAGCACATATTTTATTAGATTATCGCCAATTGTAAATCCATATTTATCAATATTTCGTGTCCCGAAAAGCAAGATCGTTGTTCTTGTAAAATTAGTACTCAGTTTCCATAGCTTTGAGTATTCATAAACAAATTTAAATTAGGTTGTAAAGATTTTTCGTTAGTGCCAAAACGAACAGTGTCATCAGTATAATTAGTATAAAACTCGATAAATAATAAACAGAATTGGCGATAAAATTTTATTTTGTCTCACACCCTTACTACACTAAATGAAAGCTGATTGCTCTCCAACATTACTGACACAAGATTTTATTTTATTATGCATATTATATTTTATTATCCTAAACATTTTCACATTGACATTGTTGTCTCATAGTTTCGTCCACGGGCATATACACCAAACATTGTCTCTGGTGCCCAAGTGATTAGATAGTCCGCCTTCGAAGCGAGAGGTTGTGGGTTCGATTCCCGGCCGAGTCATACCAAAGACTTACAGAAAAGGTACTATCAGTTGCCTCGCACTCAAATGTTAGTGTTAGGACTGGAGGGCCTGGTGGCAAATTGACGTGACTGGGTGGGACATCATAAACATGTCAGATGTGCATTTTATATATTTATTTAATACATTGTCATTCGACGGTTTTTTGTTCTTAAAATTGTTAGTACAATATATAGTTTCTGACTCAATAATTTCAGAATTAAGAATTCCATTGTCGTAATTAATTGTAATATAAGTATATCCATTCAATTCAATTGTATCAAAATACACAATAAAATAAATTGTTTGAATGAGTTCTCAGTAATCAGGGTAAAACGTTTAAGACAGCAAGGATTTGAAGATGTGCATTTTATATCTTTCTTTGATAGACTTT